>JAKOOJ010000031.1:1118196-1230696 GCA_022577455.1 Arizona elegans
CACGCCCACAGAACCGGTAGTAAAAAAATTTGGATTTCACCACTGGAAAACAGCTTGAAAAATGGCCTGAAAACAGTCCAAAAAAATGGCCTGAAAATGACCCAAAAAAATCCAGCCAAAAAACAGGTATGCCTGTGCCAGCCAGCTGATCTTTGGTTTTTCCGTGCTCCAGTACTCGCAAATGCATAAACCTGCACACACATTCCGGAAAGGCCACTCAATGCCCAATAGGTTCGCCATCCCTACCCTCCACCCATTTCCAACAAATCAGAGCCCCACCAAGGCTGGGAAATCAGGGTTAGTTAGAGTTTACGGTCTCTCTTTCCTAGAAGACAAAGAAGGCAGGGGAAAATAAAAAATCACCCTTCCAAAGCTAAGCTGGAATGTCTGTTCATTTGCTAAATGGAAATAACTATTCCTGGGTATTTATGCATGGCTGAAATGTGACATTTGGATGTTGAATTGGTTTACATTCAATTATCTTATTTGAGGGCTGCTAGCACGTCGGCGTCCCCAGCTATTCTGTTCAACCGGATTAAATATGCAGCGTACACCAGACCTTGAAACAAAGCTTTCATCGGAAACCTTTATCATCACACGCCAAGCCATTTCTCCGGCTCCGGGAAACCTATGATTATAATCAGGAGTCTTTGGACAATTGTGATTTGAATCCAGAATTGCATTTTAATGCCGGGAGCAGTCTAGCAGAAAAAGGCCACGGAGGAGAAAACGAGAGCGGGAGAGAGAAGAAAGGAGTTGCGACTGTCATAACAAAACTTTGGGCAATCACTCTTGTGCTGCCAAAGCCATCCGTCTCAAACCTGGCCCAACCTTGCTTGAAAAATTGTCTTTTCGGTTGCAGTGCCACCAGCAAACCTAGTTTAAGTTTGATTGGCTTCCCATCTGGCCTAAAATAAGAACCAGATCCCCATGTGAAGAGTTCACATTAATACAATGCTAGTTTCGTACAGGTAGCCCTTGACTTACAAGGGCTCTTTTAGGGACTGTTCGAAGTTACAACGGCAAGAAAAATAGTGGGGATTAGGAGGAGGAGGAGGAGGAGGAGGAGGAGGAGGAGGAGGAGGAGGAGGAGGAGGAGGACGACTGTGAGGTCCTTGATGGTCTCTGAGCTTGGTTGTTTTCTTGCAGTCATTTCATGACCCAACTCAGTGCTAGAAGGGAGTTGAGTTTGGAGAAAGAAGGAGGAGGAGGGGGAAAGGAGGAGGTGGAAAGGAGTTGGACTATAGGTTCTTTGGTGCTCTCTGAGCTTGGTTGTTTTCTTTAAGATGTTTCATGACCCAATTATGTAATATTATCAGTGCTAGTAAGGAGTGGAGTTTGCAAGGAGGAGGAGGAGGAGGAGGAAGAGGAGGAGACTGTGGGGTCCTTGGTGCTCTCTGAGCTTGGTTGTTTTCTTGCAAATGTTTCATTACCCAACTAGGTAATATCATCAGTGCTAGAAGGAGTGTGGTTTGTGGAGTGGAGGAAAAGGAGGAGGAGGAGGACTGGGATCCTTGGTGCTCTCTGAGTTTCATGATTTTCTTGCAAACATTTAATTACCAATGGACATTAACATCATCAGTGCTAGTAAGGAGTAGGGTTTGCTCTCATTTCTCTTATTAACCCCACTCTCTTCTTGTCCTGATGATATTACCTAGTTGGGTAGTGAAATGCCTGCAAGAAAACCACCAAACTCAGAGAGCACCAAGGACCCCACAGTTGCTGTTGTTGTCGTTGTCCTCCTCCTCCTCCTCCTCCTCCTCCTCCTCCTCCTCCTCCTCCTCCTCCTCCTCCTCCTCGCAATCCCCCACTCCCTTCTAACACTGATGAGGTTACCTAGTTGGGTCATGAAACGTCTGCAAGAAAACCACCAAGCTCAGAGATCACCAAGGACCCTTCAAGTTAGAAATAAACAAACCGTAGGTCAGTTTATAAAACCAAGGAACACCGGAGCATAAATAACCACCGCAAAAAGGGAGACCCTTAAAAATAATTTGGGAAAAATATGTAGGTATTTTCAAAGGGGAAAAAAGTTCTTTCGTTGTGTTTCTCCGCAGCGTTTCCCAAAGGCACTCAGAACATTCTGTGCCAGATAAGCAAGAAAAAGACTTGGCTTCTCTTTATTCAACTTCATCCTTTCCCTACCCGGCACCCCTCAAAAAAAGAGAAAAAAACAGCCTTTTTCTCATTATAATGCCAACACGTTTCCTCGCTAGACCATTTCTCTTCCTATTGTCTCAGTCTCCAATATTCTGCCCTTTTCAAGATATTTCTAAGAGAATAGCAAAGCTGTACATTTTGGGTTTTTCTTTGTGTATGGGTGAATTTTTTTTTAAAAAAACAAATATATATATATGGATATATATATATATATATATATATATACCCTGGAAGTTGAACTTTGCCTCCTCCTTCAATTCAAACAAAACGTAGACGAGTTTTGGCTTGTTGCAAAAAAATAAAAATAAAAAAATAAGGAACTTGGAATTGGGATGTGTTTAAAATTCATGACTTCGTGTCTCTTCTCTTCCCTGCCTACCTAAGTAACTTTCTTCAAGGAAAGTGAAAAGCAGTGAACTAGAAAAGAAAGGATAGAAAGTGGGGGTATTTAAATGCCATCCTATCTTTCTTTTCTTTTCTTTTCTTTTCTTTTTTTTTTCAAGGAGGGCTGTGAGTATCTTAAAGCTACGGAAGACGCCGGTGAACTGTGAGCTTCCTAGCAAATTGAGTCGGAATCACTGGAGATCGGAGCTGGTTACGCTGCCACCCTTCCGAGAAAAACTCACTTGTCATCCTCAGATTGATTCACTGTCCTTTCGGAAACTTGCCTGCGAAAGTTGGATTTTCAAAGTTCTCTTCCAACCGAAATGGATTTTTCCAGAGGTGGGCGTCAAATTTTTTTACTACTGTTTCTGTGGGCGTGGCTTGGTGGGCATGGCAGGGAAAGGATACTGCAAAATCCCCATTCCCTCCCCACTCCAGGGGAAGGTTACTGCAAAAATCCCCATTTCCTCCCAATCAGCTGGGACTCGGGAGGCAGAGAATAGATGGGGGCAGGGCCAGCTGGAGATGGTATTTGCCAGTTCTCCAAACTACTCAAAATTTCCGCTACCGGTTCTCCAGAACTGGTCAGAAACTGCTGAATAACCACCTCTGGTGCAGCATCACAAAACACGGCAATTTGCTCACATGTGCCATCCGTGCATGGGTGCGATGTCAAAAAACACGCTTATACACTCACGCATACCGTCCGCACAGGGGTGAAATCCAGCAGGTTCTGACAGGTTCTGGAGAACTGGCAACAGCCCACTACTGGATTTTTCCATTCAGAAAACATTAAAAAAAAAAGCTTTCAAAAATCAGAGTGGACAGCCCCGATTTCCACGTAGATTGAACCCACCTTTTGCCTCAATTCAATAATTCAGTTTTTGAAGGGAGCTGATTGGCGCAGCCACAACGATCTGGTGGCAAGTCATTCCACGGATTAATTGTTCTCACTGTCTATTGAAAATAGACAGAATTAGGAGAAGTTACGAAGGTCACCTAGTTAAATATAACACTCTTGTTTTCTCTTA
Source organism: Arizona elegans (assembly GCA_022577455.1). Classification (NCBI taxonomy): domain Eukaryota; kingdom Metazoa; phylum Chordata; class Lepidosauria; order Squamata; family Colubridae; genus Arizona; species Arizona elegans. The sequence goes on from JAKOOJ010000031.1 coordinate 1,121,772, forward strand.
ATGTTTAGTCAGAATAACAGAGTTTTTTTTTAAAAAAAAATTTGATTTATATGCCGCCCTTCTCCGGAGACTCAGGGCGGCTTACAATGCGTTAAGCAATAGCCTTCATACTTCTGTATATTTATACAAAGTCAGCTTATTGCTCCCACAAACTGGGTCCTCAATTTACCTACCTTAGAAAAGATGGAAGGCTGAGTCAACCTTGAGCCTTGGTGAGATTCGAACCAGCAGAAATTGCAGGCAGCTGGTCTTAATAACCAGCTTAATAACAGGGTGCCTTAGACCACTATACTACCAAGGAGTTAGAAGGGATCTTGGAGGTCTTCTAGTCTAACCCCCTGCTCGAGCAGAAGACACTGTACCATTTCAGAAAAATGTTTGTCCAACCTCTTCTTAAAAACTTCCAGTGTTGGAGCATTCACAACTTCTGGAGGCAAGTTGTTCCACTGGTTAATTGTTCTCACTGTCAGGAAATTCCTCCTTAGTTCTAGGTTGCTTCTCTCCTTGATTTAGTTTCCATTCATTGCTTCTTCTCCTGCCTTCAGGTGGTTTGGAGAATAGCTTGACTCCCTCTTCTTTGTGGCAGCCCCTCAAATATTGGAAGACTGTTATCATGTCACCCCCTAATCCTTCTTTCCATTAAACTAGACATACCCAATTCCTGCAACCGTTCTTTCTAGGTTTTAATATGTTGATCATCTTATAATAGAATAACGGAGTTGGAAGGGACCTCGGAGGTCTTCTAGTCCAACCCCCTGTTTAGGCAGGAAACCCTATAGCACTTCAGACAAATGGTTATCCACCATCTTCTTATAAACTTCCAGTGTTGGAGCATTCACAATTTCTGGTGGCAAGTTGTTCCACTGATTAATTGTTCTCCCTGTCAGGAAATTTCTCCTTAGTTCTAGGTTGCTTCTCTCCTTGATGAGTTTCTACCCATTGCTTCTTGTCCTGCCTTCAAGTGCTTTGGAGAATAGCTTGACTCCCTCTTCTTTGGAGCAGCCCCTGAGATATTGGAACATGTATGTTTTCTCCTTTTTTTTTTTTTCAACCTCAACGATTCCTATAGAGAAACATTACAATCCACTTAGAGAGCACTTTATTATAAAGAAGATGCAACATTATACAAGCCCAATCTCACTTCCCTCCCCATCAAAGCTTTATTTCCAACCATTTTCCTTCCTTCTAAGACACTGCATTATAGAAGGTAATATTTATGAGGCCTTAATAACCAGGCAGCCAGTAAATTCTCTTCTTCCACCACCGTTACCTCCTGAACACAACACAGCTTAAAATTTATCTAAGCAGGTTTATGGGGAGAAGAATAGATGTCCCCATTATTATTTTTTGGCATTCATGGAAAGGGCGCCAATAATTCTATATGGTTAAGTAGACTTCGCTCTGAGGTAATGTAACAATATTCAACGGGACAGGGTGAGCCATAAAATCGGGTTTTAAAAACATACACAGGAGGGTGTTTATTAGTAGCCGTGACATTATCCAATCAGGATAGGATAGAATAGAATAGAATAGAATAGAATAGAATAGAATAGAATAGAATAGAACAGAAGAGAATGTAGAGTAGAGTAGAGTAGAGTAGAGTAGAGTAGAGTAGAGTAGAGTAGGTATTGAATCGAATCGAATCGAATTACAGAGTTGGAAGGGACCTTGGAGGTCTTCTAGTCCAACCCCCTGCTTAGGCAGGAAACCTTACACCACTTCAGACAAATGGTTATCCAACCTCTTCTTAAAAACTTCCAGTGTTGGAGCATTCACAACTTCTGGAGGCAAGTTGTTCCACTGATGAATTATTCTAACGGTCAGGAAATTTCTCCTTAGTTCTAGGTTGCTTCTCTTAATGAGTTTCCATTCATTGCTTCTTCTTCTACCCTCAGGTGTTTTGGAGAATAGCTTGACTCCCTCTTGTTTGTGGCAGCCCCTAAGATATTGGAACACTGGTATCATGTCTCCCCTAGTCCTTCTTTTCATTAAACTAGACATACCCAATTCTGTTCTGACCTAGGCTTCCTTAGAAAGCATACAGCACAGACTTAGTCCCGGCAAACCTCTTTAATTCAAACGGCTGTGAATTATTGTCATTCCCAGTCCGAACGGCTTCTCAAACAGTCTATCAGGGGAGTGTTTACAAACACCCACCTTATCTCCCTTGGAACGCTGCCAGAGAACTAATTGCCACACGCAGGGCAAGGCCAAACTTAGCACAGAGTCAAACAGAGCTTTTCCAGCGCTTTTACTGAGCAGATGAACTAATTGCTTCCTGCAAAAGCTCACATCCCATTCGCTTCTCTTTCATGTCTTATGGGAGGGGACAATCGTCTCCAAGCCTTACTCCCAAGTGGACCCTGTTTCCTTAATTGTTCCTGTCTCCTGGCAGCTTTGCGCATATGCACACTGGGAACAGGCTTCCGCTGTTCTTCTGCCTTGCTGATGTCAGACTCCAGGGGCAGCAAAGAACTACCAGATACCCAGATCCCATTTTGGCTCTGGGACAGATCACCCTGGTTAATTAGAGGATGGATCGAGGCCTCTCCAAGTTGCAATATTCTGAAAAGGAACGCGAAGAAAAGTTCTCTAATAAAACTCATTTATTTGTTATAAAGAAAATAAAACACCTCACTAACTAAGAAAAGTAACTGTTACATTTTGGCAAGCGAGGTCTCCTGCCGGTCCAGCCGGACCTCTGGCAAGAGAACAAAGGAAAGAGTGTGATTAAAGGAATGTGGGTGGATGGACATGCGTAGTAGCTTTTGATAACAATTCTTGGCAAGGTACGGAAAGTCTGATAGTCCAGAAATAATTAGCTCAGCTGGTAAATAAAATAACGCAGTGACAGGCCCCCTCTCTGCCTCCGACTCAGAGCCATCATCCGAGCCTTCCCCAGACTCCAGGACTGGCCCATGTTCCTCCCCAACCTTCTCACTATCCAAATTTGCTGCCAGCTCTGCTGACCGCTGGCGGGCCACAACAAATTCCTGCAACCGTCCTTCATATGTTTTAGCCTCCAATCCCCTAATCATCTTCGTTGCTCTTCTCTGCACTCTTTCTAGAGTCTCATCATCATTTTTTTAAATAATATGGTGACCAAACCTGGATGCAGTATTCTAAGTGGGGTCTTACTAAGGCTTTATGAAGTCAAAATCTATTTTCCTACTATTCCATTTTAATTTATTACAGACATTACCAGCGAGCAGAAAATAACACGCGTACAGAAACATTCAGGTTTATTTAATCTACAAGTTGAAGCTCGGTAATCAAATGACTCAGAACTTTTGCAGTTTTGTTCAAGGTCAATGATGACAGTCAATTGTTAATTCCAATATATATATATAAAAACTTATTTGGGCCATTCGTAGGGTGATTTTTTTCCCTGTTTTCAATCGGTGCGAACCTGAATTGAATTAAAATATTCTCTCACATTGAATGATGTTGTGTTATAAAAGATTTCTGATCTCTGCACAAACCGTGTCTGATCTTGACAAGCTTTTGAAAACCACCAGTCAGTTCGTCAAAAAGATATTAATAAGGGAGAACTGTAAAAAGAAATTACAAAAAAAATAATTTAGGAGAACAGTCTAGTTTAGCAATGGTTTGGTATGCATTATTAGGCTTTTATTCGGAATTATTTTATACAACATAATAATGTACTAACAAAAAGAGTCAAAAGAAAACATAAGCTATTGTTGAATGAGACAAAGAGACAAGAAGAATTAAAGAATTTCCCGAGAAGGTAAGTATTTCTCAACAAATTAAGTTGGTACAAACACCATTTATTTCATTAAGAGAAATGAAATAAAAATGAGTTATGTAAAGCCAAAAAAAAAAAAGTTGAGTTTGCAAATAAACCAGGGAAGCGGCCAGCATATAAATTACAAAAAGGAAAAGAAAACTATATTAAAATTACAAGAGGGAGAATCTATATTAATGGATAGTGAGGCCGCGCAAAAAGCATTTTATGAATATTATTCCGGCTTGTATAAAAGAAGTGACATCTCTTTAGAGAAAATAGATGAATGTCTAGAGATTTGCATAAAACAGGGGAAAAAAAACTCTACTCATGATTTATGGTTTTGATGATTAGACAGGATAGATTATAAAGAGTTATGTCATAGCTACAAAGTAAGAGGTAAATTTATAATTATACAGATAATTGCTGTAAAGAAGAAGCTATTTCTTTCTTTTTTCTTCCTTTTCTATTTTTCTTTTATTTATTTATTTTTCCCTTTCTGGCTCTTTTAGTTTTCTCTTTGGTTTTTCTTTTTCGTTCTTTTTCGTTCTCTCTCTCTCTCTCTCTCTCTCTCTATATATATATATATATATATAGAGAGAGAGAGAGAGAGAGAGAGAGAGAGAGAGAGTGTGGGTGTGGCTTGGTGGTCATGTGACTATCACACTTTACACAAAAAATAACACAAAAGCTACACAACTGATTCACACACAATGCCAAAGCAGCTGGACGTCACACAAAATGGCCCCTGCAACAAGCAGGAACCTCACAGAGTCCCAGACAGCTCAAAAACATACGATCACACTTTACGCAAAAATACCGGTTCGGGCAAAAGGTAGTAAAAAAAAAAAGCTTTAAAAAGTTTTTTTAAAAAAGTTCTGAGGATCGTATGGTACAGCTGATTGTCACAGCTGATCATCGAAATGGTTTTGGTTTTTTTTTACTTTTTTAAAGCATTTTTTTTACTACCTATTCACCCGAACCAGTAGTAAAAAAAATGCTTTAAAAAAGTAAAACAAAACAAGGTCCGAAGATCAGCTGTGTTGTGTGATTGTCGAAACTTTTTTTTTCTTTTTAAAGCATTTTTTTTTTACTACCGGTTCGGGCGAACCGCCCTGAACTCATAGCATTTCACACCTGATTTCAAACAGTCTTTCCTTAAAATCCTCCGGTGATGAAGCACCTACAACTTCTGAAGGTAAGCTGTGGGGGGGCGGTTGGGGGGGCGAGGGGTTGCTCTTGCTTTTTTGAGACCCCAAAATTGCCCTTCTTGGAGGTAAAAATAAAAAAGAAAAGAAAAGAAAGAAAATCTAAACATGGAAACTGGGCTGCCAAGTCGCTTTTGATTTTTGCTGCCTGCAAAATTTGGCATCAATAATTTATTGAACCTCTCGCTAAAGGACTGGAGGTTTAGCATTATTTGCAAGCACAGTTTCATAAATGCATCCCTTTCCTATCTTCAGCAAAATTATCTCGGCCTTTCCTCAATCCGTAGCTGTTATGAATCATTAGAGTTATCATTTTTTGTTCCTTTTTTTTTTCCTTGGGGTGTTTTTTTTTTTTTTTTTGAGGGGTGTGCGTGCGATTTTATTCACCTTTTCCACAGATTGTTTCCAAATGGTGTTATTTCAACTTCGGCTTCTCCGATAATGTATCCACATCCTACAACAGAGCATCAAATAGAAAGTTGTTTTCTTATCTGTCCGGGAAACGGCTTTTACCATTTTCTTCCTGCAAAAAAAATAAAATATAAAATAAAATGCATTTCTCACTATCTTATCTTCTCATAAACAAACTCGGATTTGCAGGCTGGGAGAGGGAAATAAAATAAATAAATCTCCGAGGACATTCAAAAGAAGTGGGGGTTTTTTTGTTTGTTTTTTCTTCTGTTCCTTGTTTTTAAGGGGTGTTTTGTGTGTACCTTCAATTTCTCGTTCAGTTTCTTTTGGAAATCTTCAGAGTTTTGGGGTTGTTTTTTTTTAAAAAAAGAATTGGCTTTTGTTTGTTTTTTTTATTTTTCTTAAGAACATACTTTTGCGTTCCCCCTTTTTCTTTTTGGCATGAAGTTTTTTTTTATTTTTTAACACATGTTGTTGTTGTTAGTTGCGAAGTCGTGTCCGACCCATCGCGACCCCATGGACAACGTTCCTCCAGGTAGAGGATGGTCCTCTACCATCCTCTGGAGTCCATTTAAGCTCACGCCGACTGCTTCAATGACTCCATCCAGCCACCTCGTTCTCTGCCGTCCCCTTCTTCTTTGGGCCTCCATCGTTCCCAGCATTCGGCTCTTCTCCAGTGACTCCTTCCTTCTCATTAGGTGGCCAAAACATTTGAGTTTCATCTTCAGGATCTGGCCTTCTAAAGAGCAATCAGGGTTTTGATCTCCTCTAGGACTGATCAGTTGGATCGCCTTGCCGTCCAAGGGACTCGCAGGAGCCTTCTCCAGCACCAGAGTTCAAAGATCTCCATTCTTTGGCGCTCAGCCTTCCTTATGGTCCAACTTTCACAGCCATCCATTGCAACTGGGAAAACCATAGCCTTGACTATACGCACTTTTGTTGGCAGGGTGATGTCTCTGCTTTTTAGTAAGCTGTCTAGATTTGCCATAGCTTTCCTCCCCAGGAGCAAGCGTCTTTTCATTTCTTGGCTACAGTCCCCATCTGCAGTGATCATGGAGCCCAGGAAAATAAAATCTGTCACTACCTCCATTTCTTCCCCATCTATTTTCCAGAACTTGAGAGGGCCGGATGCGATGATCTTCATTTTCTTATTGTTGAGTTTCAAGCCAACTTTTGCACTCCCCTTCTTCACCCACATCAAGAGGCTTTTTAGTTCCTAGTAACATTGGCAGAAAAATTGGAATATTACAGGATATGGGGACAATTCTAAATGGATAGAAATGAGATATAATAAAAAATTAATATAAATGCAAAAAAATTGGGAAATGTTGTAATAAATTAAATTAAAATGTAAAAGTAAGATAGAAACGTAGTAAGAAAATGATGGTAAAAGAGGAAGATGATGACACAAAATATGTACTCAGATGACACACTGAATTATTAACGATGCATTGTTTGTTTAAACATAAAATTAAAAAACTTTCCAAAAAAAGAGGCTCTTTAGTTCCTCTTCGCTTTCTGCCATTAGAATTTATATTTTAACATATAAAAATTCTGTTTTCAATTAAAGGGTGTGTTGTCTGGGGACAAATAGTTTGAAAGATGATGATCATGGTGTTTACAATGATGTTCATTACATTGATATTAATTCTGTAATAATAAAAAATAATAATCATAATATTTACCTTTCTATCTTAACCAACCTCCCTTGTTTCATTCATCCTTTTCTTATATTTCCATATAATATAGAGACGCGGGGGCTCAGTGGCTAAGACGCTGAGCTTGTCGATCGAAAGGTCGGCAGTTCAGCAGTTCGAATCCCAGCGCCATGTAACAGGGTGAGCTCCTGCGTCTTGTCCCAGCTTCTGCCAACCTAGCAGTTCGAAAGCATGTAAAAAATGCAAGTAGAAAAAATAGGGACCACCTTTGGTGGGAAGGGAACAGCATTCCGTGCACCTTTGGCGTTGAGTCATGCTGGCCACATGACCACGGAGACGTCTTCGGACAGCGCTGGCTCTTCAGCTTTGAAACAGAGATGAGCACCGCCCCCTAGAGTCGGGAACGACTAGCACATATGTGCGAGGGGAACCTTTACCTTATATTTCCGTATTTTCAACTTCAGCTTTTATTAGCTAACCATTGATAATTCCCCCTTTCTGATTGTCAAAGCTTGGCTTGTTTTCACACTCAGTTCTCCTATTTTGAGCATCGTTGTGGATGTTGCTTGTTTTTCATTAGGCTTTTTTGGGGAGATCTAGCTTTTACGCCTCCGACCTTCAAAATCTCCCTTTTCTTCTCCCAGGTTTTGCTGGAAAAAACACCCCCTAAAATCTGGACCTTGATGCATCAGCCAAATGCAACTGTTTGAGAAAGTGCCATGCCACGTAAAGGTCAGCGATGAATTTTTAAAATTTTTCTCTTTTCGGGGAGGCTGACATCAAAAGCCTTAACGGGTGCATTAAATCACAGGCAACAGAAATGGGTTAGAATATGCAACTAGGAAATGCTATGCCTGCGAGTAAGCAAGGATTGATTTGAACAATCCTTTTTCCCCTCCTATCCTTTGGGAAAATACATCAACTTTTCCTTGCGTAACATCCAAGATACTTTTTCATCAGTCAGTTCAATCAGAAGAGAGCTGAAAGGGACCTAGTCCAACCGTCTGCTCAAGCAGGAGACCATTTCAGAAAGGCAGGCAGGCAGGAAGGAAAGAAGGAAGGAAAGAAGGAAAAAGGAGAGAGGGAGGGAGGGAGGAAAAAGAAAAGGAAGGAAAGGAAGGAGGGAGGAATGAGGGAGGGAGGGAGGAAGGGAGGGAGGGAGGAAGGAAGGAAAAATGGGAGAAGGAGGAAGGAAAGAAAAAAGGAAGGAAAGGAGGGAGGGAGGGAAGAAGGAAGGAGGGAAGGAGGGAGGAAGGGAGGGAGGAATGAGGGAGGGAGGGAGGGAGGAAAAAGAGAGGGAGGAAGGAAAGAAAAAGGAAAGGAAGGAAAGGAGGGAAGGAGGGAAGGAGGGAGGAAAAAAGGAAAAAAGGAAAGGAAGGAGGGAGGGAGGAAGGGAAGGAGGAATTAGGGAAGAAAGGAGGAAGGGAGGGAGGGAGGAAGGAAAGAAAAAAGGAAAGGAAGGAAGGGAGGGAGGGAGGGAGGGAAGAAGGAAGGAGGGTGGGAGGGAAGGAGGGAAGGAGGGAGGAAAAAAGGAGGGAGGGAGGAAAAAAGGAGGGAGGGGGGGGAGGGAGGAAAGAAGGAAGGAAGGAAGGAAGGAAAGGGTTGGAAGAGAGGTTAGAGGTCTTCTAGTCCAAAAAAAAAGAATGGATGGAAACGAATCAAGGAGAGACTCAACTTAGAACTAAGGAGGAATTTCCTGACAATGAGCACAATTAATCGGTGGAACAACTTGCCTCTAGAAGCTGTGAATGTTCCAACACTGGAAGTTTTAAAGAAGAGATTGGACACCCATTTGTCCAGAATAATTGGACCAGCCAAGCAGGAGACCTTATACCAAATGGTTGTCCAATCTCTCCTTTAAAACTTTCCAACGATGGAGTATCCACAACTTCTGAAGACAAACTCTTCCACTGGTTAATTGTCCTCACTATTATGAAGTTTCTCCTTATTTCCAGGTTGCTTCTCTCCTTGATTAGTTTCCATCCATTGATTAGAGGCGGAGAGTTGTTTTGTGACATTTTTCTTTAATATTTTGGAGAGTCACACCTGGTTTGTTCATAGAAAAGGGGAACTGGGGTTTAACATCCATCCATCCATCCATCCATCCATCCATCCATCCATCTATTTATTTATTTATTTATTTATTTATTTATTTATTTATTTATTTATTTAATTTTTTATGCCGCCCTTCTCCCGAAGGACTCAGGGCAGTGAACAGTCAAAATAAACATATCAAAATGTGAATAGAAGCAATAAATAATAATTAAGTCAATTTGGCTTATCAGTTAAGTTAAGATCTTCAGAATAAAATTTACACAATTAGGAAAAGGAAAGAAAGAATTAATTATGCCAGCCCGGCTTGGTGAAAGAGGAAAGTCTTAAGTGCCCGACGGAAAGTACGAAGATCTGGGATTATTCTTATCCCTGGGGGTATCCTGTTCCAAAGGTTAGGTGCCCCAACAGAGAAGGCTCTCCCCCTGGGAACCACCAGTCGACATTGTTTTAATGATGGTACCCTGAGGAGGCCTACTCTGTGGGAGCGTACTGGTTGGTGGGAGGTTATAGGTTGCAGAAGGTGGTCTTGTAGGTACCCAGGTCCTAAGCCATGGAGCACTTTAAAGGTAAGAACCAACACCTTGAAGCGCACTCGGAAGGCCACTGGGAGCCAGTGCAGCTCGCGTAGGAGAGGTGTTACATGTGAGCGCTTGTATGTATGCTATGTTGTGGTGGGCAAGATTCGAGAGTTTTAAAAATGCAAAATTAGAGTTTGGTTTAGCAGAGTCTTAACACACGGCTTTTGTTTGTTATTTCTAGTCTGTAGTTCTAGTTTCTAGTTCTTTCCAGTCCATGTAAAATCACGGCACTAAATTTGAAAGCTTCTCGTAAACCACAAAAACAAATGCCATAAGATGAAGGTTGGTGTAGAGATTACAGGACACTAAATTAGAGGAAGAAAGAAAGATAGACTTGGGCAGTGATCTTCTTGAAGTAAAATATATTAGGCTGTTATTTATTATTAAAAAGTTTCTTGCATTTGATTATTGGCTTAGTTTCTTGTCCGAAGCAAGCCTGGAAGTGTAATTTATAGCTGTTGGCAAGGATGCTTGCATTCAGCAAGCAGAAGAGGTTAAATAAATTATACCAGGGGTGAAATCCAGCAGGTTCTGACAGGTTCTGGAGAACCGGTAGCGGAAATTTTGAGTAGTTCAGAGAACCAGCAAATACCACCTCTGGCTGATCCAAGAGTGGGGTGGGAATGGAGATTTTGCAGTATCCTTCCCTTGGAGTGGGGAGGGAATGGGGATTTTGCAGTATCCTTCCCCTGGAGTGGGGAGGGAATGGGGATTTTGCAGTATCCTTCCCTTGGAGTGGGGAGGGAATGGGGATTTTGCAGTATCCTTCCCTTGGAGTGGGATGGGAATGGAGATTTTGCAGTATCCTTCCCTTGGAGTGGGATGGGAATGGAGATTTTGCAGTATCCTTCCCTTGGAGTGGGGAGGGAATGGAGATTTTGCAGTATCCTTCCCTTGGAGTGGGATGGGAATGGAGATTTTGCAGTATCCTTCCCTTGGAGTGGGATGGGAATGGAGATTTTGCAGTATCCTTCCCTTGGAGTGGAGAGAGAATGGGGATTTTACAGTATCCTTCCCTTGGAGTGGGGAGGGAATGGAGATTTTGCAGTATCCTTGCCCTGGAGTGGGGAGGGAATGGGGATTTTGCAGTATCCTTCCCTTGGAGTGGGGAGGGAATGGAGATTTTGCAGTATCCTTCCCTTGGAGTGGGTGGGAATGGAGATTTTACAGTACCCTTGCCCTGGAGTGGGGAGGGAATGGGGATTTTGCAGTATCTTTCTCCTGGAGTGGGGAGGGAATGGAGATTTTGCAGTATCCTTCCCCTGGAGTGGGGAGGGAATGGAGATTTTGCAGTATCCTTCCCCCTGGAGTGGGGTGGGAATGGAGATTTTACAGTATCCTTCCCCTGCCATGCCCACCAAGCCACGCCCACCACGTCCACCAAGCCACGCCCACAAAAGTGGTAGTAAAACAAATTGGATTTCACCACTGCATTGTATGTCAATGAGAACGACGGCTAACAAACCTGTAGCCACATATACTGTTCTTGAATCCTTCCAAAAGGTGAAGAACCCAAATAAAATTTTGTTACAGGTCTGGTGATTATTAAAGATATGGGCCCACAGCAGCTTCAACAGGTCAATAGGAGCAAATATAGTCTAGTAATTATTTCAGTTTTTTAGCCTGAAGCTTAGAAGCCCTTTGGGCCAGATTGCACTCGTGGACTTTGGCTGATCTCAAAAAGCTAAATTGGGTCAAAGCTGGCAGGTCAGGAGACCACGGTAAAATCTCAGAATGGTAAACTGGACCAGGAGATCAAAACAATATCCTGGAAGAAAGCAGAGATGAAACCGGTTTTGTAGCCTTGCAAAATTATACGGAAGTCAACAGAAGCTGAGTTGAACTTGAAGGAGACTGGACTTCCACCCATTGATGGCATAATCAGTAAACCATAACCTGAAAAGAATATTATATACCCCTCTATTTGTATAACAGAGAGGAAGCACAGAGGTGAGGATAGACAGATAGACAGACAGATAGACAGACTGATAGTTGGTAATAGATAAATGATAGATTAGATGATAGATAGATAGATAGATAGATAGATAGATAGATAGATAATAGAGAGATAGATAGATAGAGACACAGAGAGATGGATGATAGAAAGATTAGATAGATGGATGGATGGATGGATGGATGGATGGATGGATGGATGGGAGAGGCAGGCAGACAGACACAGAGAGAGTTGGATAATAGATAGATAGATAGATAGATAGATAGATAGATAGATAGATAGATAATGGATGGATGGATGGTAGAGAGATGATAGAGAGAGAGAGGCAGGAAGGCAGGAAGAGAGAGAGAGATGGATGATAGAGATAGAAAAATAGATAGATAGATAGATAGATAGATAGATAGATAGATAGATAGATGGATGGATAGAGAGAGAGAGAGAGAGACAGAGAGATGGATGATAGATAGAAAGATAGATGATGGATGGATAGATTGACAGAGAGAGAGAGAGAGATGATAGAGAGATAGAGATGATAGATAGATAGATAGATAGATAGATAGATAGACAGACAGACAGACAGACAGACAGACAGACAGACAGAGTGGTGGGATTCAGCCGGTTCGCACCACTTCGGGAGAACCAGTTGTTAACTTTCTGAGCAGCTTGGTGAACTGGCTGTTGTAAGAAATCATTAGGGCAGAGAACCGGTTGTTAAATTATTTGAATCCCACCACTGGACGGATGGACAGAGAGACAGACAGACAGACAGACAGAGGGAGAAAGGGAGAAAGAGAGAGAGAGAGTGAGGCAGACAGGCAGACATCATGGAATAAAAACAAATTGGCACTGCAAAATACTATCTATCTGTATTTCTACTTTTGTAAAAAAAAAAAAAAAAAAAAAGCAGAACTTTTGATCCTAGGTTTAATGAAGCAAAATACGAAAACCCATAATATCTCTTCTCCTTTTGACACAGCTTTCTGAGAAACATTACACTTCATAATGAAAATACCGTATGTAATTAAAGCCTAATAGGAAAATATAGTAATTAAGCCAAATTAACCGAACAAAAACAATCAAACAAATAAAGGTTATTTTTCTGAGACAATCCTCCTGGGTTTAGATTGCATGTTCCATAATGATAAAAGAGCCCCAGTTATTACTTTTGTGCGTGTGAGAGTGCATATGTATATCTTTTTTAAAAAAATGATAATCTATTATTCTTTTCTAAAAATTTAGAATAAAAGTCTGACCTTCCACATCCCTAATTATTCTATTATTTCCCTCTGAATTGCTGCCCAGGAAAATGAAAAGAAAAATGAGTGAACAAGGATCCTAATTCTAGGGTGGAAAAATACAATACATCATTCCTCTCAAAATAATGCCATAAAAACACATATTTCCCTTTACTTTAAACACAATTCCCTCTGCTGTATTAAATGAGCTTTATAAAGACTGGAAGGCCACAAGCATTCGATAAACGTAATGGGACTAATTAGAATATCACCAAATTAGCACCGCCGAAATATGGGTTTTTTTGTTTTTTTTTAAAGTCCATGAGAAAATTGAACAAAGAGTATCCCAAAAGTGCTTTTTCAAGACTGGACTTCCTTTGTTTTTTTCCTTGAAGATTCTGAAACTGAAGAAACTTCTCGGATGAGAAGCGAAACAAACATCTTCAAGGAAGAACAAAGTCCAATTAGCTTCTGAAGAACTGAAAAAGCTTCTCAGATGAGAAGAGAAATGTCTTCAAGGAAAAACAAAGTCCAGTTTCCTTCTGAAGAACTGAGGAAGCTTCTTGGATGAGAAGTGAAACATCTTCAAGGAAGAACAAAGTTCAGTTGCCTTCTGAAGAACTAAAGAAGCTTCCTGGTTGAGAAGTGAAATGTCTTCAAGGAAGAACAAAGTCCAGTTTCCTTCTGAAGAACTGAAAAAGCTTCTTGGATGAGAAGCGAAACCTCTTCAAGGAAAAACAAAGTCCAGTTGCCTTCTGAAGAACTGACGAAGCTTCTTGGATGAGAAGTGAAACCTCTTCAAAGAAAAACCAAGAAAATCCAGTTGCCTCTTGGCAAAAAGCACCTTTGGGACAACCACGACCTGGATGACGGAGAATCTCCATAGACAAGAGGTGAGTCTTGGTTAGCTTTAGAATTCCATCGATGGTGTGTTTTACCTCCCGGAAAGTTAGATGGAAGAACTTCTAAACTGAGAAAAATTGGAAAGTCCTACCTTCACTTTTGCAGAATCGGTGGGTTATTGAAGAAGGAAGCAAGGATAGGTTAGTTGGCAGATGTGTCATAAGGATGGGGGTCAGAGGTTCTTGGAGATTCAGAAGCAACGATGCTTAATTCCGAGACAGCCTGGACACAAAAAAATAAAATAAAATAAAAATAAGACTTCAAGTCATTCAAAACTTGGTTGACATTTCTGGAGCTGTTCTCCAACTTACATTCGTTGTGCAGCTAAAAAAAAGAGGTCTTGAAATTAACTTTAACCAGCTGGGAGATACGGAAATTTTCATCGGTATGCTGCACAAATGGTGAAAAAGGGGGGGGGGGGAAAAACACCTGGTGTTATAAATAAATCACTGGTCATCTCGAGGGTTAGGAACTGATTCACCTCAAAATAATGAAATGTATTTAGAATTCATGAGGCCTGCTAAATAATTAAAAGACACTACATACCACAGATTGAATGAGGCTGGAACAGTTTTTTCTCTTGCCGTTCGGCGCTGAAGGCATGTCACTAGGATGGTTTTTGTAATGCCCCGAATAAAGAGTAGCAAAAAAAAGGGGGGGGGAGAAAGGTATTTATGGAAATTAGATGGGATGTAAGTTTCAGAATAGATGGTGTCTGGTTTGCAAAACTTTGGAAACTAGTCCTTGAGCCAATCGCAGGAATAAGGAAGGTTTTGGTTGAAAATTAGCTTAGCTATTCATTGTCTCTCAAAAAACTCATCCAGAGCTGAAGAAGCTTCTTGGATGAGATGCGAAACGTCTTCAAAGAAAAACCAGAAAGTCAGTTGCCTCTTGAAAAAAGCACCTTTGGGACAACCATGACCTGTTGTGGCCCATCAGCTGCCAGCAGAGCTGGCGGCAGATTCGGACGATGTAGTGACCCAGGCCCAAGTAGTTAGTATTAAATACAAATGGTTCGAAAACAAACTGACTTTATTAGAACAGCTGAGAATGAACCCATTCTCAGCGTAGTCCACACTAAATTAAAGCAAATTCTTCAAAACACCCTTTCTCAGTTTATCACCGACCTTGGGATACTTAGGCAAACTGTCAAAGGCTTCTCTTGGCAAAAGTTCAAGAAGCAGAAGACGTCGACAAGAAATGAATACAGTGAAACAAGAAGCAATTCTCTCAACGTCGTTTTCCGGCAAAGTCTTTTAAGCCTTGTCATCTCTTGGCCCTACTCCCAAGTCGTCCTCTCTGCTTTATCTGCTCCTGCCTTCTGGCAGCTCCTCTCATACGTGCACTAGGAACAGGCTCCCCCTGTTCCTCTGTCTCTATACTGTCAGCCTCTAGAGGCTCCGGAGTCTGCATATCACTCCCTGATGGCCCTGGCTCCCATCTCTGCCTCCAACACAGAACCCTCATCAGGGCCTTCTCCAGACTCCAGGACTGGCCCATGATCTTCCTCAGCCTCATCACTGTCTGACTCCGCTTCCACCTCCGCAGGCTGCTGGCGGACCACAACAGACAATAAGGAGATTGGGAAGGAACCTGGGACAGTTCTGGAGTCTGGGGAAGTCTCTGATGGATGCTCTGCATCAGACGCAGAGATAGAGCCAGGGCCATCTGACATTTCCCAGCCACCGGAGAGGCAGCTATATTTAGAGGCTGATATGAGTGAGGAGGAAGAACAGCTGGGGCCTGTTCCAGACGCACGTATGCGCAGAGCAGTTAAGAGCGGTGAGCAACGGAGGACAAGGAGTCGACTCGGGAAGCAAAGCACACGTGGACACTGAATGGCCCCTCCCTGGCTGGGGAATAAATAGAAGGAAAGGGGAGTGGGTTGTCGTAGGAGTCAACCGTTCGTATTTCTGAAGATTTTGCTCGTGTTTCGTGACACAGAGACTGCTTGCCAGAACTTCATTTGCAGCCTTTTGGCTGGGAGCTCAGGGCCTGGCAATTATTGCAAGGAACTGATAAGGTCTATTGCTGCCATTAACCCTTGAAGGACTCTTGCCTGGACTTTTCGGTGGGTGAATGCCGTTAATTCACAAGAGATAAATAAAGAGGGGGTTTTCGTCTGTTTCTTGCATCTGATAAGGCTGGGTCAGAACACTGAATGACTGAGAATCTCCATAGACATTTAGCTATGCCAGAACTGAAGAAGCTTTTTGGATGAGAAGCGAAACGTCTTCAAAGAAAAACAAAGAAAGTCCAGTTGCCTCGTGACCCCGGGACGCGGCGACCGTCATAAATCTGAATCCGTTGCCGAGCATCTGAATTTTGATCACATGATGACGGGGGATGCTGCAACGGCCTTCGGTGTGAAAAACGGTTGTCAGTCATTTTTTTCAGGGCAGCTGTAACTTCGAATGGTCCCCAAGTGAAAATTCACAAATTGAGGACTAACCGCAATGGATTGCTCCCCCTACCCTTTCCGATTTGTGTCTTTTGCGTAACTTGAAGCAGAAGTCTCAGCGCTTTAGCTGAGCTACAAAGGAACGTTAAACCTGTCCAACAATGTTGCGTGTACACAACCCGATGTTGAAAGAGGGTGGGAAGCAGGCACATCTGGAGCGACGGAAAACACACATTTGTTGCGCGCTTCGCAGATGTGTGTGGCATTCCGGCAGGCCATAAAACCTCCCAGTAATGGAAGCTAGGAAGAGGATTTCAGGATAAACTGTAAATTCATAGCTATTAAAGTAAATATCACACAGACCGGGAGATGCGTAATTTTGCCATAGCTCCTGCTCCTCCCTCCAAAAGAAGATTGGAGAATGAAACTATAATTACACAGCCTGCAGATGCTTCCATCTGGACGTGCAAGAGAGGGACTGTTTTGGCTAGAAGTCGTGTTCTGCTTTGGTTGGTGGCATTCCTTTGTGCATTCAATTAAACAATCAGAATAGAGCTGGAAGGGACCTTGGAGGTCTTCTAGTCCAGCCCCCTGCTCAAGCAGGAGACCCTAGACCATTTCAGACAAGTGGCTGTCCAGTCTTTTCTTAAAAACGTCCACTGATGAAGCACCCACAACTTCTCAAGGCAAGTTGTTCCACAGGTTAATTGTTCTCCCTGTTGGGAAGTTTCTCCTTAATTCCAGGTTGCTTCTCTCCTTGTTTAGTTTCCATCCATTGTTTCTTGTCCTGCCTTCAAGTGCTTTGGAAGAGAAGTTGATCCCCCTCTTCTTTGTGGCAGCCCCTCAAATACTGGAATCTTGCTATCATGTCACCCAGCGGTGAAATCCGGCCGGATCTATCCGGATCGTGCAAACCAGTAGGGCCGGTGGTGGGAGGCTCCACCCACTCGCTGGGACGTCATTACGTCCTGTTTTTGACCCTCTGTGCATGCGCAGAAGGCTCTGCACATGGGCAGAAGAGGCACGTGCGCTCACATTTCTGAACCGGTAGCAAAGATAAGTGCATTTCACCGCTGATATCACCCCTAGTCCGTCTTTTCTCTAGACTAGCCAGACCCAATTCCTGCAACCGTTCCACAACGTTCCTGTTGATATTTGAAGGAAAATAGACCAGCATAAGAAATAATGGTTGAGCAGCTTGGCTGCTCTTGATTTGTAGCTTGCTATTGAGGTCAGCTAGGGAATTTCATTTAAATCCAATACTTTAGTACCATTGGGGATCTTCAAATTGTCCAACTCCTTTCCTAAATCAAGAGAAGAATCCTCTGGACCGGTGGTGAAATGTAAAATTTGTTACTACCGGTTCTGTGGACGTGGCTTGGTGGGGGATAATGTGACTGAATGGGCATGGCCAACTTTTTTATTTAAACTTTTACAATCATTTTTTCTACAACCTCTTCCCTGCACTTACCTGAGAGCCAAAATGGGGCGTGTGGGGACTCCTGGAAGAGGTAGGGAGGCGAGGGGCCAGCCAGCAATTTAAAGGTTTGCCCGAACCGGCCTGAACCGGCTGAATCCTACCACTGCCTATGTTATAAGAATTGCACCAAACTGTGTGTCTTCCCCTGAGAATGATCAGATAAGGCTTCGTGGATCTTGCAACTGTGTAATGATTCGAAGCTAGATCCCTGCTTGACCCCTCCTTCCAGCCTAACTGGCAGTTTCCCAGTGTTGTCGGCTCTTTCTCCCATTCCTGGCCATCTTCCCCACATTTTTTTTCAATCTTGGTATTAACATAGGGGTGAGGAAGCCACGCCCCACAAGATTCGGGTGGACACTTCGCAGACTCCACCTCTGGCTGTGCTGGTTAGAATAGGCACTCGCTCAGCCACATCTGGAAAGCTATCATTTCTCTCCATCTCAATACCTGCCTGGGCATTTCACATGGTTGGGACTAGCCATCATTATCACTTAGTCACGTCTTTAACCTCTGGCACATGACCCAAAGGTTGGAATTGTGTTACAGATCTTCAATTTACCTTTAGACGATTTGCCGTTTCAGTCTTTGGAGATTAGCAGTGGAGTCAACCCATTGCCTTTTTTTTTGCACAAATTTTCATTCCAGGAAGAAAATTCTGAGAAAGGCCCTTAAGATCAGTTTCTCCCCTTGAATATCTACATGGCCTCTTTGAGGGTTCAGCTTCCAAGCCATTAATATTAAAATCAAAGCAAACATTTTCCCTAGACTCAGCCTAACACATTGAGGTTGGATTGTTGTGACATGTGTTAGAAGATATCTGAATTCTCTCCTCCTTTCTCTCTCTCTCTCTCTCTCCCACTCGCACCGAAGCTGAACCAAAGCACTTTCTAAAAAGTTAATTAACTCAGCCTTGCAGCACCCTCCAAGGTAGGTCAGTACCATTAGCTAGACGGTGTAAAACAGAAAAACTCAAACGCGCCGAACGTTGAAAGGGAAGCCTACTGTGATTTTTGTACCAGGTGTCTCTGCCAGGAATAAAGACAAGGTCGTCTTCAGATCCCACTAAACCTAGCACGAGTTTCTTAACTGAACTCAGAGCTACCAGGAAGCGGCACCGAGAGAAATTTCAACTGCTTTACTATGTCTTGGGGCCTTGAGCACGGAAAAGAAAATCTGCATGAGCCCATAGCAAAAAAATAAAATAAAATAAAAATCTACCCAGGAACAGGGATGGGATTCAGCCGGTTCAGGCAAACCGGTAGTTCTGATTATCAGCTGGTCTTGTCCACCCTACCCCTGCCCTATACTGTCCTATATTTTCTTCTTTCTAACTCAGCTGATTCATGCTGCACAGCTGATTTCCATGCTTCCGCTGTTCTGTTTACTGGGGCTGCCTTAAAAGGTAAGCAGCTGAGCTTCAAATTGCTATATTTTATAGATGGTACTTAGCACCATCAAGAATTGCTAAGATCTACCCAAATGCAAGCCCCAAGTGTTGGAAATGTGGTCACCACCAAAGTACCTTCTATCACATGTGGTGGACGTGTCCGGAAGCGAGGAAGTTTTGGAAAAAAATACAAAAATGGATCCAAGAAATATTAAAGGAGGATATTAACTTCCTCCTGGAAATCTATCTCCTGGGAGTGCTAAAACGAACATTTGGAAAGGACAAGAAATATCTGATTATTCATATTGTCACAGCTGCTAGACTCTCCTATGCCAGATATTGGAAAGAGAAAAAAGGACCACTGAGGAACAGATAGTCAATAAGATACTTGACTGGGCAGAAATGTGCAGATTAACGTATGTGTTAAACGGAAAGGAGGATTCAGAATTTTATACGATCTGGGATCTGTGGTATAGGTGGTTAGAAATTAAATGCAAAAGTTAATACTCATGTGGAACAATGCACAACGATTAGATAACCCTATATATTATTGTACTCTAATTTAACAGTAATTAGTTTTACACACAAGAATTTTTGTACAAACTGTATAAATAATTAGATAATTGATTAGATACCGCACCTGTAAATATACAATATGACTACACGTTGCCGAACCGTATAGTTTGAATTGTAGTATGTTCTTAATTCAATAAAATTTCATTGAAAGAAAAAAAAACAAAAAACAAATTGCTGTATTTTGTATGCTGCGTGCAAGCTCACCGAACCGGTTGTCAAACCAGATGCATCCCACCACTGCCCCGGGGAAACCTACAAAAATCGTTCTTGGTTTCAGAATAGTTTTATGAATTTGTACAGAACCTACACATGAAAATCTTAAAATTAAAAACGGGGTGCTCCGACACCGGAGATTTTCAAGAAGAGATAGGACAACGGTTTCTCTGAAATGGCGTAGGGTCTCCTGCTTGAGCAAATGGGGTTGGACTAGAAGACCTCCGAGGTCCCTTCCAACTCTCTTATTCTATAATCCCAGATCAACGAATCGGTGGAATGCCATGCCTCCAGAAGTTGTGGGTGCTTCAACACTGGAGGTTTTCAAGAAGAGATTAGACAACCATTTGTAGACATTTAGCTACGCCAGAGCTGAAGAAGCTTCTTGGATGAGAAGAGAAACGTCTTCAAAGAAAAACCAAGGAAGTCCAGTTGCCTCTTGAAAAAGCACCTTTGGGACAACCTGATCTGGATGGCGGAGAATCTCCGTAGACATTCTCATCTAAGAAGCTTCTTCAGGTTTTGAGTAGTGTACAGAACAGAACTGAGGAAGCTTCTTAGATGAGAAGTTAAACATCTTTTTTTTTTAAAAAAATTGATTTATATGCCGCCCTTCTCCGAAGACTCAGGGTGGCTTACAATGTGCTCAGCAATTGCCTTCATCCTTTTGTATATTTATACAAAGTCAGCTTATTGCCCCCACAAACTGGGTCCTCATTTTACCTACCTTAGAAAGGATGGAAGGCTGAGTCAACCTTGAGCCTTGGAGAGATTCGAACCAGCAGAAATTGCAGGCAGCTGTGTTAATGACAGGGTGCACCAAACCACTGTACTATCAAGGCTCTTTCAAGGAAAGAGAAAATCTTCAAGGAAAAACGAAGAGAGTCCAGTTGCTTCTTGAAAAGGCACCTTTGGGGTAAACTGGTGACGGCCTCAGCAACAAGATTTTGGAGAATAATTACATTATCATATTTGCACTTCCTGTTAAAAGGGCAATCAATTTAGTACTCCTGTCTCCCAGGAGTGCTTCCTCCTCTTCTTTTCTTTTTTTTGTTCACCTTCACGTCTGCAAAATTGAAGCACAAAGCCGGGTGATCTCATAACGAAGCAAAGCTAAGATTTTTTTTTTTTTTTTTTGGATGAGCTTTGTTGCCTAATTAAGACACTTCCCTCCTTTGTTTACCAGCGCGAGATTCCTCCTCCTTTATCGGGTTCAATTTGTAGCGTTTGTAATTCAGGCAGAAAAATTGATTGATTGATTTTTTTTTTTGAAAACACTCCGTCCCACTCCAGTCTGCCTTAGATAAGATCTTGCATTAATTATGCAACAATATTGACGCCGGGATTCAAATGCCCATGTGTGTGTTTGTGTGTATGCTTGCATCAAAGAAGCCTTAATATCGTCCTGTTCCAATACGTCAGCACCTCGGTTTGTTTCTCAACTTTCAAAAGATGTCTTGGAAAAGCAACCAAAGACAAGAATAGAGCCTTGGTAGTACAGTGGTCTAAAGCACCCTGTTATTAAGACCAGCTGCCTGCAATTACTGCAGGTTCGAATCTCGCCAGGCTCAAGGTTGACTCAGCCTTCCATCCTTTCTAAGGTAGGTAAATTGAGGACCCAGATTGTGGGGGCAATAAGCTGACTTTGTATAAATATACAAAAGGATGAAGGCTATTGCTTAGCGCACTGTAAGCCTCCCTGAGTCTCCGGAGAAGGCTTAGGGCCGGGGTACTTACGAGACCGCCTTCTGCCACCAATAGCCTCCCACTGGCCAGTACGCTCGCACAGAGTGGGCCTCCTCAGGGTGCCGTCCGCCAGACAATGTCGGCTGGCGACCCCCAGGGGGAGAGCCTTCTCTGTGGCGGCGCCCACCCTCTGGAACAACCTCCCCCCAGAGATACGTACGATAACAGACCTCCGGATTTTTCGTCGGGCCCTGAAAACCTATTTATTTCAACTAACTGGGCTGGCTTGAGTTAAATTTTAAATTGATTTTAAATTGGGTTGTTTTAATTTACGGCCAAAATATTTAATTATTTTAAACTGCTTTTAAATTTTGTATGTATTGTTTTTCTACTTTGGCTGTTCACCGCCCTGAGTCCTATTTGGAGAAGGGCGGTATAGAAATAAGAACAAATAAAATAAATAAATATAAATAAAATTTAAAAAAAAAAAAGAAGAAGAAGCAACCTGAAATAAAGGAGAAACTTCCCAACAGTGAGGACAATGAATCAGTGGAACAGCTTGCCTTCATCACTGGAGCATAGTCACTTGTCTGAATTGGTATAGGGTTTCCTTCTTGAGCAGGAGGTTGGACTAGAACAGGTGTCAGCAACCTGCAGCTCCGGAGCCGCATGTGGCTCTTTGGGCCCTCTGCTGTGGCTCCCTGTCAGGTGACCTCACCTCTGGCTGGCCCCAGATTCATAAAGTGTCCATTGATGCATTGATCCAGCCAAGGGCATGAGCAGGATTCGAACTCGGAGCCACGTAAAGCAGGCGTCCCTTGGGAGAAGAAATAATAAAATATCCATTCATAAAAGAATAATAAAATTCCTTTGCTGGAGCCTGGCCTTCCGTCTGGAATGGTAACCAGTTTAACGTACCGTGCAAAACCCAAACACGTTTCCATTGCTTAGCGCAGGGGTCAGCAACCTGCGGCTCTGGAGCCACCTGCGGCTCTTTGGACCCTCTGCTGTGGCTCCCTGTCAGCTGATCCCACCACTGGCTGGCCCTCCCCTTCCAGTCACACTTCGCCTGGCCTGAGAAGGTAAGGGCGACGGTGGAGGATGGAGAAGTGGCCAGGGCAGAGACAGAGAGATACAGAGAGAGGGGGAAAGAGAGAGACAGAGAGATACAGAGAGGGAGGGAGGGAGGGGAGAGAGAGAGATGTCAAAAGGATTTTGTGGTTCCCGGTGTTTTTTAACAACTGGTTCTCTGCCCTAATGACCGGATGGGTAGGCATGGCTAGGGGGAGTGTCATGTGACTAGTGGAAGTGAGTGACATCGAGCTGGCCATGCCCACCCAGGTTTTGTGGCTCCTGGTGTTTTCTTTTCTGTGGGAAACGGGTCCAAATGGCTCTTTGAGTATTTAAGGTAGCAGACCTCTGAACAAGAAGACCTCCACGGTTCCTTCCAGCATTCTATTCTGATTTATTGCTTCCCTCTGTTTGGAAACTGGGAGGTATTTTCCACAGCCCTAGAAGGCAAGACAAGAAACAACGGATGGAAGTTAATCAAGGAGAGAAGCAACCTGGAATAAAAGGAGAAACTTCCCATCAGTGAGGACAATCAACCAGCTTGCCTCCAGAAGTTGTGTGTGCTTCATCACTGGAGGTTTTCAAGAAGAGATTGGACAATCACTTGTCTGAAATTGTCTAAGGTTTCCTGTTGAGCAGAGGGTTGGACTAGAAGACCGCCAAGCTCCTTTGCAGCTCGATTCTGAATTTGAAATTTGAATTTATTAACAATCAATCTGTGGAACAGTTTGCCTCCTAGAATTGGGGGTATTTCATCAACTGGAGGTTTTCAAAGATACCGGACAACCATTTGACCAGGATTATAGAAGGTCTCCTGCCTTGAGTAGGGGGTTGGATTAGAAGATCTCTGAGGCAGGGGTGAAATCCAGCAGGTTCTGACAGGTTCTGGAGAACCAGTAGCAGAAATTTTGAGCGGTTCAGAGAACCGGTAGCTGAAATTTTGAGCAGTTCGGAGAACCAGTAGTGGAAATTTTGAGCGGTTCGGAGAACCGGTAGTGGAAATTTTGAGCAGTTCGGAGAGCCGGTAGTGGAAATTTTGAGCGGTTTGGAGAACCGGTAGTGGAAATTTTGAGCGGTTCGGAGAACCGGTAGCTGAAATTTTGAGTAGTTTGGAGAACTGGCAAATACCATCTCTGGCTGGCTCCAGAGTGGGGTGGGAAGGGAGATTTTGCAATATCCTTCCCCCAGGATGGGGAGGGAATGGGGATTTTGCAGTATCCTTCCCCTGGAGTGAGTGGGAATGGCGAGTTTGCAGCATTCTTCCGCTTCCACGCCCACCAAGCCACATCCACAGAACCGGTAGTAAAAAAAAATTGGATTTCACCACTGCTCTGAGGTCACTTCCAGCTCAATGATTCTATTCTAAAATCTCTTTTAGATCTGGACATGGAGAAAGCCCAGACGGTATTGCCCAATATTTTTGGATATTGGGAAAATCACCGAGATCCGTTAGGATACCGATTGCCTTTTTTCATTTCATTACAAAAATGTTTGCTTCGTCCAGATCTCCAAAACAGTAATTGAAGCGAGCAGATGTCCCGCTATGCCTGGAGAGCCGGTTTGAGAAAATTAAAATGACCCATGATAACTTAGAGGAAAAATTAAGCCATTGATACGATTGTCATAGATGCAGCTTGAGGTCAACTCACTGACGACTCATTTGCCAGACTCCGCAGAAGTCGTGATCCA
Organism: Arizona elegans; assembly: GCA_022577455.1. NCBI lineage: Eukaryota > Metazoa > Chordata > Lepidosauria > Squamata > Colubridae > Arizona > Arizona elegans. The sequence goes on from JAKOOJ010000031.1 coordinate 1,146,022, forward strand.
TCATCGCACTTCCACTGATCATTCTGACCTATCGTTGACCTAAACTGATATTTGTAGACCTGTGGCCCAATTGCTTTGAAGAGTTCTCCGGCCGATATTACCAACCAAGGAGAAATTCCCTCCGTGTCTTCATTGCATTTTGATTTTTCTTATTTTCCAACCGTTGGGAAGACCTGGCTGGGTGGCTCAGTGGCTAAGATGCTGAGCTTGTCGATCAGAAAGGTCAGCAGTTCGGCGGTTCGAATCTCTAATATGGGTATTCTGCGTGAGCAGGGGGTTGGATTAGATGACCTCCAAGGTCCCTTCCAGCTTTGTTACTATTACTACCTTTTTCTCCTGCGCCTGTTTGTAAGTGATTTAAACCTGGTTGGGTGCCTAGCCTTCAATAAAGCAGCACTGTCAAAAATTAGTCTAGAATGGAAAAAAGAGATAGTCAGGATTGGAGACATTTTAACGCATTGTAAGCCGCCCTGAGTCTCCGGAGAAGGGCGGCATATAAATCGAACCAATCAATCAATCAATCAATCAATCCTCAAAGGTCCCTTCCCTGTTATTCTATTAATCCCTCTATTAATCTTAGGACCTGTTACAGTTTCTCTCTGCATCCTTAGACTGCAGCATGAGATGATCCCATTCGCTTAAAACGATGCTTTAGTGATGCACTTTTTAAAAAGAATCATCCAATTAAGCGAGATGGGGTTTAAAACACACACAAACACACACACGAAGCAATTTTTGGCACAGAGTCCTTTTGAGCCAACTGGTGGCCATCCACGTGACGTGATAAGGTGCCAACGCCACCACCTCCCTTCAGATGCTCCGGCTTACTCACAGTAGGCTGATATGTCATTCACATGTCCACTAGCCCACTCTTTACAGATGGTGCAGCCTAGTTGCTCAGACTCCAATCTAGTGTAGGAGAAGGATTCAGCCCACACCTTGTGTGGGAAAGTTGACGGACTTGGGATAGAGCTAAGTTCTCGGAGAGTCTTTAAAAAAATCCAGATCACTGCGTAGATTTGAGTTTGTGGGATCCTGGGTGCTCTCTGAGCTTGGTGGTTTCCTTAAAGACATTTCACTACCAAACTAGGTAACATGATCAGTGCTGGTTATTGACCAAGGAGGATCATCAGTGAACTGATGCAGTTACCTAGATTGGGTAATGAAATGTCTGCAAGATAATAAGCAAGCTGAGAGAGCACCAAGGGCTCCATAGTTGTCATCCTCCTCCTATTCCTCCTCCTCTTCCTCTTCCTCTTCCTCTTCCTCCTCCTCCTCCTCCTCCTCCTCCCTTTCTCTTTCTTCTCCTCTCTGCAAACCCCATACACACAATCACATCCTCCTCCTCCTCCTCCTCCTCCTCCTTCTTCTTTTTCTTCTTCTTCTTCCTCTGCCTTCTCCTCCTCTTCCTCTTCCTCTTCTTCTTCCTCTTCCTTCTCCTCCTCCTCCTCCCTTCCTCTTTCTTCTCCTCTCTGCAAATCCCATGCACACAACTGCACCTTTCTTCTTCTTCTTCTTCTTCTTCTTCTTCTTCTTCTTCTTCTTCTTCTTCTTCTTCTTCTTCTTCTTCTTCTTCTTCTTCTTCTTCCTCCTCCTCCTCCTCCTCCTGCTTCTTCCTCTTCCTCCTTCTTCCTCTTTCTCTTCCTCTTCCCCTTCTCCTTCTCCTCCTCCTCCTCCTCCATCTTCTTCATCCTCATCCTCCTCCTCCTCCTTCTCCTCCTCCTCCTCCTCCTCCATTTCTCCTCCTTCTCTTCTCCTCTCCTCTCCCACTCTCTTCTAGCACTTAGTTGGACAATAAAACATCTGCAAAACAAAGAACCACCCCCCCAAGCTGAGAAAGCACCACGGACCCCACAGTTCAACACTGAGCTACAAAGATTCTTTGAGTTTGCTGTCTTTTCAGCAAGAATTCTAAACACCACCCCTGTCAATCGCCCCACCACCCAAAAACACCCCCACAAAATTCAGAAATCTGCCCATCGCTTTGACTGTACCCTCTTTCAGCTCCTCTTCATAAGCTGCCTTGGGGGAGAACTTCAGTTACATTCTGTAATGTGCCCTGCCTATTCGTAGTCAAAGTTATTTGCTAATGGATCCACTCAAGGTTCTTTTCCAATTGGCTTTATTGACCTGAGGAATGCTTAGGGAACTTTTAAGGATTGTTTCCAGCTCTAGATAGTTAAAATAATAAATGGGAGCCAGACATTATTGAATGAAGCTAAAGGATTGCATGAAGGTTGCAGGCGGAAGGTTTTTTTTCTGACTTAACTTTTAATTGACCTGCTGGAAATTTTTTGCAATCCTTTAAAAAAAAATAAATCTATTGCTGGACGGTCCTGAAAAGTTTGGGAGTCCCTCAGGCCAGTTCCCATTTTTTCCCCCACAATTTTAAAGGGAATGATCTACCCCAGCATCCCAAAGGTGTTTTTTTTTCAAAAGGCAACTGTGGAAGAAACAGAAAGGGAGGAGGAGGGGGGAGGAGAAAGGAGAAGGAGAAAGGAGGAGAAGGAGAAAGGAGGAAAAGGAGGAGGAGGAGGAGAAAGGAGAAAGGAGGAGGAGAAAGGAGGAGGAGAAGGAAAGCAGTATGTTGAAGAAGGAAGGATGAGGAGGAGAAGGGGAAGAGGAAGAGGAGGAGGAGGAGAAAGGAGAAGGAGAAAGGAGGAGAAGGAGAAGGAGAAAGGAGGAAGAGGAGAAAGGAGGAGGAGAAGGAAAGCAGTATGTTGAAGAAGGAAGGATGAGGAGGAGAAGGGGAAGAGGAAGAGGAGGAGGAGGAGAAAGGAGGAGAAGGAGAAAGGAGGAGAAGGAGAAGGAGAAAGGAGGAGGAGGAGAAAGGAGGAGGAGAAGGAAAGCAGTATGTTGAAGAAGGAAGGATGAGGAGGAGAAGGGGAAGAGGAAGAGGAAGGAGAAGGAGAAGAAGGAGAAGGAGAAGAAGAGCAGTATGTTGAAGAAGGAAGGATGAGAAGGAGGAGAAGGAGAAGGAGAAGGAGAAAGATGCAGTTGTATGCAAAATGTTTCATTACCCAGCTAGATAACATAATTAGCACAAGAAGGGAATGGGGTTTGCAGAGAGGAGAAGAAGGAGAAAGAGAGGAGAAGAAAGAGAAAGGGAGGAGGAGGAGGTGGAGGACGACTGTTTTTTTTTTTCCTTGAAGACGTTTCATTTCTCATCCAAGAAGCTTCTTCAGTTCTTCAGCTTCTTCTTCTGACTCTCTCCTTTTCCCTGGAGCTTGACAGGTGTGTATCCCCACGATTTCAGATACTTCCAACCTCAGAAGAAAGACAGCAAGAAAGGCAGAAAATAGAAAGAAAGACAGAGAAATGAAATAGAAATCTGGGTGGGTTCCCACAGCTTTGGAAACAGCTTTTGTTCCACTTCAAAGTAAAGTCTACAAGCAGCATATGTTGCCTCCTACAAACTGATTGATTGATTGATTGTATTATCCCAAAAGTGCTGTTTTTTTTTTTCAAAAGGCAACTGGACTTCCTTTGTTTTTCCTTGAAGACATTTCGCTTCTCATCCAAGAAGCTTCTTCAGTTCAGTTCAGAGATGGTATTCATCCGGTTCGGATCGGTTCAAGCGAACCGCTCTATGCTGTCCTATTTAGACCTGTTTTTGAGGCTGGGTATATGCATTGAGGTGGCGCGTGCGAGAGAAGCGAGCCCAAATTTTCGATGTTGGACATCAAAAGGTAAATAATGTGAATCCCACCTCTGGTTCAGTTCTTCAGAACTGAAGAAGCTTCTTGGATGAGAAGCGAAACGTCTTCAAAGAAAAAACAAAGTCCAGTTGCCTTTTGAAAAAGCACTTAACCCAGCATCCATACCAGGGGTGAAATGCTACCAGTTCGCTTCAGTTCAGGTGAACTGGTAGTGATAAAAACTGGTACCCTGCTTCCCTGAAAATAAGACATCCTGTGATAATAAGCCCAATCGGGCTTTTGAGCCCATGTGCTAAAATAAGGCCCCCCTGGAAATAAGCCCTCCCCGAAAATTTATTTATTTATTTATGTATTAGTTCAATTTATATGCCGCCCTTCTCCAAAGACTCAGGGCAGCTTACAATGCACTTATAGCAGTAGCCTTCATTCTTTTGTATATATCTGCTTATTAGGGCTTTTGGGCCCCCATAAGCAGTGTTTCTACAAAGTCATCTCATTGCCCCCACAATCCGGGTCCTCAATTTACCTACCTCAGAAGGATGGAAGGCTGAGTCAACCTTGAGCCTGGTGAGATTTGAACTCGCACTAATTGCAGGCAGCTGGCAACTAAGTGCTACCTAACAGTACTTAGTCCGCTGCACCACCAAGGCTCAATATCTAAACGCAGAGCTGGAAATCAGGTGAGACGGCAAGAGGAGCCCCATCTTTTTTTCTTTTTTTCTTTTTTTATTTAATTTATATGCCGCCCTTCTCTGGAGACTCAGGGCGGCTTACAATGCGTTAAGCAATAGCCTTCATACTTTTGTATATTTTATACAAAGTCAGCTTATTGCCCCCACAAACTGGGTCATCTTGCTCCATGAACCCCCAAATAATACGATCTCCCCGAAAATAAGGCCCAGGCGCTTATTTCAGGGTTCAAAAAGAATATAAGCCAGGGTCTTATTTTCGGGGAAACATGTTAGTTAAAAAAAAAAAAAAAAGCTACCAGTTCGGCTGAACCGTTAGTTAAAAAAAGCTACCTGTATTTCTGACGATCAGCTGTTCAGCGGGGTTTAGCTTTGCTAGAAAGCAGGAAATCCTGCTCTCTAGCATAGTTAAATCATGCACCACAGCTGATCCCCCCACCTCGCATCTACTTACTTTCTCAAGCCCCCTTTTGGCACGTACTGTGCACGTATAGCCAGCAAACCGGTAGCAAACTAGGTTCGGATTTCACCACTGATCCATCCTCCTAGATTTGTTCAATATTAGTATCTGAGATTACTGCTGGGATTGTAAGTCTCTGGAGTAGAATATGTGTATCTACGCGTGTAAAAACCTGTAATTAACCCATAATTGTTGTTGAATAAGACCTTTCCTTCTGAAATACAAAAGAAATACAAGCCAAAAGGAATATCAGTCAGATAATTCTCCCATTTCCACCTCAGTCGGCAATTAAAATAAAATATGAAAATACCCGTGCGTTTTCATCAACATCTGTCCTAATATTTCTACACTATTTTCCCCAGACGGGTAAAAATGCTTTTTACCCGCAATTTTCTCTTCATGAGAACGTTAGGGTTTTGTTTTGTTTTATTTATTTTTTTTGCCAATAATCACGGTTTGGTGTGGCCTTTTCCGTTCCACTTGTTTCCTTTTGCATTTTTTTTTCCAGCTGTGGAAAATTGTCTTTCGAAAAAGAGGTTCGGATTTGAGTTTGCATGTCAGTTCATAAATCGCTCCTGAAGTTCATTTTAGGATTAAAAACGTGAACTCGATTTCTTTTTTCTTTTTTTTCCCCAAGCCGTAGATTACGGAAAAGGTGTAGGAAAACTGATATGGAATCCTTTTTGAAGGACTGAGTGACAAGCTTCTTGTGAGAAACTCTGTGGGATAAGATAGGGGTTCAAAAGATTTGGGGTTTTATTGCAAGGACGGACAACTTTTGATAGTTTGTAAACACTCAGAAAAATTGCACGTTTGGAAACATTTCCTTCCTTCCTTCCTTCCTTCCTTCCTTCCTTCCTTCCTTCCTTCCTTCCTTCCTTCTCGCTCCTTCCATCCTTTCCTCCCCTTCCCTCCCCTCTCCTCTCCTGTCCTCTCCTTTCTCGTTTCCTTTCCTTTCCTTCCTTCTCCCTCCTAACCTCCCTCCCTCCCTCCCTCCTTTCCCCCCTCTCTCCCTCCCTCCCTCCACATTCTTTCCTTCCTTCCCACCATCCAGTAAAATTATAATTATCCAGAGAAATCACCTCTCTTTTTATATTCTATAGTTTCTGGAGTCCCAGCCTTGGAAATTAACACCGCTGCTTAATTTTCTATTTAAGACAGTTCACTTATTAACTCACAATTCACTTATAGATTAAGCCAATTCACTTAAATCTTTGTAATATAATTGTGCGAGTTAATGTAGATGTAAGAGGAATTGGATTATGATGTTGATTTTTATTAGCTGAGGGAGAGTTTGTGAGGTGAGAGAGCCACTGTGTTGTAGTAGTTAAAGCCTTGGAGTCACTAAAGCCTTGGACACACTATTCACACAACTTTAACAGTGGAGTTGTCATTTGTGGCTTTGAGCCACCGCTCTTTCTCAGCCCAATGTATCTCAGGGTGTCTATGTTCCGAAGCAAATGAAAACAGCTCCATGGAAGTTATCTGAGATATAGAGAAAAGGCAGGACACAAATTAGTCATTTGTCCAAAATAGAATAGGGTCCCCTGCTTGAGGGGGTTGGACTACAAGACCTTCAAGGTCCCTCCTAACTCTGTTATACTGTTACTCTAACTCAGGGGTGAAATCTACTTACCTTCCTTACCGGTTCGGAAGTGCACATGCCCCGCGTGCTTGCTTGCTTCGTTTGTGCGCATCACATGTGCACGGACTCTCTGTTCATGCGTGAAACCTTCTGCGCATGTGCAGAGGGTAAAAATAACTGGGCGGGTGAGAGGAGCTTCACGCCGCCATCGCTACTGGTTTTCCGAACCACCCGCCACGATCGCTACAGGATTGGCCGAACCGGTTTGAACCGGGAACATTTCACCCCTGCTCCTGAATCTTCCATTCCCAAGGTCCACATGGAAGTATCTCACAACCATATATGACCTTCATATTCCAGTTAGCCTACCTCTAGTTTCAATGAATCAAAGAAGAGAGGGAAAAACCTCACTGTGTCAACTCGCAAAGCATCTCTAGCCTGCTCTTGAGTTGTCATAGGCAAGGGGGATGGAAAATCAGCAAAGCAGCATGGCAGCCAAAAACAGAAGTACATTCCAGACATATCTCTCTCAAGGCTGTCTCCCAGGATTACCCACAGCAGCTGGAGGGGAGTGATCTCTACAACCCGCGAAAGTGCTCCATTGGTGAATGTGATTGATGACACACCCTGGGGGGAGGGGGAAAACAGGGTCATGATTGGGGTGTAAATTACATTGGGTCAGAGTTGGCTTCACCTGGAAGGTGCCGACATGAAGCTCCTAATAAATAACTGGATTTCTTTTGAAGCTTGGCTCAAGGCTCATGATTTAATTAAGGCATCCGTCAGAACCCTGACACACTGATTGTTAATAGGCTCTTATCTAGCCAGCTTCCTATTGTTTCTAAAAATTATTGATTTAGGAAATTTCTTTTCTTTCCCTTATGATGTGGCTATCACAACGGTTTTACTTATCCAGCTGGGACCCAAAATTCCTCCTTGTGCTGTTTTACCTTTTTCTAATCATGTTCAGAATGCGAACCTCGATTCCTTTATCTTTCTTTAATCTACCGGTTCTCCCCGAGTCCTTTATCACATATTATCAAACACCATCTCTCTATGAAATGACCATTTTTCTCTCCCTTTAGGGATTTGCAAAATTGAAGTTGGAACGAAATTGCTGTTTGTTTCCTATTTTAATTATCTGAATATTCCGGCTTTTGTGTGTGTGTGTGTGTGTGTGTTTTGTTTTGAAAACGGGCAGGGGTATTATTATAATCGGCGTGTGTGTGAGAGAGGGGGAGGGAAGTGCATTTTAAAGAGAGGGCATTACCCCACTGAGTTGAATATTTTGCTCGTCTCTATCAAAACAGGAAAAAAAAATTGTCTCTAATGCATGGAGATATGGATTAGGAAGATCATGTGACTTTTGTTGTTGATGATTTTTTAATATAATCTCGCCGGCATCGGAGAACAAATGAAAGAGAGGGGGGAGAAAAAAACACAAAAAGAAATTAAAACTCCCAAACCCATTTTGGTTTAGAAACGGATGCCTTGCTTGCTGACACCGTTTTTAATGGAAAATTGCTTGAATTATTTGACGCCTGGCTGATGTTGAAAGTAAGTGGCCTTCAATTAGGCATCGGGGTATATTTATCTTCCCTGCTAATCCTGACCCAGAGCTCAAAATTGGACCTCCCAACAAAGCTTGACATGAAATGGATTCTCCCAAATTCATGGCCACAAATGTAAGGTTAAGGCGCTGGCGTAGAAAGCAGGAGACTGTGAATTCGAGTTTAGCCTTGGGTGTGAAAGGCGATTGGGTGACTTTGGGCCAATCTCCAGGAGACTGGAAGTTCTAGTCCCGCTTTAGGCATGAAAGCCAGCTGGGTGTCTTTGAGACAATCTCCAGGAGACGGTGAGTTCTAGTCCCACCTTTGGCATGAAAGCCAGCTGGGTGACTCTGAGCCAATCTCCAGGAGACAGTGAGTTCTAGTCCCGCTTTAGGCATGAAAGCCAGCTGGGTGACTCTGAACCAATTTCCAGGAGATGGTGAATTCTAGTCCCGCCTTTGGCATGAAAGCCGGTTGCGTGACTCTGAGCCAGTCTCCAGGAGACGGTGAGTTCTAGTCCCGCTTTAGGCAAGAAAGCTGTCTGGGTGACTTTGAGCCAATCACTCTCTCTCTCAGCCCAACCCACCTATAAATATATAGCATAGTGGTTGCAGACCAAATCAGAACACAGATCTATCAGCTATCAGGCAGCTTAATTGTTTCTGTTATTCAGTTATTGTCACTGTTGTTATGAAACTCTTATTTTAGTTCATTGTCTATTCATTAAAAGCACATGCAGATTGTTCGGCGTTGATTAGCCTCAGATTATTCTGTCAGATTCATTTTGGTGGCACGTTTCTAGTGACATAATCTCACCAGTCATTTCAGGGCAGAGAGCTTTTGAAACGAACTGGGATTTGTGGGGCCAAGGAATTGTTAGGGTAAGCCAGGAGGCAGGTCAAAAATCACGCCTGAAATTAGAGCAAAGAGTAAATTAGGGCTGGTAGAAGTGAATATCTTTATGGTTGAACTGTGGGGTCCTTGGTGCTCTCTGAGCTTGGTGGAGTAGGGAGAGGAGGAGGAGGAGGAGGAGGAGGAGAAGGAAGAGGAGATGGGAGGAGAGGAGGAGGAGGAGAAGGAGGAGGAGGAGGAGAGGAGGAGGAGGAGGAGGAGGGGAGGAGGAGGAGGAGCAGGAGCAGGAGCAGGAGCAGGAGGACTGTTACAAGGGGTCCTTAGTGCTCTCTGAGCTTTGTGGTTTTCTTGCCAACTTTTCATTACCCAACTAAGTAACATCATCAGTGCTAGAAGGCATTAGGGTTTGCAGGGAGGAGGAGGAGGAGGAGGAGGAGGAGGAGGAGGAGGAGGAGGAGGAGGAGGAGGAGGAGGACTGTTATGAGGGGTCCTTGGTGCTCTCTGAACTTGGTGGTTTTCTTGCCAACCTTTCATTACCCAACTAAGTAACATCATCAGTGCTAGAAGTCAGTGTGGTTGTATATGAAGAGAAAACAAACTCCACTCCCTTCTAGCACTGATGATATTACCTAGTTGGGCAATGAAACATCTACAAGAAAGCAACTAAATTAGGCCTGAAGGACAACCATGGAGGTAGACCAAGAAGCCAACCAGAAACCAGAAACAGGCATTAAACCGAAGTCAGGAATCTAGCAGAGTTGTTCCTGGTTGCTTCTCTCCTTGGTTCGTTTCCACCCGTTGCTTCTTGTCCTGCCCTCAGGTGCTTTGGAAAATAGCTTGACTCCCTCTTCTTTGGGGCAGCCCCTGAGATTTTCTCCTTCAAGAATACAAACCTATTACCATATGTGGTGGACCTGCCCAGTGGCGAAACAATATTGGCAAAGGATCAAAATACAAATAGAGGAAATAACACACCAAAAGATAGAACTAAGACCAGAAATCTTCCTACTAGGCATAGTGAATGGACACTACGAAAAAGAAACAACATATTTAATTATACATATGATAACAGCAGCACGAATACTATACGTGCAACACTGGAAGAGTAGTGATATACCAACACCAGATAAAGTAATCAATAAAATTATGGAATGTGCGGCATTAGATAGACTCACAAAGGAATTACAAAATAGGGAAGAACATGACTTTTACTTAGTATGGGAAAAGTGGTGTAGTTGGTTGAAAGATAGGAAAGAGATGAAGCAATAGGAAGTAAATAAAATGACCAAATATAATATGATAGAAACAAAGAACAGACATAGGTCAACAAAGATCAATAGTAGATAGACAAAAGGGAATGACCAAATAAGGAAGAGTCAAAATACAAAGAGAAATGTATATTATAGTTGCGACAAACTGGACATGTATTGAAATGGATGTTTATATGTTTTTATGTTTTGTACGTTTCATTGTTCTGTTTAGTTTGTACTTATCAATAAAAATTGGAGGGGAAAAAAAAAAAGAATACTAAGGAATTCCCCTTGTTTTTTAATGCACTATTAGTTTAATGTTGGCTGACCTCCGGAACATTTTGAGCATTCTTCCAACATTATCCAAACCTAAAACATAACCGGTTGACAGTCACGAGGTAGATTTAGCCTTTTCTAAATCGTAATCCCGCACATATGTATCTATAGCAAGCCAGAAGATAGGGGCGCGCACTTTAATTTTTGCTAATCAGCTATAAAACGAACCCAAAGTTCTCCGTCTTGCTATAAAAAGGGCCCGTGGTATTTTTTATTTTATTTTTTTTCCTTTAATGGTGATCATTACTTGTGGTGTGGGGTTATTTCTTCCTAGAGATTTGTTATTAATGAGCGCCGAAATTACTGATTTCAATTAACAACGTTGCAAGTGATATTGAAATGCGTTTCAGGCCTCTCTGGGGAAATATAAATAAGATGCTATTAGGCTGCTTCGGTTTCAAAAGTGGGAAGGGAGGAAGGCCAAGTCCTTCTTTAGATCTTCCCCTGGCCTGCATTTGGGTTCCTTTTCTTCTGTGGAAACTGCGTTAAAAACACTGGTTTCGGTGATCCAAATGATAGGGGGAAACAGCCTAAAAAAGGAGTAACGGTCCGAAAAACAGAACTGCTCCTGAGCGATGAGATGTTCCCCGATATGGCGTTCTTCATGAGATTATATTAGATTAACAGAGTTGGAAGGGACCTTGTAGGTCATCTAGTCCAACCCCCCCCCCCCGTCCAAGCAGGAGACCGTACACCATTTCTGACAGATGCCAGTCCAATCTCTTCTTGAAAGCCTCCAGTGATGAAGCTCCCACAACTTCTGAAGGCAACTTCTGTCCCATGATTGCTCTCACTGTCAGGAAATTTCTCCTTATTTCCAGGTTGAATCTCTCCTTCATCAGTTTCCATCCATTATTCCTTGTCTGGCTTTCGGGTGCTTTGGAAGATAGGTTGTCCTCTCTGAGCCCCTCAAATATTGGGAGACTGCTATCCTATCTCCCCTGGTCCTTCTCTTCACTAGACCAGCCATGCCCAGTTCCTGTAACCGTTCTTCATATGTTTTAGTCTCCAGTCCCTTAATCATCCTGGTTGCTCTTCTCTGCACTTTTTCTAGAGTCTCAACAACTTGATGAATGTATCTTGTCTTTTTACGTACATTGAGAGCATAGGCACCAAAGACAAATTCCTTGTGTGTCCAATCACACTTGGCCAATAAAGAATTCTATTCTATTCTATTCTATTCTATTCTATTCTATTCTATTCTATTCTATTCTATTCTATTCTATTCTATTCTATTCTATTCTACTCTACTCTACTCTACTCTACTCTACTTCTATTCTACTTCTATTCTACTCTACTCTACTCTTTTCTATTCTATTCTACTCTACTCTACTCTATTCTTTTCTATTCTATTCTACTCTAGTCTACTCTACTTCTATTCTACTCTACTCTACTCTACTCTACTTCTATTCTATTCTATTCTACTCTACTCTTTTCTATTCTATTCTATTCTATTCTATTCTATTCTATTTTACTCTACTCTACTCTACTCTATTCTACTCTACTTCTATTGTACTCTACTTCTATTCTACTCTACTCTACTCTATTCTTTGCAGCACAATTCTTTCAGCCCAACCAGAGTCTCCTAAACCAAGGCCAATCTTTTCTCCAGGGTAGCTGGCTCCATGCCTCAGCCAGTCAACTCCAAAGCCGATTCAGAGATCCTGATGAGAAGGCCCCATGAATTTTTTTTTGTTTGTTCCCGTTGTCGGATTTTCGGACATCTGCTCACAGCCAGCTTCCTCCTAATAGAAACCTTTCTCCAACTTTTGCATTTCCCTTCTTCCTCCCTGATGCTTCTTCCTGCAGTGTTCAGATATTGGTTTCTCCGCGGCTGACTTTAGCGGGCTCTTTTTCAAATTCAGCTGGTGTCTCTGCTTAGGAACATGGAGTGATAAGAAGCTAAAAGCTGCTTGGGGAAAGCAAGCACATTAATAAGTCTGACATCTCTCTCTCTCGCTCTCACTCTCCCTCCCTCCCTCCCTCCCCCTGATTTGGGGAGAAAAGGACAAACGAATGTATATTGCAGATGTTTTTTAAGGAGGCTTTACGCAGGTGAGACCCCAGAGTGAATAAGCCCCCCCCCCCTTTGATAAATGAAAGAACAAGCTTTCCAGTCTGCAAAAAAACAACAACAACCAAGCACACCATATAGAATCTGTCCGTCCTTCCACTTACTTAAGGAGAGAAAATGATTTGCAGATTCTTTATCCTCTGAGGAAATCAGGACCAGGAAATTTGGGATGAGGAATAACATGTCGACCCAAATCTCCTTATTCTCATCCTTTAGGTGTAGGAAATAAGGTTAAGGGAGGAAAAATAACCAAAGAAGAGAGTTGGAAGGGACCTTGGAGGTCTTCCAGTCCAACCCTCTGTCAGGGTTCCGATGGATGCCCTAATTAAATCATGAGTCTCAAGCGAAGCTTCAAAAGAAATCCAGTTATTTATTAGGAGCTTCATGTTGGCATGTTCCCAGGTAAAGCCACCTCTGACCCTACGTAATTTACGCTCAGATTATGACCCTGTTTCCCTCCTCTCCCCCAGGGTATCTCATCAATCACATTCGCCAACGTAGCAGTTTCGCAGGTTGTAGAAGTCACTCCCCTTGGCTGCTGTAGGTAACCCTAGGATACAGCCTTGAGAGAGATAAGCATGGAATGGGCATCTGTCTTTGGCTGCTGTGCCATTTCACTGGTTTCCCATCCCCCTCTGGCCTATAGCAACTTGAGAGCAGGCCAGGGATGCTTTGTGAGTTGACACCCTCTGCTCAAGTGGGGGACCCTACATACCATTTCCAACAAAGTCATTTCAGACAATGCCGAAATAGACTGGGTGTTGTACAGCCAGGATCTGATCCATGAGTGATAAAGTTCTAAATTCCTTTAACTAGAGATTTGATTAGGGCCAACCAAGGATGACCCAAGACTGCCAGTCTTCAAGCAATTCAACACCACAATTTTTCATCCTTCGTGAAATTTCCCTACCATGTATTTTGGGATATTTCTTCTACCAATCCTGTCATAGATTTGAGGGAGCTTGGCATTTCTGCTTTGCAATTGGGCAAATGCGTGTACCCTGAACCAGGGTGATGCTGCCTGCATCCCACAGATGGTTTTTTTTTTTGCTTATTTATGTGGACTGGTTGCTGGCATGCCACGGACTGTTGCTGACCAGTGGTTGGGGATCCCTGATGTAGCAGACAAAGAGAGCTTTAAAATCTCCAGGCATTGAAAAGAAAAGAAAAGAAAAGAAAACTCTAAAATTACTCTCCAAGGTCTCTGCTATTGTTCAAGACTGTCATTAACTCTCAGTGACACCCCTGGTTTTTATTGAGATAGTTCAGCTCATTGAAAGTTGGCCTTATTGACAATGAGCGAAACAGAAATATTGAATTTAGATTCTCTGGCAAGGAAAACAGAACTACAGAAGCCTTCAAATTTAAGAGCTACAGACCTTTTGTTTATTTATTTTTACGCATCCTGAAATTTGAGATGACGGCGAGAAACAATCAAGCCGTGGAACAGAAGTTGCCTTCAGAAGTTGTGGGAGCTTCATCCCTGGAAGCTTTCAAGAAGAGACTGGACTGCCATCCATCAGGAATGGTGTAGAGTCTCCTGCTTGGACAGGGGAGTTGGACTAGATGACCTACAAGGTCCCTTCCAACTCTATTCTGATTGATTGATTCAACCTAGAAATGAAAAGAAATTTTCTGACTGTGAGAAAAATCAAGCCGTGGAACAGAAGTTGCCTTCAGAAGTTGTGGGAGCTTCATCCCTGGAAGCTTTCAAGAAGAGACTGGACTGCCATCCATCAGGAATGGTGTAGAGTCTCCTGCTTGGACAGGGGAGTTGGACTAGATGACCTACAAGGTCCCTTCCAACTCTATTCTGATTGATTGATTCAACCTAGAAATGAAAAGAAATTTTCTGACCGTGAGAACAATCAAGCCGTGGAACAGAAGTTGCCTTCAGAAGTTGTGGGAGCTTCATCCCTGGAAGCTTTCAAGAAGAAGACCAGACTGCCATCTGTCAGAAATGATGTAGGCTGGTCTCCTGCTTGGGTGGGGGGTTGGACTAGATGACCGTACAAGGTCCCTTCCAACTCTGTTATTCTATATTCAATGGAACAGAAGTTGCCTTCAGAAGTTGTGGGAGCTTCATCCCTGGAAGCTTTCAAGAAGATACTGGACTGCCCTCTGTCAAAAATGGTGTAGGGTCTCCTGCTTGGGTGAGGGGTTGGACTAGATGGGATGGCCTACAAGGTTCCTCCCAACTCTGTTATTCTGTCTAGATCCCTAGTGTGCCATCTAAGAGCGGACATAGACTGCTTCCGATTCTGTTCGGCACCCAGTCTATGACTCGCAACCATTTGGCACGATACTCTGCAACTGCGGATTCCATGTTTAATTAGACTTTAATCTCCTGCAGGTAATTGCATACTCATTTTCAAAAAGAAGGTTGCTGGAACCTGAAGGCACCCTCTGACCGTTTTTCTTCACTGATTTGTAATTTGTTGTTTTGTAGTAGCACCGGTTGTCCTAGCTGTGTGTGTCGGGTTTTTTTTAAAGACCTAATCATTAACAGTCCCATCAACCTCTTTGAAATCTGTTTATTAACTGGGGTTTTTATTGATTGATTGATTGATTGATTGATTTTTAGCCCTATGGTGTGCCACCCAGAAACACTGGATTGTGACATAATGGTGGGCTATGCAAATTGCTTTCCTGGCAAATAGATGAGGAAGAAATGGAGGCAGTGACGGATTTTATTTTCCTGGGCTCCAAGATCACCGCAGAAGGGGACTGCAGCCAAGAAATTAAAAGACGCTTGCTCCTGGGGAGGAAAGCTATGGCAGGGAGTTGCTCTTCCGGTTTCCAGGATTCCCTCATGTACGAAGACCAGCTGGCCGACGCATATATGCAGAAAAGCAATGGGTGACAGCTGGCATGCCCGTAGAGATGGCTCTGCATACCACTAGTATGCGTGCCATAGGTTCGCCATAACGGATATAAACTCTCTTGCCTCGAGCAGGGAGTTGGACTAGAAGACCTCCCAGGTCCCTTCCAGCCTTAGGACTCTGTGGTTCCAAGTTTCTATGATTCCAAGTTTCTATGATTCCAAGTTTCTACTCATAATTCCTATGAGTAGAACAAGGCATATAGTAGGAGGTGCATTGGAGGGAGAAACTGAAAATAAGGAAGAATTTCCTGACTTTGACAAGCTAAGAAGTTGTGGTCCTGCTTAATTCCTGGAGTTGTGAGGTCTCCATCATTGGAGAGTTTCAAATAAAGGATGGACAGCTATTTGTCAGGGATGGCCTGAGGATTCTGGGTTGGACTAGAAGACCTCCAGTCCCTTCCAGCCCTAGGATTCTAGGATGTGTCAGGGTTCCGATGGATGCCCTAATTAACTCATGAGCCTGGAGCCAAGTTTCAAAAGAAATCCAGTTATTTATTAGGAGCAACATGTCAGCAACTATCCAGTGAAGTCAACTCTGCCGCTCATAATTTACGGCTCAACTCTGCCCCTGTTTCCCTCCCTCCTCTCAGTCTGTGTCATAAATCACATTTGCCAACGAGGCACTTTCACGGGCTGTAGAAAACACACCTCACAGGCCGGCTCTGGTAATCTGAGATCCAACCTTGAAGAAGGTATGCGTGGAATGTGTTTTTGAATGTGGCTGCTGAACTGTTCCATCAGTTCTCCCCACTTCCTGCCCATGGCAACTCAAGAGCAGACCAGAAATGCTTTGTGAGTTGACACTATAATTCTATGATTCTGTTCTTCATAGTTCCTGTGTGTAGGACAAGAACGAACGAGTACAGTATATGGAGGGAAATGCAAACTTGAAATAAGGGAACATTTCCTGATTGTGACAGCCATGGTCCATTGATCCAGCCTATTGCTGAAGACCTATTTGTCTGGGATGATCTAAGGATTCTGGGTTGGACTAGAAGACCTCCAAAGTCCCTTCCAGCCCTACGATTCCATGATTTAATATCTTACTCTCCAAGACGTACAAACCAACAAGCCATGGCATGAGAATTGAATTTTGTGGCCTTCTTCCTCATTGATATGCCATATTCCTACGACCCATTTAGAGCACATATTCCAATGTATCAAACACTGTATTATAAAATTCTACCACCTGGACAAAAGTGAACACTTGAATAAAAAATTACTGTATTTTTCAGAGTATAAGACGCATCAGACTATAAGACGCACCTACCTTTTTTGGTGAGGAAAAGAAGAAAAAGAAATCTCCCTCTGCCTCTTCCTCTGAGCAATTTGGCCTCGTTGCAGCAAACAGCAAACAGCCTGTTTTACTTTCATTTTCGTTTTCAGCATAGCTTGATTAGCACAAGGAAAAAAAAATCTGCTCCATCACTTTACCTCTTTGCAGCAAGTAGCAAGCAGCATAGCCCTGCGCAAAACAGCTGAGAGCTGTTTTGAGTGTCGGGAGGCCGATCCAATCAACTTCTGCTAATTAGGCTGTGCTGAAGCTGAAACGAGCTGTTTCTTCTTGCTGCTTGCTGCAAGGAGGTAAACTGCTGGGAGGCAGAGGCCAAAGGATGGGGGGGGGCAGTGGGTGGGCGGGGCTACATTCAGTGTATAAGACGCACCTAAATTTTCACCCCCTTTTAGAGGGGAAAAAGGTGCGTCTTATACTCCGAAAAATACGGTAAGTCAGGTAGTTCTAGGAGGCTGCTGGCATAACCAGGCAAAAAAAAAAAAAAAATTAAAAAATCAGCATGTCTCATTGACAGGCGTTGAGCCCATGCCAATTTAAAAATTACAGTAACATCGATTTCCCCATAAACCTTCCAGCTCTTATGATTTATTCATTCTTCTGTTTGGGTTTTAATTTTAAACGATTCCTAACTAAGAGTGACCTGACAGCACCTTTTATCTCCAAGAGGACGAGCAAAAGGGAATGCAAATGTTTCCTTCCCTCACTCTTTTCTAGGAAATGCAAATCGCAGTGGGTAAAGAGCGGAAGGGGCTGGAATTAAGGGAACCTTCCCAAAACGGATTAGGAATGACCCCTCCCTAAGAGAAAAAGCTCCTGAGCTCGGACAGATTACAAATTGCAAACTGCTGCGTGAAAAAAAAAAAAAATCTCTTTCTCGGTGTTGTTTCCTAATGCAGGGAAAAGACATCCCAAAGAGCTGTTGTCATGCATTTTGTTAACTGTTTTATTTTCAGGGTACCCAAGAACATAAATAGCTACAGAGCATATGGGGCTGAGAAAAACCGTGCCTTAGAATTCTCAACTTTTGCAAAAATGCGACTTCCGAAATGCAAAACCACTTGCGGAAAAAACAAAACACAGGTTTTGGGGTTGTTTTTTTTTGTTTTCCCCCTTCCTTCTAAATATCTGATGGGAGGCAGTGGTGGGATTCAGCCAGTTCGGGAGAGCCGGTTGTTAACTTTCTGAGCAGTTTGGCAAACTGGTTGTTGGAAGAAATCATTAGGGCAGAGAATCGATTGTTAAATTACTTGAGTCCCATCACGGATGGGAGGCCTCGCATAAATTAAAACCTGTAAGAATGACTTTGAAGGGACGCAGTGGCTCAGTGGCTAAGACGCTGAGCTTGTCGATCGAAAGGTCGGCAGTTCGGCGGTTCGAATCCCTAGCGCCACGTAACGGGGTGAGCTCCCATGACTTGTCCCAGCTTCTGCCAACCTAGCAGTTCGAAAGCACGTAAAAAAATGCAAGTAGAAAAATAGGCACCACCTTTGGTGGGAAGGGAACAGCGTTCCGTGCACCTTTGGCGTTGAGTCATGCCGGCCGCATGACCCCGGAGACAATCTTCGGACAGCGCTGGCTCTTCGGCTTTGAAACGGAGATAAGCACCGCCCCCTAGAGTCAGGAACGACTAGCACGCATGTGCAAGGGGAACCTTTACCTTTTACCTTTAAGAATGACTTTGGGAAGGAATTTCGGTTCTTGCCTGCTTCTCTGATTGTTATCCAATTTGATTAAATTAAATGGTTATTTTCCGCCAGCCCCTTTTGCCAGAGGGGAAAAAAAATAACAGTTTGGATCAATGTTCATGAGGGCAGGACAAGAAAAAATGGATGGAAACTAATCAAAGAGAGAAGCAACCTAGAATAAAGGAGAAATTTCCTGACAGTGAGAACAATTAACCAGTGGAACAGCTTGCCACCAGAAGTTGTGAATGCTCCAACACTGGAAGTTTTTAAGAAGACGTTGGATAACCATTTGCCTTAAATGGTGTAGGGTTTCTTGCCTAAGCAGGGGGTTGGACTAGAAGACCTCCCAAGGTCCCTTCCAACTCTGTTATTCTGTTTTTATTCTTATAAAATCAGTCAATCACACCCCACCATCTTGCAAAATATATGCAACCTCCAACCCATGAAAGAATTTAAGAGAGGAAACAACTAGCTTCCTTCCCCGAGGTTGAAAACTACCAGGAAAGGAGAAATCAGAATCAGAATAGAGAGCTAGAAGGGACCATGGAGGTCTTCTAGTCCAACCCTCTACTCAAGCAGGAAACCCTATGCCATTTCAGACAGGTGTCCAGTCTCTTCTTAAAAAACCTCCAGTGATGAAGCACCCACAAGCTGTTGGTGCTGGTGGCAAGCTGTTCCACTGGTTAATTGTTCTCACTGTTGGGAAGTTCCTTCTTATTTTCAGGTTGCTTCTCTCCTTGATGAGTTTCCATCCATTGTTTCTTGTCCTGCCTTCAGGTCAGTGGTGAAATCCAATTTTTTTTACTATCGGTTCTGTGGGCATGGCTTGGTGGGCATGGTCTGGCTTGGTGGGCGTGGCTTGGTGGGCGTGGCAGGGAAGGATACTATAAAAGTCTCCATTCCCATCTGACTCAAGGGGAAAGATACTGCAAAATCTCCATTCCCACCCCAATCAAGGGGAAGGTTACTGCAAAATCCCCATTCCCACCCCACTCCAGGGGAAGGTTACTGCAAAATCTCCATTCCCACCCCACTCAAGGGAAAGGTTACTGCAAAATCCCCATTCCCTCCCCACTCAAGGGGAAGGATACCGCAAAATCCCCATTCCCTCCCCACTCAAGGGGAAGGTTACTGCAAAATCTCCATTCCCACCCCAATCAAGGGGAAGGATACTGCAAAATCCCCATTCCCACCCCACTCTAGGGGAAGGTTACTGCAAAATCTCCATTCCCACCCCACTCAAGGGAAAGGTTACTGCAAAATCCCCATTCCCTCCCCACTCAAGGGGAAGGATACTGCAAAATCCCCATTCCCTCCCCACTCAAGTGGAAGGTTACTGCAAAATCTCCAGTCCAACCCCAATCAAGGGGAAGGATACTGCAAAATCCCCATTCCCACCCCAATCAAGGGGAAGGATACTGCAAAATCCCCATTCCCACCCCAATCAAGGGGAAGGTTACTGCAAAATCTCCATTCCCACCCCAATCAAGGGGACGGTTACTGCAAAATCCCCATTCCCACCCCACTCCAGGGGAAGGATACTGTAAAATCTCCATTTCCTCTCGATCAGCTGGGACTCGGGAGGCAGAGAATAGATGGGGGCGGGGCCAATCAGAATTTTTACTACCGGTTCTCCGAACTACTCAAAATTTCCACTACCGGTTCTCCAGAACTGGTCAGAACCTGCTGAAACCCACCTCTGATGCAAGTATTCCAGCAGGAGTGACCTTACTAAGGCTTTATAAAGCGGTACTAACACTTCACATGATTTTGATTCTAGTAAGACATTTTGACATCCGGGCCTATCTTTAATTTGCAGAGCCGAGACCGCTTCTAAATCCTAGCCACCGAGCCTGGCAGGAAGGGGGGAAAATATTTTGCTTTATTTATTTATTTATTTATTTTCAAATGCAAATGATCTTATTTTCTGGCTGCTTGCATAGATTGAATGGCTGGACAGGTTCGGCAGTCCATGGGAAGGCAGGAGGGGGAGAGAAAAAAAAATTGGAACGCTGTGCTTGCATATTTCACTGCAACTACCACAAAAGGAGAATAATAATAAGATATTTTTTTTATATATAAAAAAAAAATCCATGAGGAAGGATATTCCGGTTAGCAGCTTCAAACACCCGAATTTCACCGCTGCAGGAGGGGGAACGAATCGATCGGAAAGCGGCATTTCTGGATTTGAGTATGTAAACACCTTCTATTCACATCAGATTGATTTTCCTCTTCTTGGTCTTCTACCTACCATCCTTCTTTTCATTCCCCGTTCCCTCTGATGCATTTGTACAATCAGAGGTATTGACTGCAAATAAGAAGGATAAAGAGCAAATTTCCAACAAAATGATACGTCTCCCCCATGGCAGATCTAACTGTAAAAAAAGGCCAACCAGATACAAGAGTTTGTTTGCTTCCCAGTCTTCAGAACTGAAGAAGCTTCTTGGATGTGAAGCGAAAAGTCTTCAAGGAAAAACAAAGTCCAGTTACCTTCTGAAGAAGTGAAGAAGCTTCTTGGATGAGAAGTGAAACCTCTTCAAGGAAAAACAACATCCAGTTACCTTCTAAAATATCTGAAGAAGCTTCTTGGATGAGAAGCAAAATGTCTTCAAGGAAAAACAACATCCAGTTACCTTCTAAAAGAACTGAAGAAGCTTCTTGGATGAGAAGGAAAACATCTTCAAGGAAAAACAAAGTCCAGTTACCTTCTGAAGAAGTGAAGAAGCTTCTTGGATGAGAAGTGAAACCTCTTCAAGGAAAAACAACATCCAGTTACCTTCTAAAATAACTGAAGAAGCTTCTTGGATGAGAAGCAAAATGTCTTCAAGGAAAAACAACATCCAGTTACCTTCTAAAAGAACTGAAGAAGCTTCTTGGATGAGAAGGAAAATGTCTTCAAGGAAAAACAAAGTACACTTGCCTTCTAAAAGAACTGAAGAAGCTTCTCGGATGAGAAGTGAAACCTCTTCAAGGAAAAACAAAATCCAGTTACCTTCTAAAAGAACGGAAGAAGCTTCTTGGAGGAGAAGCAATACATCTTCAAGGAAAAATAAAGTCCAGTTGCTCTTGAAAAAGCATCTTTGGGACAATCATGACTTGGATGATGTGAGAATCTCCAGAGACATGATTGATCGGTTGTGTGTCATGGAGTACCTGTTTTACTCGTTGTGACCACATGGATTTTCTCCAAATCTTCTCTCGATCCTGACTTTTCACCTCTTCCAATGGTGCTTCTACAAATACCACACCTCCATCTCATAAGATCACCCCTGTGAAATCATCTGAAACGAAAATGACTTCACTAACTAAATCTCGTTGCTTCGATGGACTCGGCCATCGTTGCTCCTGTGTTCTTCTTTCAATGGAATAACAGAGTTGGAAGGGACCTTGGAGGTCTTCTAGTCCAACCCCCTTCTCAAGCAGAAGAAGTGTTTTCATGGTAGAAGTCTTCCAATATCTCAGGGGCTGCCCCAAAGAAGAGGGGGGTCAACCTATTCTCTAAAGCCCCAGAAGGCAGGACAAGAAGCAACGGGTGGAAACTCATCAAGGAGAGAAGCAAGCTAGAACTAAGGAGGAATTTCCTGACAGTGAGAACAATTAACCAGTGGAACAACTTGCCACCAGAAGTTATGGGTGCTCCAACACTGGAAGTTTTTAAAGAAGAGATTGGACAAGATTGTCTGAAATGGTAACAGGCCTTTTCTTGAAAATGCCTCTTTATGACTGAAATCGTATGCCTCAAATGGCAAATCTTATTTTAGTCTTATTTTAGACAGCCGTGACTCCTCCGTCTTTTGCAGGTGCCGGTTGGGAAGAAAGTTTGTTGATGTGGATGCCTCGTGATGAGGGCTCTCCTTATTATGTTCCAAGAATAAACCTTAAAAAACGTTCTATTTAGCTGAAGAAAGAAAAGGAAGGGAATTGTGGATAAGTAAGCGTGTGGGGAATTACGGTTGAGGATTAAATCTTTGGTTGCCTAGAAATTGGGCTGTTTCAAATGTTCTTCATTCTCTCTCCCTCTCTCCTCCCCTCCTTCTCTTTCCCTCTTTCTCTCCTCTCTCTTCCTCTCTCTCTTTCCCTCCCTCTCTCTCCCTCTCTCCCTGCCTTTCTCCCTCCCACTCTCTCCCTCTTTCTCTCCCTCTCTCTCCCAACTTTCTCTCTCTCCCTCTCTCCCTTCCACTCCCTCCCACTCCCTTTCTCTTCTCTCTCCCTCCCTCCCTCTCTCTTTCTCTTTCTCTCTCTCCCTCTCTCCCTCCATTCTCTCTCCTTCCTTCTCTCCCCTCCCCTCCCTCTCTTTCCCTCTCTCTCTCCCCCCTCCCTCTCCTCCCCTCCTCTTTCCCTCTCTCTCCCTTTCTTTCTCTCCTCTCTCTCCCTCTCTCCTTCCCTCCCTCTCTCCCTCTCTCCTCCTCTCTCCCCCCTTTCTCTCCTTCCCTCCTTCTCTTTCCCTCTTTCTCTCCTATTTCCCCCCTCTCTCCTTCCCTCCCTCTCTCCCTCTCTCTCTCCCTCTTTCTCTCCCTCTCCCTCCCTCTCTCTTTCTCTCCCTCTCTCTCCCTCTCTCCCATCTGTCCCTCTCTCCCTTTCTCTCTCTCCCCCTCTCTCCCTCCCACTGCCTCCCACTCCCTTTCTCTCCTCTCTCCATCCCCCTCTCTCTTTCTCTTTCTCTCCCTCTCTCCTTCCATTCTCTCCCTCCTTCTCTCTCCTCCCCTCCCTCTCTTTCCCTCTCCCTCTCCCTCTCTTTCTCTCCCTCCCTCCCTCTCCCTCCCTCTCTCTCCCTTCCCCTTTCTCTCTCCCCCCTCTTTTTGCAGTATCAGAAGAGAGATCGCATTCATTTCTCTTTCTGTTGTCTTTTATCTCTTCGTTTCCCTCCCCTCCCCTCTCCTTCCTTCATTATTATTTTTTTCCACATCTGATGTGTCGTTTAAATAGAAATAGTGATATCTGAGGTTTTGATTTTGGCATATCCAGGGCAGTTAGAGTGGTGGGGGTGTGGGAAACGGCACAAAGGAAATAACGAAAATCACCAAAGTCTTGTTTTCTGGACACAGCAAATGACGGAACCAGCAGGCATAGGGAGAGTTACAATATCCATTTTAGCCGAGCTTCTCCTCCCCTACAGAGTCGCCAAATAGATGAGTCTTCTGTCCTTCAGAGGTGGGATAATGCTATCAAAATTGAGCAGAATTAGGTGGATAAGAAGCTGCTTCTTTTTTACCAGGTAGGTCTGAGAAAAGCTCTGGCTATCAGGGTTCCAAGCAACACCCCTAACGAAAGAAAACTCCGAAGCTTGAAGCTCCTCAAAGTTTATTAGAGATGTCATATTGGCACATCTGGGAAAACCTGAATCTGAAAGCTTCCAGGTTTTCCCCACCCAAAGGAAAGTCCAAGTCTCTTCCTCCCTGCATCCACATGTCCATCACATGTTCCAATCAATGCACCGTCCCAACTGGAGATGCCTCCCAGTTCCAGCCCTTCAGGTGCAGGGCAAAATGTCCTTGACTCTCTGAGAAAGGAATGTTATTTTGATTATATATCACCCTAGCTCCATACAATCCCTCCTCCCAGTTTTCCACAGTAGTCAATGTGGCAGGCCTGAAGGCCCAATGGAAAAGATGGCTTCGAGGCTTGACACTGGCAACAGATTCTTCTCCATGTTTTTTTTCCCCCATGGCTCTATAGTTTGTGGAGTTTTCCTTTCCTTCCCCTTCTTCCTCAGTGCAAAACATTCTAAGTAGACTCTCACAAGAGAGCTGAGAATTTCTGATGAAGGAGAATCTTTGTAGCTCAGGGTTGACAGGAGGGGTCATTGGGAGCTCTATGAGCATGGTGGGTTTTCTTGCAGAGGTTTCACGACTCTAACCACACTCCCTTCTAGCACTTATGATGTTATCTAATTGGGTAAGGAATATCCAGAGGTGGGATGCTGCCGGTTCAGACTAGTTTGCCCAAACCGGTAGTTCCGATTCTATGCGGTTCGGAGAACCGGCAAATCGGACCATCCTCTGGCCCTAGCATTGTAAAGAAGTTTTCTTCAAGGACTTTTTTGGGGTTTTTTTAAATGGTGGCCTGATCTCCTACCCATGTATTCCTCAAATATAATCCTGTTTCCCACCCTCCACCCCTCCTTCCAGATCAACCAAAGTTGAGTAGGTAACGCCATCTGCTAGAACGGTTCAAGGCAGGGATGGGCTTCAAAAATTTTAGCGAGAGGTTCCCTGCCTGGTTGCTGGGTGGGTGTGGACATGGTGGACATGGCCTAGTTGGCCTCCTGCATCATGGCGAGGAGGGGCGTTTTTGCCCTCCCCAGGCTCCGGAGGCTTTTCTCAAGCCTCTTGGAGGCAAGGTTATTGAAATTAGAAAGACAAGCAATTGAAAACTTGAGCATCTTGGCTTTTAAGACCGATGGCTCTGGCCCTAATTTTTCAATTTTCTCGAGACGATGTTTCCCGATCTTCAGGTTCCATCTTTTCCCTGCCTCCATATTTCTTCTTGAATTGAAATTTATGAAAACTTCTAGACACGCCACCTCCATGTCTCCCAACGCATTGAGGAAGACATGATTATTTCGTTTTTTTTTTTTCCTTTGAAACCAGTAGCCAGTCTGGCCCGTGTCTCCAAAACAACGTAAATAATTCAACTGCTTCAATAATTTAATACCAAATAATTATCACATAATGGAACTATTTGGTGGCTCCAGGACCCCCAGACTAAAATCAGAGTAAACATTTTATGGCTTTCCCCATTCTCCAGCCACGCATTATGTTGCTTTCTCCATGGACCAAGACCTTAACCAAGGTCCTTCATTTCTGTCATTGAGGTCATGTTATCCAATATTTCCAGATGTGAAACCGACATGAATGGGGTAGGGTTGGCATTTGAGAAAGATTGTGGATTAGAACAATGAAGATACTGTTCCATAATATTTCCTTAAGTGCAATAATGCCATTACCAGGGAAGGAAATGGATCTTGGGGCATATTCCATTTATCCTTCTTCTACCGTCTATTTTAACTTGCCTTGGACAATCAATCAATGGTATTTAACAGAATATTTTTTTTTATTGAAAAGTTTCCCCCCCACCCTTTCCCCGCCTTCATCCCCCCCTCCCCCCCACAACTTCCCAGAGCAAACTACAAGGTATTTCATTTAATCAAACATAAACTAGATTAATCT
This sequence comes from Arizona elegans, assembly GCA_022577455.1. Classification (NCBI taxonomy): domain Eukaryota; kingdom Metazoa; phylum Chordata; class Lepidosauria; order Squamata; family Colubridae; genus Arizona; species Arizona elegans. Next base: position 1,171,509 of record JAKOOJ010000031.1, read on the forward strand.
ACTTACCCTCAAAGTACTACCTCCCCCACTGAAACCTTAACTCCACTACAAATAACCAAATACTTCTAATACTAACATTCATTCATAAGCTATTTGATATTTTCTTGTCTGATACTTATTTTGAATATAATCAATCCATCTTCTCCATTCCGATATGTATCTTTCTTGCGTGTGGTCCTTCAAGTACGTCGAGATTTTCGCCATTTCTGCTAGGTTTGTTACTTTCAATATCCACTCTTCAATGGTAGGCAAAGAGTCCTTCTTCCAATATTGAGCTACCAGCAGCCTAGCTGCTGATATCAAGTTCAAGATCAATTTAGTCTCTGAAACTGTACAGTCCGTAATTATACCCAATAGAAACAATTGAGGAGTAAATTTCAACCTTCTTTTCAAAATGTTCTGCATCACCCACCAAATTTTTATCCAAAAGGCCTTGATTTTCTTACAAGTCCACAAAAATATGGAACACTTCACGAATTTGCGTGTCATCCTTGCACAGAGGCCATGCTAATCTTCTCTGTATCGTTCCAATTTTAGTATATGTGCTGCCTTAAATCAATAGTATTTAACAGAATATTAATAACATTCTTCTTCCTTGCATTTATTGAAAAAAAAATAGATATGATAGGGGTCTGCAACCTTAAGTACTCAAAGAAACATTTGGACCCGTTTCCCACATAAAAGAAAACACCGGGAGCCACAAAACCTGGGTGGGTGTGGCCAACTCAATGTCATTCACTCCCATCAGTCACATGACCACCCCCATAGCCACGCCTACCCAGCCAATCATTAGGACAGAGAACCAGTAGTTAAAAAACACCAGGAACCACAAAATCCTTTTGACATCTCTCTCTCTCTCTCTCTCCCACTCCCTCCCTCCCCCTCTCTCCCCCTCTCTCTGTATCTCTCTACGTCTCTCTCTCTCCCCCTCTCTCTGTATCTCTCTACGTCTCTCTCTCTCTCCCCTTCTCTCTGTATCTCTCTACGTCTCTCTCTCCCCCTCTCTCTGTATCTCTCTATGTCTCTCTCTCTCCCCCTCTCTCTGTATCTCTCTATGTCTCTCTCTCCCCCCTCTCTGTATCTCTCTACATCTCTCTCTCCCCCTCTCTCTGTATCTCTCTATGTCTCTCTCTCTCCCCCTCTCTCTGTATCTCTCTAAGTCTCTCTCTCTCCCCTTCTCTCTGTATCTCTCTACGTCTCTCTCTCCCCCTCTTTCTGTATCTCTCTACGTCTCTCTCTCTCCCCCTCTCTCTGTATCTCTCTACGTCTCTCTCTCTCTCCCTCTCTCTGTATCTCTCTATGTCTCTCTCTCTCCCCCTCTCTCTGTATCTCTCTACGTCTCTCTCTCTCCCCCTCTCTCTCTCCCTCTCTCTGTATCTCTCTGTCTCTCTCTCTGTATCTCTCTATGTCTCTCTCTCCCCCTCTCTCTCTCCCTCTCTCTCTGTATCTCTCTACGTCTCTCTCTCCCCTTCTCTCTGTATCTCTCTATGTCTCTCTCTCCCCCTCTCTCTCTCCCTCTCTCTCTGTATCTCTCTACATCTCTCTCTCTCCCCCTCTCTCTGTATCTCTCTACGTCTCTCTCTCTCCCCCTCTCTGTATCTCTCTACGTCTCTCTCTCTCCCCCTCTCTGTGTATCTCTCTACGTCTCTCTCCCTCTCCCCCTCTCTCTGTATCTCTCTACGTCTCTCTCTCTCTCCCCCTCTCTCTGTATCTCTCTATGTCTCTCTCTCTCCCCTTCTCTCTGTATCTCTCTACGTCTCTCTCTCTCCCCCTCTCTCTGTATCTCTCTACGTCTCTCTCTCTCTCCCCCTCTCTCTGTATCTCTCTATGTCTCTCTCCCACTCTCTCTGTATCTCTCTACGTCTCTCTCTCTCTCTCCCCCTCTCTCCCTCTCTCTCTCTGTATCTTCCTGTCTCTTCCCTGGCTGCTTCTCCATCCCCCACTGTCACCCTTATCTTCTCAGGCCAGGCGAGGAGTGACTGAGAAGGGAGGGCAAGGGGTGGGGCCAGCCAGTGGTGGGATCATCTGACAGGGAGCCACAGCAGAGGGCCCAAAGAGCCGCATGCAGCTCTGGAGCCTCAGGTTGCTGACCCCTGCACTAAAGAAATACAATACTTAATTCTACACATAACAACGGCAGCAAGGATAGCATACGCACAGAACTGGAAAAAACAACAATATACCAAAAGAGGAAGAATCGACAAGAAAAATCTTGGAATGTGCAGAGATGGACAAATTAACGAAAGAGATAAAAGAAAAGGAGTAAACAGAATATTATTTAGTATGGAACAAATGGTACAATTGGTTGGGGAGTAGAAACAGTAAATAAGAATGATTAGGAAAGAGTCATCAAGCAGACAATGTTAGTAAAATTATATATAGTTACAATATTATGTCTGAAGGATTGCATATATGAATAAGGAATAAGGGGGCTATAAAGATAAATATATGTAAAGAAGAGTTGGGGAAAAATATAAATGATAGAAGAACACCGATTTGAAACTGTTGTAAAAAGGAAATATATGTTTTATGTTTGTTTTGTTTTTAAAAGAGAAATAACAATAAAAATATTTTTAAAAAAACTTCCAGTGTTGGAGCATTCATAACTTCTGGAGGCAAGTTGTTCCACTGATGAATTGTTCTCATTGTCAGGAAATTCCTCCTTAGTCCTAAATTGCTTCTTTCCTTGATGAGTTTCCACCCATTGCTTCTTGTCCTGCCTTCAGGTGCTTTGGAGAATAGCTTGACTCCCTCTTCTTTGGGGCAGCCCCTCAAATATTGGAAGACAATTATCATGCCCTGCCCTCCCTAGTCATTCTCTTCCCTAAGATAGACATCCCCACAGAATATAGAATAACAGAGTTGGAAGGGACCTTGGAGGTCTTTTAGTCCAACCCGCTGCTCAAGAAGGAGACCTTACACATTCCAGACAAATGGTTATCCAACATCGTATTAAAAACTTCCAGTGTTGAAGCATTCACAACTTCTGAAGGCAAGTTGTTTCACGGTTTAATTGTTCTGTCAGGAAATTTCTCCTTAGTTCTAAGTTCGTCTTCTCTTTGATTCGTTTCCATCCATTGCTTCTTGTTCTGCCCTTGAGTGGTTTGGAGAACAGTTCAACCTGCTCTTCTTTTAATGACCAGCAAAGTCTCTCTCGGTCAGATTCCATATTCAGGACCGTCTGATCCTGGAACCCCATATTTTAAGGATTCTAAGAAACTCAAGTTGGGCCATAAGGAAGGCTGAGTGCCAAAGAATGGAAGCCTTTGAACTCTGGTGCTGGAGAAGACTCCCGCGAGTCCCTTGGACTGCAAGGCTATCCAACCGGTCAGTCCTAGAGGAGATCAACCTTGACTGCTCTTTAGAAGGCCAGATCCTGAAGAGGAAAGTCAAATACTTTGGCCAACTAATGAGAAGGAAGGAAGGACTCCCTGGAGAAGAGCCTAATGCTGGGAACGATTGAGGGCAAAAGAAGAAGGGGATGGCAGAGAATGAGGTGGCTGGATGGAGTCACTGAAGCAGTCGGCATGAGCTTAAATGGACTCCAGAGAATGGTAGAGGACAGGAAGGCCTGGAGGAACGTTGTCCATGGGGTCGCAATGAGTCGGACATAACTTTGCAATTTACAGCAATGAAGAAACTCAAGGAAGAATATCCCAAAGGTCCTTTTTTGAGAGGCAACTGGACTTTATGCTTTTTTTCTTTGAAGACGTTTCATATCCGAAGAATCTTCAGCTGACGATGAGCGAAATGTTTTTCAAGGAAAAACAGAGTCCAGTTGCCTTTTGAAGAACTGAAGAAACTTCTTGGATGAGGAGCAAAACGTCTTCAAAGAAAAAAAAAACAGAAAATCCAGTTGCCTCTTGAAAAAAGCAACTTTGGAACAACCATGGGTGACTCAGAGTCTCCATAGACATCAAGAAATCATGAATAAAAGAATAGCCATTGGATTCACATACACCCGCCCAAAATTATTATGCATAAATGTATGAATTATGCATTATCGTGTAAAAATTATTATGCGTACATCAAATTTATATATTGTGCATTCTTATGTAAAAATGCTATGCATAAATCCAATTTCGAGGGTCCTGTTTTTGACGCCTGATTTAATGTTTTATTTTTCTATGAAATCTCCAGGGCCACCTAAGAGATAAGCAACCCTCCTAAAACAGATCTGAATTTGGAAACTGATTGGAAAGCTCAATTCCGCTTGACGTCCGATTCAAATTGCAATCTGTACATGGAGCCAGGGATGGGATTCAGCCGGTTCGGGCCAGTTCAGGTAAACCAGTAGTTAAATTGCTGGCTGGACCCTCCCTTCCCTGCCCCGCCCCCTTTTGGTTCCCAGATTAGTGCCGGGAAGCCTACTAGGCCCAAAATGGGGTACAGAGGATGCAGCGTGGTCCCCCTGTGGCCTATTTTTTCCCCCAGGAGGCTGCAGGGACGCCTACTAGGCCCAAAACGGGACAGGGTGGCCAGCATGACCCCCCCGCAGCCCATTTTTGCTCCCAGGGGGGTGCAGACCTGTCATGCCCACCATGGCCACGCCCACCAAGCCGGTCATTAGGACAGAGAACCGGTTGTTAAATTATTTGAATCCCACCACGGCTTGGAGCCATCAGTGTCAATTGCTTTGATCCAACTTGGATCGGATCGGATCAACGTTCGCACATCCAGCGGCGAAAAAAAAACCCCATCTCTGAATCAGATTCAAAAGAAACGGATTGGATTCAGGTTTGTATCAGCAGACCATGCCAAGAGGATTATAAGGAGCTGTGTGCCAAGCATCCCTTACGATTCCGTTCCAGGTATCGGCGTTTGCCAGTTGAAGGCCGCCAAAATGTCCACGAACAGCCGGTCCTTCCAAGTTCTTTGCGTTGCGAGATCTTTCCTAAGATCGCCTCTTTGTATTTGCTCCTAGTTATGAATTTTGAAGGGAGGGAAGCGTCGCAGGCTGAAATAAGGGCTTAAAAAAACACCCCATTTTGGAAAGTTTTCCCTTCAATTGCTGGCCGGCCTGAAAGCCAAACCGGAAAGGAGAATTATGAGTTTGCAAACAAACAAACAAACAAAAATGTGTGTGTGAAAACATATCGAATCACCCTTGTCCTGTTTATTGCTTACTTTTAAACTCGGTGATGGGTTTTTTCCCCTTTCCCCCCCCCCCCCTTTCTCTCTCTCTCTCTCTCTCTCTCTCTGCAAATGATAAACGGTGCAGTCAAAGTACACTGTCAGCAATTATCAGTCTGCTTAAAAGCGCAAACAGGCCCAGCTCCTCATTTGGTTTCCATCAGTTTCCAGGGATCTGTGTTTATTTGTTTAGTATGCAAGAGGCAAGATTATTTCTCCCCCCACCTCCCCTTTCTTCTTTGGAAGGCCACTGGAACCATCCTGTCTGCCAGACTATGCCATGGCCTAGTTACGGGGGGAGACATCATATTTCTTCTCTAATTGACATCTTTCTAAAAAGGGCCTACCTGCTTCTTTAAGCAGAGAAGAGCAACAAAGACGATTAAGGGACTAGAGGCTGAAACATACGATGAAGGGTTGCAGGAACTGGGCATGGCTGGTCTAGTGAAGAGACGGACCAGGGGAGACAGGATAGCATCTTCCAATATTTGAGGGGCTGCCACAGAGAGGAGGGGGTCAAGCTATTTTCCAAAGCACCTGAAGGCCAGACAAGGAATATTGGATGGAAACTGACCAAGAAGAGATTCAACCTGGAAATAAGGAGAAATTTTCTGACAGGGAGAACAATCAACCAGTGAAACAGAAGTTGCCTTCAGAAGTTGTGGGAGCTTCATCACTGGAAGCTTTCAAAAAGAGACTGGACAGCCATTTGTCAGAAGTGGTGTAGGGTCTCCTGCTTGGGCAGGGGGTTGGACTAGATGACCTGCAAGGTCCCTTCCAACTCTGTCTAGTCTATTCCTATTCCTATTCCTATTCCTATTCCTATTCCTATTCCTATTCTACTCTCCACTCTACTTTACTCTACTCTACTCTACTCTACTCTACTCTACTCTACTCTACTCTACTCTACTTCTGTTCTATTCCATTCCGTTTTTCTCTTCTCTTCTCTTTTCCTAATTCCAATTCCTATTCTATTCTTCCATTCCACTTTCTATATTCCATTTTATTCTATTCTACTCCTAATTCTCATTCCAATTCCTATTCTGTTCTTCCATTCCACTTTCTATATTCTATTCTCGTCTCCTCTCGTCTTGTCTCGTCTCCTCTCGTCTCCTCTCCTCTATTCTATTCTATTCTATTCTATTCTATTCTATTCTATTCTATTCTATTCTATTCTATTCTATTCTATTCCCAGACTGGAAAAGGGCTGGTTTGACTCACAGAGTAAAAGAAAAATAGATGTAAAATAATATTGTTCCTGTTTGGCTTTCATTGAGGTGGGGTTTTCCAGAGATATTTAGCATGGCAAAGGTCAAATCTTTGCCCTAGAGTCCTCACTGAATTTGAGGGGCTGTCACAGAGAAGAGGGGATTGATTTATTCCCCCAAAGCCCCAAAGGGCAGGACAGGAAATATGGGTGCAAGAAATAACATTTGAAACAAACAAACAAACAAACAAACAGAAATATGAGTGCAAGCTTGTTAGAGTAGGGGGTTGTACTAGAAGACCTCTGAGGTCCCTGTGACTGTTCTGACCTAGGCTTCCTGAGAAAGCATAAATCACATAGTCCCAAAAAAACTCTTTTATTGAGACGGCTGTGAATTATGGTCATTCACAGCCCGTAACGATTCACAAACAGTCTGTGAAGATTCCGACAGATGTCTGCTCGAGTTGACACAGTCTTTCAGGATAAGGCTGATAAACACCATCTTTATCTCCCTTGAAACGCTGCCAGAGACCTAATTGTCCATTAGTTTTGCAAGGCCAAAGGGAGCACAGAGTCAAATGGACTTCTCAGAGCTTGAATTGACTATATGAACTAATTGCTTCCTGCAAAGGCTCACGTCTGTTTACTTCTCTTTGATGTCTTATGGGAAGGGCCAATCATCTCCAAGCCTTACTCCCAAGTCGACCCTGTTTCCTTAATTGTTCCTGTCTCCTGGCAGCTCTGCACATGCACACACTGGGAACAGGCTCACGCTGTTCTTCTGCCTTGCTGATGTCAGACTCCGGAGACTCCGGAGGCAGCACATAACTCCCAGATGGCCCTGGCCCCCTCTCTGCCTCTGACGCAGAGCCCTCATCCGAGTCTTCCCCAGACTCCAGGACTGGCCCACGTTCCTCCCCATCCTCCTCACTGTCTGAATCTGCTGCCAGCTCTGCTGGCCACTGGCGGCCCACAACAGTGGCTCTATGTTCTATGTTTTGATCGGAGGCAAAAGTGTCCAGCAATTGGTGAGACGATCTTTGAGAGGAAACAAGGTTTCGCAGAGGGTAGGCCGAAAGATCTTTAATATAAAGTAGAAGAATTTTTTTTAAAAAAAAATGAAAGAAATTCAGGTGAGGTACTGTATACTTGTTCTGCTACTAAAAAAAGGACTTTTGTGGGCTTCTAGAATTAAACTTGCGACACGCTTAAATCTCTGAAGTTTGGGACAGCAAGTGTTGATGCTTTGGTAGGCAAATTACCAACGTTGTGTATGTTTTTGCATGTGTCTGCGTGTCTCTCTTTTTTTAAAAAAGAAACAAACCCCAAAATCTTTGTTGTTTTGCTTTGGGGCTGGTTCACATATCCTTGACTAGCACGTTGTGTTATCATTTTGTGACTCACACCTCAAACTGTTTTCATCAAAGAGCTCGGGGCTTTTTGAAGCGTTGCAGAGGATTGCAAGGAACTCAAACTCTACTGTGGCTTTCCAACTGTACCAGTTCTTGGAAGAACATCATGGATTCTCGGAGAAGACAAGCAAAAAAAAAAAAGAGAGAGAGAGAGAGTTATGATGGAGGATCAAGGAAGAGTTCAAGACAGAAGGATCCAAGAATACCTTATTCGAACAAAATTGAACATGAATACGAGTGTGTGTTTTTTTCCCCTTGTTCTTTGAGTCCAGGAGAAGAGAAATATCCAGTCTTGACTGAACGGGATCAAAGTAAGATTGGAGGATGTTGACACTACCTAAGCAGAAGTGTAAGATGTAGTTCAGCCATCACCGAAACCAGCTGTGCAAAATCCAGACGGCTGAATGCTCACAGAAGACAGATCCACAGAATAGCTAGAGTGCTCTGTGGATTGAGAAAAAGGACACGATTGTAAAACTCTCTGTCGTTTTCTGCTCACAAGGTATCGCATCAACTTACCATCGAGTGAGGTACGCAGTGATATAAGAGTAGTCCTTGACTTATGACCCCAATTGAGCCCAACATTTATGCTGCTAAGTAAGTGAGAATATTGCCATTTATTTGCTAAGTGAGAAAAGTCACTTTTGTATCACATTTGTTAAGTGAATCACTGCAGTTGTGAATAGAATAGAATAGAATAGAACAGAACAGAACAGAACAGAACAGAACAGAATAGAATAGAATAGAATAGAATAGAATAGAATAGAATAGAATAGAATAGAATAGAATAGAATAGATATAAAATAACAGAGTTGGAAGGGACCTTGGAGGTCTTCTAGTCCAACCCCCTGCTTAGGCAGGAAACCCTACACCACTTCGGACAAATGGTTATCCAACCTCTTCTTAAAAACTTCCAGTGTTGGAGCAAACCACAATTTCTGGAGGCAAGTTGTTCCACTGGTTAATTGTCCTCACTGTTAGAAAGTTTCTCCCTAATTCCAGGTTGCTTCTCTCCTTGATTAGTTTCCAACCATTGGTACTTGTCTTGTCCTCTGGTGTTTTGGAGAATAATTTGACCCCTTTCTTCTTTGTGGCAGCCCCTCCAATACTGGAACACTGCTACCACATCACCCCTAATCCTTTTCTTTGTTAGATTAGTCGTACCCAATCCTTGCAACCGTTCTTCATATGTTTTAGTCTCCGGGCCTTTGATCCTCTTAGTCACTCTTCTTTGAATCTTTTTCCGAAGTCTCAACATCTTTTTTTGTAGTATGGTGACCAAAATCGGTTGCAGTATTCCAGATACGACCTTACTAGGGTTTTATAAAGCAGTAAAGCTCATTTTCTAATGGCCTGGCAGAGAATTTCTGGAGCGCATCGCCCCTTTCTTCCTTCCCAATCTCAAAAAAAAATATCTGTGTCAATTGGTTGCCAAACAGAGTCTCAATCCTTCTCTCTCCCTTCATAGACTCTTCGGCACTTCCCCGTGTCAAGCTTACTCTTCGACGCCTCAGGGCGATGGGAAAATGAAGGCAAGCGTTGATTGACGGCGTAACCCGGAGAATGAATCGCAAAGGAGAATCTCTCGGCAACTCCGCTCTCCTTCAAATACATCCATCGCGCAGTTGTCTGGTGAGAAGACCAGCCGTCGAGTGCCGGGAGCCAGCGTGGCAGCTAATAATTCCACATTTGATGTGGATCAATTATTGATGCGACATTAGTGAAATGCACACAGGCCGCAAGACTGCCAAGTCAACAAGATGGGGACGCTTCAGAGACCCCCTCACCTCTTCCTGCAAACCAGCCAGAACATCAGGAATCTTTGCAGCTCTCTCTGCTGCTCCTGAACGTAAAATTTATATCTTGGGTGCACGTGGGTTTAAGCCAACAATCTCGAGTCTAGTAATTGGACCAGGGGTCAACAACCTGCAGCTCTGGAGCCGTATGCAGCTCTTTGGGCCCTCTTCCGTGGTTCCGTCAGGTGATCCCACCACTGGCTGGCCCCACCCCTCGCCCTCCCCTCCCAGTCACTCCTCGTCTGGCCTGAGAAGGTAAGGGCGATGGTGGAGGATGGAGAAGCAGCCAGGGCAGAGACAGGAAGATGCAGAGAGAAGGGGGAGAGAGAGAAACAGAGGGAGAGGGAGAGAGTAGGGAAAGAGCCTCTCTCTTGTTGGGAAACTAATATTTTTAGTCCGTTTAGAAACTTTGTGTCTTGCAGTTCAAAGCAAAGCAGAAGCCATCAGTTCAGGTGTTATAACAATGCTCATATTTCGCAGGTTTATTTTCTTAAAAGTTGAGCCCAAAAGAACAAGCCTGAATAATTAATTGATACCACAATTTGGAAATCTTCAGACCCTGAAACAGGCAGCACAGGTAGTCCTTATCCTGGCTAGGTGGCTCAGTGGCTAAGGCGCTGAGCTTGTCGATCAGGAAGGTCGGCAGTTCGGCGGTTCGAATCCCTAGTGTAGGCCTCCTGCGTGAGAACAGGGAGTTGGACTAGATGACCTCCGAGGTCCCTTCCAACTCTGTTACTGTCACTGAATCGTATCTTCGTGGTCAGAGGCTCTCTGATTTTGGCGCGTGGCTTCCTGCGATGTGCGAAACTGGTTGTGTAGTTCTGCTTTGCTTGTTCTAAAATCCCTCTTCCTGCAACCCGACGTAACCCCACGGAGCCCGGTGGGTGCAACGAAACAGTGTCATCTGGACGATATCATCAGTCGGGTTTTGCGAAGAAGCAGATGACAATCTGGAAGGGAGCTGCTATTTCATTCCTAACATTTCATCTTCTTGCTGCGCCAGCTAATTTACGCACCACCACCACCCCACCCACACGCATCAGTGTGAACATTCACACCGTTGACAACTTGCAAAGGCATCGTTGCCCGACCGATCTTTATCCCGAAAGGAGGAGAGCCAGTTTGGTGTGGTGGGGAAGGCGCCAGGCCAGACACTGGGAGTTCTAGTGCAACCTTAAGTATAAAGTCAATTGAGGTGACCTGCGCCCAGTCCCTCTTTCTCGGCCAAAGAAAGAGACAAAGGCAGGGGTGGTCTCCTGGGGGTTCGGCAGAGTTCGGGCAATTCTCTAGCCCAGGAGTCCACAAACTTAGCAGCTTTAAGACTTGTGGACTTCAACTCCCAGAATTCTCCAGCCAGCGGCTGGAGAATTCTGGGAGTTGAAGTCCACAAGTCTTAAAGCTACCAAGTTTGAAGACCTCTGCTCTAGCCAAGGATCGCCGGGGTTCAGCCTGGCGATCCTTGGCTGGCCACGCCCCTGGCTGGCCATGCCACCCCATCCCGCCCCTCCCATGAGTCTCCATGCAGCCCATTCATCATTCTAGGTAAGTGCAGGGGCCCTGTGGAGAGTCTGGGAAGTCAAAAAACAGGCCTACCAGAGATTCCGGAAGTCCGGAAACGGGTCTGTTTCCAGCCTCCAGAGGGCCTCTGGACCCCAGGCAAAGATGTTTTTGCCCTTCCAGAGGATCAAGAAAAGCCTCTGGAGCCTGGGGAGGGCGAAAAATGGGCCTCCCGGAAGTTCCGTGCCTGTTTCTGGCCTTCAGAGGGTCCCTCCAGACCCTGAGGGAAGCAGTTTTCGCCCTCCCGGAGGCTCAAGGAAATCCTCTGGAGCCGGGAGAGGTCAAAAAATGTCCCCCCACCCCCACTGTGGGGCAGCTGTGAGGCAACTAGGCCACGCCCACCATGGCCACATCCACCCAGCAATGGGGCAGCGAACCCATTGCTAAAGGATCTGAATCCCACCCGTGGACAAAGGCAAACCATTTGTGAAATCTGGCAAGAAAATGGCAAGGATTTGTCCAGGGGTCAACGCCAAAGTCACACAAAGAACTTGAAAAGGAGTCTTGTATAAGAGAACAAGAGGCATTAAAGGCGGACTTGACTGAACTATGATTTTGGGGAAATCTCCTCTCTGTACGATTTTGGGGAAATCTCTGTTGCTGTGCTTCAAGGGACCACTTGTAACTCATTCACATCCTTCTATCTGCACTGTAACCACAACTCCCTTTGGTGTGTTACTGACAACACCGTTTGTCCCTTGTCCTACAGGAAAATCCTCTTCGGTCTTTGCATCCGCTCTTGGCTGGCAATCCTGCAAAACCTTTGATTTGCTTGGGATCAGAATGAAACTGCCTGTCCTGGAAGACCGAGATGAGACAGTTTAACTGATTAACAGAGTTCGAAGAGGCTTTGTAAATCACCCTACACCATTTCTGACAGATGGCAGTCCAGTCTCTTCTTGAAAGCCTCCAGAGATGAAGCTCCCACAACTTCTGAAGGCAACTTCTGTTCCACGGGTTGATTATTCTCCCTGTCAGAAAATTCCTCCTTGTTTCCAGGTTGAATCTCTCCTTGATCAGTTTCCATCCATTATTCCTTGCCTGGCCTTCAGGTGCTTTGGAAAATAGGTTGGCCCCCTTCCTCCTCTCTGTATCAGCCCCTCAAATATTGGAAGACTGCTATCCTGTCTCCCCTGGTCCTTCTCTTCACTAGACTAGCCATGCCCAGTTCCTGCAACTGTTCATCATATGGTTTAGCCTCCAGTCCCCTCATCATCTTGGTTGCTCTTCTCTGCACTCTTTCCAGAGTCTCAACATGTTTTTTTATAGTGTGGTGACCAAAACTGGATGCAGTATTCTAGATGTGGCCTTACTAAGGCTTTATAGAGACCAACAGTTGCCAACCATTTCTCTTTCAGAGTCATTAGTGTGGGGAACGGTCTTTGTTCAGCCTTTCTTTCTATGACTGAGGAGATAAGCTTGTGACATCCTGTCCCTTTGTTTCATGTCAATGTGTGTCCTTAGTTCTCTTCACCCCCTTTGGCATCGTTCTTAGAATCCACCGGTTACAGCACTCCAAGGAAGATCTCCCTTGACTCTAGGCATCTCCAAGCAATACTTTTGTCTGAACACAACAAACAAGCAGGCCAAGAAGAAAGAAAGAAAGAAAGAAAGAAAGAAAACCATAGAAGAAGGGCAGAAGAGTTGATGTGCCTACAGATGGCTCCACTTCAATCTCCCAGCATCTTCAGATGCTCTCCAAATCAAAGCTTGTCCAGATCCTTCTGAAGATGCTGGGAGATTGAAGTGGAGCCATCTGTTGTTGTTTTTCCCCAGGGGAGAGGACAAAAACATCAATGGGTTTGAAGACGATTTTGACTGGACGTCAACGATAACTTTCCTAACGACAACCCGTTTTCAAGAATGGGAGATGATGGACACCAGTGAAGCTGAAGAGTCTTCGTGCAAGTGTGTGCGAGAGCAAAGTACATGCACGGAAAGTTGCACGCCTGCGCGGAAGGCGCTCACCCTCACATTTTCGGTGGTGGGTCAAACCAGTTGTTAATTCATGTGCCGTCCACCTCTGCTACCCATGGTTTAGCTCCTTATTAAAATGAGCACCAAAAAAGAAAGGGGTGGGGGGACTCTAAAGTTATCTGTCACGAGCAAAACCTTCCCACAAAAGAAAGAAGCAGCTACATCAAAGATCCTATTGATAAGCCCATCGAAAGGCTCATTTTTACCCACACCTCAAATGTACGTCTGTAATCATTTTAGGGAAGGAGTGAGCCTTTTAATTAAAACAGTCTGTTATGATGAATCTGTTATTACAAAGTCTTACCTATGTAAAGCATTAATAATACAAATTTCATTTGTTTATGTCAGCGCTCGGCGTTAATTTTTAATGGCGCTACGTATGAGTTATGAAAGGCATTAATGCAAAACAAATCACCCACGGAGCAGGAAGTGGGGGGGGGGAAATCCCCCACCACCTATTTTATTTATTTATTTATTTATCGTGGTGGGGGGGGGAGAGCAAGTGACAAGAATGAGACGCATCTCTGCTGCTCAAGGCAAAAGAGCCTTGATGGTACAGTGGTCTAAGCACCCTGTTATTAACACAGCTGTCTGCAATTACTGCTGGTTCGAATCTCTCCAAGGCTCAAGGTTGACTCAGCCTTCCATCCTTTCTAAGGTAGGTGAAATGAGGACCCAGTTTGTGGGGGCAGTAAGCTGACTTTGTATAAATATACAAAAGGATGAAGGCTATTGCTTAACGCATTGTAAGCCGCCCTGAGTCTCCGGAGAAGGGCGGCATATAAATCAAATAAAAAAAAAAACTCAAGGAATGCAACTCCATTCATTCCTTTATTTCAGAGGTTCTTAACTGGCCAGGCTGAATGGGGAAAATCCTGCCCCTCCCCTCCATTTTTAAATGGATGGTAAACATGCCTGTTGAGCATCCAGAAGACAAAAGACTGAATTATCTTGTTTGGTCACATCCACGGTTTTCCCAGGAGGCAATCATGGCATTCAAAGATAAACAGATTGGGCAAGATTTAGGGGACTGGAGGCTTAAACCTATGAAGAACGGTTGCAGGAACTGGGCATGTCTAGTTTGATGAAAAGAAGGACTGGGGAGACATGATAGCAGTCTTCCAATATCTCAGGGGCTGCCCCAAAGAAGAGGGAGTCAAGCTATTCTCCAAAGCACCTGAGGGCAGGCCAAGAAGCAATGGGTGGAAACTAATCAAGGAGAGAAGCAACTTAGAACTCAGGAGAAATTTCCTGACAGTTAGAACAATTAATCAGTGGAACAACTTGCCACCAGAAGTTGTGAATGCTCCAACACTTGTAGTTTTTAAAAAGATGTTGGATAACCATTTGTCTGAAGTGGTGTAGGGTTTCCTGCCTAAGCAGGGGGATGGACTAGAAGACCTCCAAGGTCCCTTCCATTATTTTGTTATTTTAACTAAATAACAGGCTTGGAGAGTTGCCAGGCGATATCTTCCAAACGCCACGCTGGAGCAACAATTACTTGGCAAGAAGTCAGGAACAGATCTTCACCCTCATGAATTGAACTAATTGTCTCCTGCAAACTCCCCTCCCCTTTGCTTTATTCCCTATGGAAGGGGCCATTCACCGTCCACCTGTGGCTTTACTCCTGAGTCGACCCTTGTTCCTTAGCTGTTCCCTTCTCCTGACAGCTTTGGGCATGCACACATTAGGAACAGGCTCCAGCTGTTCTTCGGCCCCACTGATATCCGACTCCGAAGGCAGCTGGTAACTGTTGGACGGCCCTGGCTCCCTCTCTGCCTCAGATGCAGAGTCCTCATCCCCAGACTCCAGGACTGGCCCATGTTCCTCCCCAACCTCCTCACTGTCTGAGTCTGCTACCGGCTCTGCTGATGGGCCACAATGGGGGGGGACAGGGGGGACTGGGAGTCTGACATCTCTGTTCTCCATCCTTTTTCCATGCCACGTTTCCATCAAGAAACCAAGAGTCCCCTTATCTCTCCCATCTGTTTTTTATTTAACGTTTTCTGGGTTGTTTGAAGTCTTTCGACCCTGTCGAAGAGCTTGACACGCAGAGAAATACCACTCCTGACCATGAATTTTTGCTTGCTTGCCTTGTTTCATTTCGTCTCCCTCAATCTTTATTCCAAGAACTTGCTGACTTTGGCAATAAAGCTGGGATTTAAAACCCTGTGACAAAGCTCTACAACCAGCCCCTGCCCGGTTCTATCAATAACCACCGTTTGCAAATAGGGTTGGTCAGCGAAAGGTGGGACGAGAGAGAGAGAGAGATGCTTGTATCTTTCTTTCTGATAAGAAATCGATCAGTATTGGTTTCTCTCCCCTCTGGCTGTACCTGGCTCCTTTCCTGTACAACCACCTTAACGGAACAGAATTGGAGGGGAAGTATTTATATGTGTGTTTATACAAAAACAATGTTCAGACCCCTTGAAAGAGTGCAGAGAAGAGCAACGGAGATGATCAGGGGTCTGGAGCCTTAGTCTCTCTCTCATTCCCAGGGTTAATAAAGCTTTCTCCTTTTCTTGTATATTTCTAAAGACTTGCGTCTAAGATAGGTGTCATCTGTTTTCTTCTAGAATCACACCCGCAGACAAATGTCAACTTCTGAAGTCTCATCCGTCCTTGTTAAAGGGGAGAGCTAGTAAATAAAGGGAATTATTTTAAAAAGAGAGAAAGAGAGAGCATGTAGAGATCAGAATTATAGGATTCTGAAATTCTGATCTGTCTCTCTCTTCTGTCTCTCTTTCTTTCTCTCTTTCTCTTTTTCTCTCCGTCTCTTTCTATCTCTCCCCTCCCTCTCTTTCTTTTTCTCTCTCCCTCCCTTTCTCTCTTCTTTCTCTTTCTTTCTTTCTCTCTCTTTCTCTCTCCCTCTCTATCTCTCCCCCTCCCTCTCTTTCTTTCTCTCTCTCCCTCCCCTTCTCTCTCTCTGTTTCTCTTTCTTTCTTTCTTTCTTTCTCTCTTTCACTCTCCTCTCCTCTCTCCTCTCTCTCTCTCTTTCTCTCTCTCTCCCTCTCTTTCTATCTCTCCCCCTCCCTCTCTTTCTTTTTCTCTCTTTCCCTCCCTTTCTCTCTTCTTTCTCTTTCTTTCTTTCTCTCTCTTTCTCTCTCCCTCTCTATCTCTCCCCCTCCCTCTCTTTCTTTCTCTCTCTCCCTCCCCTTCTCTCATTCTCTCTGTTTCTCTTTCTTTTCCTCTCTCTTTCCCTCTCCTATCTCCTCTCTCCCTCCCTTTCTCTCTCTCTGTTTCTCTTTCTTTCTTTCTCTCTTTCTCTCTTTCCCTCTCCTCTCTCTTCTCTCTCTCTCTCTCTCTCTCTCTCTCTCTCTCTCTCTCTCTCTCTCTCTCTCTCTCTCTCTCTCTCTCTCTTTCTCCCCCTCCCCCTCCCTCCCCCTCTCTTTCTGTTTCTCTCTTTCTATTATCCAGGGAGCAAAATGTCTTTTTTCTCTGAGAAAGAGGCAGTTAAAACTTTAGGATAGTTTTTGACCCGTCTGCTAAACTCAGGCCATCCTCTTCCGAATTGCTGTTTGAGCAATCATCTCCCTCCAAATATATATATATATATATATATATATATATATATATATATATATATATATATATATATATATATATATATATATATATATATATATATATATATATATATATATATATATATATATATATAAATAAATTTCCCTTTGGTAAACGAAGGAGATCTCGGCGGAGGAAAAATCAGCTGGAAAAGAACTCATCCAGAAAAGAGGTCATTGACTCTCGGGATTGAAAGGGTCCTTTAAAAATCATTTAATCTGGCCTCCCGCCAAGACAATTCTATATTACAACCTGCCTGTTTTAGTCTATTCAGCTGTTGCTACAAAAAAAAAAAAAATCCCTCTAATAGACTCTGGGTATTATTCTAGGCTTTTGATTCCACCATCAGTGAGTGAATGTGTGTGTGTTTTTTTTTTCTCCTAATGGTTAGTTGAAATCTTTTATTCTGCCATTTGTACATCTACCTTTCTTTCTTTCTTTCTTTTTAATCCGTCATTGCGAGAAGTGGAAAGAGAAGGAATTGTGGCAATTCAGGTCTAAAGTAAACAGCTTCTTGGGCTGCCAATATTAAGCCAGGGTTTATCTAGAGACGCACACACACAAAAAAAATGGCACACTGAGCTCTAAAACGCAGCTTGCTAGACACTCAGCTCCAAGAAGAGGTTGGGCTTTGGATGCGACTCCGGTGTGCCAAAGATCTGTATAAATGTTGGCAAAGCAGAATTTTATCTTTTTCATGATCTGAGTAGGGAGTGGGATTTTATTTATCTGTACAGATTTAGATTTAACAGATTAACAGACTTGGAGGGGGCCTTGTAAGACCCTGTTGTTCCGCCAGGCCAGGCTATTGACATGATAATTTTAAATTGGGGTATTTTAAATTTCTGGGGTTTTAAACGGAGCCAAATTTATTTAATAATTTTAAATTTTAAATTGATGTTTGTCTTGTGTTTTTAAATAGGCTGAACACCGCCCTGAGTCCTTCGGGAGAAGGGCGGTATAGAAATAAAATTATTATTATTATTATTATTATTATTATTATTATTATTATTATTATTATTATTTATTGGTTAATCTTTAGTGAGATTCACAGCCTTTGAGGCTGGTTAATAGCTCAGCAGCTCGAGTCCTATCCAAGGACATTATTATTATTATTATTATTATTATTATTATTATTATTATTATCATCATCATCTAGTCCAGGGATGGCTAACCTTTTTGCCATCGCGTGCCAAAGGTGAGGGAAGCGCGGGGGGGCACACATGCACGTGCCCCCACCCAGAATTCAATGTGCCCCACCCCCCATGCATGTGTGCGCAACCCCCCACACACACACTCCCCACGCTTTTGGCACGTGATGGCACGGTGGGCCCGGTAGGCCTGTTTTTTTTGCCCTCCCCAGGCTCCAGAGGCTTTTTTGGAGCCTGGGGAGGGCAAAAACGGCCTTCCCCACCCCCCCTGGAGGCCCTCCAGAGGCTGGAAATGGCCCGTTTCCTGACTTCCGGTGGGCTCAGAAGGCCCAAAAATCAGCTGACTATTGCGCGCATGTGCACTGGAGCTGAGCTAGGGCAACGCTTATGGCTTGTGGCAGCGTGCCATAGGTTCGCCATCACGAATCTAGTCCAACCCCTCCCCCATCCAAGCAGGAGACCCTACGCCAGGGCGGTCAAACTCAAGGCTCGGGGGCCAAATTTGGCCCACGAGATGCTTAGATCTGGTCCGCGGGGCTGCCCTGCAAACAGCAAAGGAGCAGCCCGCAGTGCCTCTGCCTGTGAAAATGGAGCTCGGGAGGGCCACAGGCGACATAGGTTGCAGGAGGCCATTGCAGCTAAAAACAGAGCTGGTGAGAGCCGCGGGCAGCCCTCCTGAGCTCCGTTTTTGATGGCAGAGGGTTGCAGGAAGCTGCCACAACTGAAAACAGAGCCCATTTTCGCCACCACAGATGCCCCGACACGAGTGATGTTGAGCTGGCCATGCCCACCCTGGCCACGCCCATCCTGGCTCCCCAAAGTCAAACGCAATCCTGATGTGGCCCTCAATGAAATTGAGTTTGATGCTCCTGCCCTACACAATTTCTGACAGAGGGCAGTCCAGTCTCTTCTTGAAAGCTTCCAGGGATGGAGCTCCCACAACTTCTGAAGGCAACTTCTGTTCCATGGATTGATTGATTGTTCTGTCAGAAAATTCTTCTTTATTTCTAGGTTGAATCTATCAACCAGGATAGAGCTGGAAGGGACCTTGTAGGTCATCTAGTCCAACCCCCCACCCAAGCAGGAGACCCTACACCATTTCTGATCGTTGGCAGTCCAGTCTCTTCTTGAAAGCTCCCAGGGATGAAGCTCCCACAACTTCTGAAGGCAACTTCTGTTCCATGGGTTGATTATTCTCACTGACAGGAAATTTCTCCTTATTTCTAGGTTGAATCTCTTCTAGGTCAGTTTCCATCCATTATTCCTTGTCTGGCCTTCAGGTGCTTTGAAAAATAGCTTGACCACCTTCCTCCTCTCTGTGGCAGCCCTTCGAATATTGGAAGACTACTATCTTCCATGCTAGCCATGCATATAGTCAAGGCGATAGTTTTCCCAGGTGCAATGGATGGCTGTGAAAGTTGGACCATAAGAAAGGCTGAGCACCAAAGAATTGAGGCCTTTGAACTTTGGTGCTGGAGAAGACTCCTGTGAGTCCCTTGGACTGCAAGGTGACCCAACCGGTCAGTCCTAGAGGAGATCAACCCTGACTGCTCTTTAGAAGGCCAGATCTTGAAGAGGAAACTCAAATCCTTTGGCCACCTAAGGAGAAGGAAGGACTCCCTGGAGAAGAGCCTAATGCTGGGAACGATGGAGGGCAAAAGAAGGAGGGGACGGCAGAGAAGGAGGTGGCTGGATGGAGTCACTGAAGCAGTCGGCGTGATCTTCAATGGACTCCAGAGGATGGTAGAGGACAGGAAGGCCTGGAGGAACGTGGTCCATGGGGTTGCAATGGGTCAGACACAACTTCGCAACTAACAACAACAACAGAGCAAAAGAAAAAGAGCAACCCAAAAGTAGAGGGAAATGAAATTTTCTTAATTTTCTTCTTCAATTTTGCATCTCTTCTGACCCATCTTGGAACTTCTTGGATCTTAATTCCTAAGATGGATGGAGAAAGATCTCTTTCGGTCTGGGGCTTTTTTACTTTATTTCTTGGAGCTGCAGGTGAGACGACATCTGTTTGCTTGCCAAGCTGTCCGAAAGCTCTGATCTCTCTTGAAAGACGGAGCAGAGTGGGAGACGGGAGTGGGAGAGAAAGTTGGTGGGCGATTCAATAATGAACAGTTAAGATCTTCTTGAAAGGAGAGAAAGGAAGACTTCTAGTAAGCTTCGTGGCTGCTTTTTTTATTTATAATTAATCCTCCTTGGTTTCATCGTTAGCTGCAGGAGAAAGCTGATTTTCCTCTCTCTCTCTCTCTCTCTCTCCCGTTTTCTCTCTTTCCATCCATTTTTATCTAGGAATGTTTTCCCCCCTGAAAGCCAAGAGTGCAATTGGCCATTTGCCAAGACCCCATCATCAAGAGAGAGAGGAGCCTTCTTGATTTGCCAAATCCTTTCAAACCCTCCTCTTTTTTCCTCTTCCGTGTTATATTTGTTGTGCTTCTTCCATTGTGCTTCTTGGCCTTGGCCTTGACACTGTTGGGTGTCTTCTCCTTGCCCTGCCCTCACCAGGGGAGGGATAGAGTAGAGGAACGGAATGGAATGGAATAGCATTTAGAATATAGGGTAGAGTGGGAGTGGGAGGGAGGGGAGGGGAGGGAACTAAGGAGAAATTTCCTGACAGTTAGAACAATTAATCAGTGGAACAACTTGCCACCAGAAATTGTGAATGCTCCAACACTGGAAGTTTTTAAGAAGAGGTTGGATAACCATTTGTCTGAAGTGGTGTAGGGTTTCCTGCCTAAGCAGGGGGTTGGACTAGAAGACCTCCAAGGTCCCTTCCAACGCTGTTATTCTATTCTATTCTACTGTCAACTATCCAGAACAAAACAAAACAAAACAAAAAAAGGATCAGGAAGTGTCTCATTGTCGTTACAACCAAGAAATCAGAAATCTCATCTCAACCAGCCCTGAGTTTACCCTAGAGAATTGTAAATTTGAGAAATTAATATTTCGAGTCATAGAAAGTGGGTCTTGGGATCTTGGGAGCTCCTTGGAGCTTGGATGGAAAGCATCAGGAAAGGCTCACGGTGGTTAATCAGGGCAGTGATATGAGCCAGGGATCTGTTGACAGAGTCAACGGATCTGTTTGCCTCTGACAGTAGCGGTGGCTGATAAATAATTTAAATTCCAGCAGTGGGCAATTATGCAAATCCCATGATCTGTTTATGGAAGCTTAACTGAAACAGCTTGTTGTAAAGCTTCATTTTTCCATCACCAGGTCCTCACCCCAATCGAACAGCAAACTGGAAAACAGTTTGAACCCACTGTTTCCTGGTGATTGGCCCAAAGCCACCCAGTCAGCTTTCATGCCTAAGGCAGGACTAAAACTCACTATCTCCTGGTGGTTGACCCAAAGTCACCAGCCAACTTTCATGCCTAAGGAGGGGCTAGAACTCACCGTCTCCGGGTGATTGACCCCAAATCATCCAGCTAGCTTTTATGCCTAAGGTGGGACTAGAACTCACTGTCTCCTCATGATTGGCCCATAGTCACCCAGCCAACTTTCATGCCTGTGGGACTAGAACTCACCATCTCCTGGTGATTGGCCCACTCACTCAGCCAGCTTTCATGCCTGTGGGACTAGAACTCACCATCTCCTGGTGATTGTCCCAAATCACCCAGCTAAGGTGAGACAAGAACTCATTGTCTCCTGGTTATTGGCCCAGTCACCCAGTCAGCTTTCATGCCCGTAGGACTAGAACTCACCGTCTCCCGGTGATTGGCCCAAGTCACCCAGCCGGCTTTCATGGCTAAAGCAGGACTAGAACTCAACATCTCCTGGTGATTGGCCCAGTCACTCAGCCAGCTTTCATGCCCGTGGGACTAGAACTCACCGTCTCCCGGTGATTGTCCCAAGTCACCCAGCTGGCTTTCATGGCTAAGGCAGAACTAGAACTCAACATCTCCTGGTGATTGTCCCAAATCATCCAGCTAAGGTGAGACTAGAACTCATTGTCTCCTGGTGATTGCCCCAAGTCACCCAGCCGGCTTTCATGGCTAAGGTGGGACTAGAATTCACAGCCTGGTGCTTTCACCCCTAGACCAAACTGGCTCCCTAACCCTATTAGACAGTGCTTAGAGTTCAGAGATTAAAAAATTGCAATCACCAATAACTTCTCAACTTATTTTTGTATGGTTATTTTCTATCTTTGCCCTACTCCGATGAATGCACCAGATTCCCTTGTCACCGTCCTTCTCCGTTGCTGAAAGTTCACTGCCTCGACTCCCATTGTCCCCCTGTTCCCTGCCTCTTCCCTTGACAAGTGTGTCAGAAAAGGTTTCCATCCATTGCTGAGGTCTGTGTAACGGGTTCATTAAAGAAGTAAATGTGACAGGTGTGGAGAACAGGACAAGCACCTATTTTCTTAACGGCTGAACTTATGTGACAAGAAATCAATCTTCTTCAATGGGGAGGAACAGTGTCTCCCAGGACCAAAAGTCCTCAAGAGAAACTTTTTCAAGAGTTTTGAGCTTTCAGCTCAAGTCTATTTCTGGATGCTATTCATGCTAGGCAGAGTAAGTCATAGGGCATTTGCTCTTTGCCAAGGCAACGTCTTCCCTCTTTCCTCACAAAAATACAGAATTCACATCTTCAGTTTCTTCAACCGTTGCTTTTTTCTGGTTCTAGAAAAGAGAAGACTTCCTAGGCAGGCAAGCCCTCTGCTAATTTTAACTGAAGGTCTGCTTGGGTCGTGGGATGTTGTATAGGTGCCAACTGCCTTATGGGCGATGCAGCTGAATTCTGGTGGCCCTTCCTAGGCAAGGCCAGGTGGTCAAAGTCAGAGAAACTGTGGCTGTAGACATCCTGGCATCACCCTGCTTCTGGTAGGGATGGGTCAACTCATCCAAGCAAGGGTTTTGCAATGCTAAGCCTAGATAAGTTCAGGTAATTTTTCCAAAGTGGAAAGAAGGCTTGGCATGGAAAAGGGAGCTTAAGGATAGATAGATGGATGGATGGATGGATGGATGGATGGATGGATGGATAGATAGATAGATGATGTATGGATGGATGGATGGAGGGATGGACGGAGGGATGGATGGACAGACAGACACATGGACAGAAAGACAGTTGATGGATGGGTGGGCGGGTGGATGGATAGATAGATAGATAGATAGATTGTTAGAGATAGATGAATGGATGGATGGATGGATGGACAGATAGACAGATGGATGGATGGATGGACGGACGGATGGACAGATGGACAGATGGATGGACAGACGGACAGACAGATAGACAGTTGATGGATGGGTGGATGGATAGATAGATAGATAGATAGATAGAAGATGGATGGATGGATGATAGATGGATGGATGGATGGATGGACAGAGATAGATAGATAGATAGGTGATGGATGATGGATGATAGACGGACGGACGGATGGATGGATGGATGGACAGATAGATTTTATTTATTTATTTATTTATTTATTTATTTATTTATTTATTTATTTATTTTATTTGTATACCGCCCTTCTCCAGCAGGACTCAGAGCGGTGAACAGCCACAGTAAAACACAACATATAACATATAACACAACATATAACACAACATCATAGATGATGGATGGATGGATGGATGGAAGGATGGATGGGTGGGTGGGTGGATGGACGGATAGACAGATGATGGACAGATGGATGGATGGATGTACAGGTGGATGGATGGGATAGATAGATAGATAGATAGATAGATAGATAGATAGATAGACAGATAGATAGGCATGTGGGCAGACAGATAAATAGATCGCGGGGCAGGTGGGCAGGAAGCAGACAGGCGGATGGATGGATGGGCAGACAGACAGTCAGACACACAGACTGATAAATACAGATACTATAAATGTTGATCCCCAAAAGAGGGTGAATTCAGTTGGGGCCAAAGAATATAATCATGTTGGGAGCTTTGCAACCCTTCATAGTCTACAGTGTGTGTCTGTGTGTGCGAATGTGTGTGTGATGGGCTGCAGAAATCACAACACCACAATCTTCTTCACATATACACACACCCCTCCCCCCGCTGAATTCATCCTCTCCTTGTGGGAACCAGGTCTTTGCTCCTTTGTTATAGCAAAGACGAGAGGGATGTGCCTGGTTTCTCAACTAAAAAACCCTTGCCGCATGGTGGGGGGGAGATAGAGTTGGACCAGTTATAGCCGCACTTAACTAGGGGGGAGGGGGGAGGAAATAAAAAAAGAAAGAAAGAAATCAGAAAACAGGAGCAGCAGTAGGCTGTAATGTGTCCCCGGAGAATTGTGTCAGAGAATGCATAAGTAGCCATCAGTAGCAAAATACCATCCAGAAATGTAACTCAGCAGGGAATGCCACATTTCAGTAATGTCATTGCAAGATGCTGCCTTGCTCTCCAATTGTTTGCCTCTAAAATTGAGGCATTATATTGGACCTAAGGAGCATCATAAAAACAATAAAAGTCGTCCTGACATTTTCCTCCTTTCCGCTTGCTGTCTCAGCTCTCCCAGCCTTGACCTTCCGCACTCGGCAGTCGCTCTGTCTTTGAAAAAGCAAGAAAGGTTTAGGGGAAAAAGAGAGAGAGAGAGAGAGAGTTCCAAAGTTGGAGGACCTTGGAAATGTTAGAGACCCCTATCAAATGCCGTAAAACCCTAGAAACGTTCCAGGTCATCAATCATGCGTCTCAAATGAAGAAGATTCTTGGGTGAGAAGCGAAGCGTCTTCAAGAAAAACAAGGAAGTCCAGTTGCCTCTTGGAAAAACACACCTTTGGGACAACCATAATGACTGAGAATGTCCATAGATGTTTAGCTATGTCAGAGCTGAAGAAGATTCTTGGGTGAGAAGCGAAACATCTTCAAAGAAAATCCAGAAAGTCCAGTTGCCTCTTGACCTAGATGACTGAGGATCTCCATAGACGTAGGACTTGCCCTTCTACACCCGAGAAGATCTTCTCTGCAGTTGGACATAGAAGACCATTCTTGACCTTGGTAGGTGTGAGTTGCTGAGCTCCAAACTCTTGAAGGCCTTTCTCGAGGCTTCCCCAAAACTGCCACCAAATTCTCATGTTTTGTAGGATCAAAAAGGGGAGAGGGAAATTATTAAACATCTTGGGTCTCACAATATTAATAGTAAAGGTAAATTATTTATTACATGTATTTATATGCCGCCATTCTCCTGAAGGACTCAGGGTGGCAAACACAAGTTAAGAAACAAGTACAATAAAATCATAATTTAATCCAAATAATTAATTAAATGTTCCCCTCGCACATATGTGCTAGTCGTTCCCAACTCTAGGGGGCAGTGCTCATCTCCGTTACAAAGCCGGAGAGCCAGCGCTGTCCGAAGACATCTCCTTGGTCATGTGGCCGGCATGACTCAACGCCAAAGGTGCACGGAACGCTGTTCCCTTCCCACCAAAGGTGGTGCCTATTTTTCTACTTGCATTTTTTACCTGCTTTCGAACTGCTAGGTTGGCAGAAGCTGGGACAAGTCACGGGAGCTCACCCCGTTACGCGGCGCTAGGGATTCGAACCGCTGAACTGCTGACCTTTCAATTGGCAAGCTCATCATCTTATCCCCTGAGCCACCGCATCCCACACATATTAATAGTATCTAATTCAAATTAAATTAATGAAATCAAATCAATGTTAACTTCTTTCTCCCATTCCCGTGTTCTTCTTGGAATATACCACCCACCGTCCTCTTCAAAGGGCAAATAATGGTCTTCTTCTAGAGAAGATGTCAGCACGGCCTTCTCCAATTCGAAGAGACACTTGTTCAGCAGACTGAGGCAAAGAGGCAGTCCCGGAACCAGCAAAATCTGGGAGCTGGGCAGGGGACCGAATGTATCTGCCCTCAGTGTGGAAGGGATGGCCACTCTCGAATTGGCCTTTTTAGTCACACTAAATGCTGTTTTAGGACCCCTTTCCAGAGCACGATACCATAGTCTTTTGAGACTGAAGGATGCCAATGATATTTCAAGTTCTTTTTTTCCTTTCTTTCTTTCTTTCTTTCTTTCTTTCTTTCTTTCTTTCTTTCTTTCTATCTTTCTTTCTAATGTGTAAGAAGTTAGCACCCACCCCTTTCCTAGAGGAATGAAATATTTTGGGAAATATTAAAAAGGCAGAATATTATGTTTCCCTGGATGAGAAATGGAGAAGCATGTTTTAAAGAGGAAGCAGCTCCCATCTTCCTGCCCCCACCCTTTATCAATGGGTCAACTCCCTCCCATCTTTGTCAATGGACCATCATTTATTCATTTATTATTTATTTATTAATTAAATTTCTATACCGCCCTTCTCCAAATAGGACTCAGGGCGGTGCACAGCCAAAGTAAAAACAGAGCATACAAAATTTAAAAACAGTATTAAAATAATTAAATATTTGGTCGTAAATTAAAACAACCCAATTTAAAATCAATTTAAAATTTAACTCAAGCCAGCCCAGCTAGTTGAAATAAATAGGTTTTCAGGGCCCGACGAAAAATCCGGAGGTCTGTATCATCTGCAATAGGACCCATCTAGCAACAGAAACTAACACAATGGACCCATCTAGCAACAGAAACTCACCACATGGCACCTGGGAAGATTACATCAGCCAGCAAGGCTAACTAAGACCCCCACCCCCTGGGAATCTGACAACCAATCAGGATACTCTTTCTGGGCCCCAGGAAGTTCAAAGCCAGAGAGAGCATAAAACCCGGGGACTCACTGCGTCTCGCCCCTTTTCTGTTCAGGAACTCAAGCCATGTGATCCTGTCTACCATTAAACCATCTTTCCAAGCAGTTTCCATGTTTCCAGTGTCTTTTTCCCCACTTGGAGCAGAACCCAGAAGGATTTTTTTTTTTTAATTTGATTTATATGCCGCCCTTCTCCGGAGACTCAGGGCGGCTTACAATGTGCTAAGCAACAGCCTTCATCCTTTTGTATATTTATACAAAGTCAGCTTCTCTTTCTTTCTTTCTTTCTTTTTTTTTTTCTTTCTTTCTTTTTTCTTTCTTTCTTTCCTTCCTTCCTTCCTTCCTTCTTTCTCTTTCTTTCTCTTTCTTTTCTTTTTTTTAAAATTTGATTTATATGCCGCCCTTCTCCGGAGACTCAGGGCGGCTTACAATGTGCTAAGCAACAGCCTTCATCCTTTTGTATATTTATACAAAGTCAGCTTATTGCCCCCACAAACTGGGTCCTCAATTTACCTACCTTAGAAAGGATGGAATGCTGAGTCAACCTTGAGCCTTGGCGAGATTCGAACCTGCAGTGATTGCAGGCAGCTGTTCTTAATAACAGGGTGCTTTAAACCACTGTACTACCAAGGCTCTATTTCTTCTTACAAATGTCTTTTCCAAGAAAATAAATACACCAAGAGAGGTTTTTTACCCTCTAGCTAAGATGCATATTGGGGAGACATGCTTAAATGCAACTGGATAATTTTTTTCCCCCACCAGCTTTTTCTTGCTTACTTGTTTGGTTCTTCTTCTTTTTTTTTTTTCTTCTTCTTCTTTTTTCTTCCCCGGTTTGAAAAAATATTTATGTACTTTGCCTGAAAGATGGAGATAAATACGCGGAGGCTTCATTATGAGGGAGACACTTGCAAACTCATGGAAGTTGGGCACGTCATGCAAAATGCATGAGCCGCTGGCTGCTGGCTTGCATTAAGCCACTTAACATAGGTCACTTTGAGCAAAGCTGATCTATTTGCATTCTAACTGGAAGATTGTCAGAGCTGGGTTTTCATGTAGAAACCCCCCACGACCCTTTCCCCCACCATTGAAAAATAGCTTTCGGGCATTGTTTTCCTCTCCTGCTTCTCCTCTTTTTCTTCCTCCCCGTTCTAGAAAGTTCTTGGAAAACAACTTCTGAAGCATTTCCTCCTTTGAGAGTAAGAAGGAAGGGTGAGTCCCAGGGTGTGAGATGGCTGGTTATGCAAACCGAACGGAAATAATTGGTCTTTCCAGAAGTGAGTTTCCCTTATTCCCAGAAGAAGATTTCAGACAGGATCGGGTCAAAGGCTGAAGTGAATGTTCTGGTCACCCAGTGGCAGGTCAATGCATTCGACGAGCTTAGAATAGAAATGGAATAACATGATTTGGAAGGGACCTTGGAGGTCTTCTAGTCCAACCCCCTGATCAAGCAGGAGACTCTCGACCACTTCACACAAATGGCTGTCCACTCTCTTCTTCAAAACCTCCAGAGATGGAGCACCCACAACTTCTGGAGTCAAACTGTTCCATTGATTAATTGTTCTCACTGTAAGGAAATTTCTCCTTAGTTCTAAGAATAGAATAGAATAGAATAGAATAGAATAGAATAGAATAGAATAGAATAGAATAGAATATGGAGTGGAGTGGAGTGGAGTGGAGTGGAGTGGAGTGGAATGGAGTGGAGTGGAGTGGAGTGGAGTGGAGTGGAGTAGAGTAGAGTAGAGTAGAGTAGAGTAGAGTAGAGTAGAGTAGAGTAGAGTAGAATATGGAGTAGAGTAGAGTAGAGTAGAGTAGAGTAGAGTAGAGTAGAGTAGAGTAGAGTAGAGGAATAGAATAGAATAGAATAGAATAGAATAGAATAGAATAGAATAGAATAGAATAGAATAGAATAGAATATGGAGTGGGGTGGAGTGGAGTGGATTGGATTGGAGTGGAATAGAATAGAAAAGAGTAGAGTAGAGTAGAGTAGAGTAGAGTAGAGTAGAGTAGAGTAGAGTAGAGTAGAATAGAATAGAATAGAATAGAATAGAATAGAATAGAATAGAATAGAATAGAATAGAATAGAATAGAATAGAATAGCAGAGTTGGAAGGGACCTTGGAGGTCTTCTAGTTCAACCCCCTGCTTATGCAGGCAACCCTACACCCCTTCAGACAAATGGTTATCCAACATCTTCTTAAAAACTACCAGTGTTGGAGCATTCACAACTTCTGGAGGCAGGTTGTTCCACTGGTTAATTGTTCTCACTGTCAGGAAATTTCTCCTTAGTTCTAAATTGCTTCTTTCCTTGATGAGTTTCCACCCATTGTTTTTTGTCCTGCACTCAGGTGCTTTGGAGAATAGCTTGACTCCCTCTTCTTTGGGGCAGCCCCTGAGATATTGGAAGACTGCTATCATGTCTCCCTTAGTCCTTCTTTCCATTAAACTAGACATACCCAGTTCCTGCAACCGGTCTTCCTATGTTTTAGTCTCCAGTCCCCTAATCCTCTTTGTTGCTCTTCTCTGCACTCTTTCTAGAGTGTCGCCCTCTTTTTTTTATATCATGGTGACCAAAACTGGATACAGCATTCCAAGTGTGGCCTTACTTTATAAGGCATTATAAAGTGGTATCAACACTTCACGTGATCTTGATGCTTGGAAATGTTCAAAATAGAGTTCTGCCATTTGGGTTTTGGGAAGAGCGATTATTCCTGATCCAGGAAGTAGTCAACGTCCATTAAGACTAGGGGCTTAATAATTTGACTCTAATAGAAGGGAAATGTTTGCAGCTCAAGGCTGAACTGTGGAGTCCTTGGTGCTCTCTGAGCTTGGTTGATTTCTTGCAGACTTTTCATTACCCAGTTAGGTAACATCATCAGTGCTAGAAGTTGGGTTTGGAGGAGGAAGAGGAGGACTGTGGGGTCCTTGGTGCTCTCTTAACATGGATGTTTTCTTGCAGACTTTTTCATTACCCAACTAAGTAACATCATCAGTGCTAGAAGGGAGTGGGGTTTGTGGCATGAAGATCACCCAGATAGCTTTGTGTCTAGAACACACAGTTTCCCGGTTTCCAGCCTGGTGCCTTAACCACTAGACCAAACTGTCTCTCCTCCTGCCTATAGATTGAATCCAAAGAGGACAAAATATGTCTCTTACGGAGATCCCTTCAGGAAGAACAATGTAATAGAATATTCCAAGTTGTTTCAAACTCCCCAGTTTATCCTGGACGTGGGTATTCGACTAATGAGGTCTCAAAAAAGTGGAGAAGTTGGAATATTACGGGTTATTATGCCTAGCCCTTTAAAAAAAACAAAACTTTTTTCCCCCAATCTAGGAAAGGGAAGTATATTTGGACTCCCACAATAAGGCATCATCATTTCTTTGAAGGCCCCTATTATTCAACCTGATCCTTAGATACTGCAAGAAAAAGTGTAGAAAATAAATCAACCTCCTATTGCATGGATATTTTCTTCTTTTCAAATTGTTT
The DNA here is from genome assembly GCA_022577455.1 of Arizona elegans. Taxonomy (NCBI): domain Eukaryota; kingdom Metazoa; phylum Chordata; class Lepidosauria; order Squamata; family Colubridae; genus Arizona; species Arizona elegans. The sequence goes on from JAKOOJ010000031.1 coordinate 1,201,435, forward strand.
TGTTGTGACATCCCGGCTTCCTGTGAATTTTTTTTCTCTTTTTATTCTCCTCCTCCTCCTCCTCCCCATCCTTCTCCTTCTTGTACTACTTCTACTTCTACTACTACTGCTACTTCTTCTTTTCCTTCTCCTCCTCCTTCTCCTCCTTCTCCCCCTTCTTCTCCTCCTCTTCCTCCTTTCTTCTTTCTTCTCCTCCTCCTTCTTCTCACCCTTCTCCTCCTCCTCTTTCTTCTTCTCCTCCTTCTTCTCCTCCTCTTCCTCCTTTCTTCTTTCTTCTCCTCCTCCTTCTTCTCACCCTTCTCCTCCTCCTCTTTCTTCTTCTCCTCCTTCTCCTCCTCCTTCTACCACTATTACTACTTCTTCTTTTCCTCCTCCTCCTCCTTCTTCTCCCCTTCTTCTCCTCCTCTTGCTCCTTTCTTCTTTCTTCTCCTCCTCCTTCTTCTCCCCCTTCTCCTCCTCCTCCTTCTACCACTACTACTACTTCTTCTTTTCCTTCTCCTCCTTCTTCTCCTCCTCTTCCTCCTTTCTTCTTTCTTCTCCTCCTCCTTCTTCTCACCCTCCTCCTCCTCCTCTTTCTTCTTCTCCTCCTTCTCCTCCTCCTTCTACCACTACTACTACTTCTTCTTTTCCTCCTCCTCCTCCTTCTCCCCTTCTTCTCCTCCTCTTCCTCTTCCTCCTCCTTCTCCTCCTTCTTCTCACCCTTCTCCTCCTCCTCTTTCTTCTTCTCCTCTTTCTCCTCCCCCTTCTCCTCCTCCTCCTTCTACTACTTCTACAACTACTACTACTACTACTTTTCCTCCTCCTCCTCCTCCTTTTCTTCTTCTTTTTCTTCTTCTTTTTCTCCTCCTCCTCTTCCTTTTCTTCTTCTCCTCCTCCTCCTCCTCTTCCTCCTCCTCCTCCTCCTCCTCCTTCTTGAATGAGACTTCCCCACCTTCTCTTTTCCATTGTATTCGTATATTGTAAAGAATTAATCTTCGACATTAAAGGCAATAGTTGGACGAGGGGACTAAATTTTACAGTCGGTGCCTCTGGAATAAATTGAAGTCTGGAATGAGGTTGTAACACGGGGCTGCTTTGATGTAGGATGGGAGGCCTCGCCACTATCAACATGAATTGGACATTCGTTTGAATACATTGTTTATATTTGTTATCATTTTCCCTGGGAAAACTAATTAAGGGACTAATTGATTGTTTTGTTGTGCTCCTAATTAACTCCATATGGTGCACATCTCCATAGAGATATTGCAAAAAGTTATTAGAAGTTGGGTGATGGTTTCAGGGACAAGACTTGGAAGCTAATTGTCCTTAAAGATGTGCTTGAAGAAGGGTTTTAGCAACTCCAGAATAACAGAGTTGGAAGGGACCTTGGAGGTCTTCTAGTCCAACCCCTTGCTTAGGCAGGAAACCCTACACCACTTCCAACAAATGGTTATCCAACATCTTCTTAAAAACTTCCAGTGTTGGAGCATTCACAACTTCTGGAGGCAAGTTGTTCCACTGGTTAATTGTTCTAACAGGAAGTTCCTCCTTAGTTCTAGGTTGCTTCTCTCCTTGATGAGTTTCCATCCATTGTTTCTTGTCCTGCCCTCAGGTGCTTTGGAGAATAGCTTGACTCCCTCTTCTTTGGGGCAGCCCCTGAGATATTGGAAGACTGCTCTCATGTCTCCCCTGGTCCTTCTTTTCATTTTTTTTTTCCTTTTCAAGTCTTTTCAAAGATTTGAAGTCTTTACCAAAACTAGAAGAACAAATATGGAACCATTGCGATCAGGCAGGAATGCATCTCCTTCGACCTCAAGGGCTGTGTGTATTTTGTATGTGTGTTTACCTCAAGGGGTGTGTTTTGATACGTGCGTTTGTACAGAAACAATGTTCAGACCCTTAGAAAGAGTGCAGAGAAGAGCAACAAAAATGATCAGGAGCTTGGAGGCTTAGTCCTCTAGTTTCTCTCCCTCTCTCCCTCCCTCCCCTTTTCTTCTTTCTTTCTTTCTTTTTCTTTCTTTTTCTCCACCTCTCTCGCTCTCTGTGTGTCCCTCTCCCTCTCCCTGTCTCTCTCTCTCTGTGCCTCCCTCCCTCTTTCTCTCTCTGTCTCTCTCCCTCCCTCTCTTCTTTCTTTCTTTTTCTTTCTTTTTCTCTACCTCTCTCTCTCTCTCTCTCTGCCTCCCTTCCTCTTTCTCTCTCTGTCTCCCTCCCTCTCTCTTTCTCTTCTTTTTCTTTCTTTTTCCTCTTTTTCTCTCTCTCCCCCTCTGTCTCTCCCTGTCTCTCTGTCTCTCCCTCCCTCCCTCTCTTTTTTCTTTCTTTCTTTTTCTCTACCCCTCTCTCTGTATGTATCTCTCTCTCCCTCTCCCTCTCTCTGTCCTCTCCCTCCCTCTCTCTAATCTCTCTTCTTTCTTCTTTTTCTCTTTTTCTCTACCTCTCTCTCTCTTTGTTTCTCTCTCCCTCTCCCCCTCCCTCTCCTCTCTCCCTCCCTCTCTCTCTCTCTCTCTCTGTCTCTCTCTCTACTCTCTGTCCCCACCCCCTCTCAAATTGTTGTGAGGCCAAATTGTACATTGGAATATAAACTAGGGAAGAGGAAAAATAATGCTGTATGTACTGTTTTTGAATTACTGACTGGTCCATGACTGCTCACGGCCCCAGTTTTGAGAATGAGGCCACGTTGCAGATACTGTTAATCGATGCCCTGTTTTTACATTCACTATTTTAGATATTGTCCTTTCTCTCTGCTTCCACTCACCCATGCCTTGTTTTCTTCTTTCAGATGATGGATTTAATTCAACCGTGATATTGTCTGGAATCTAAAAGGACCAAGATAAGCAAGGGGACATTTCACAATCCGTGAGCATCTCCTGTTTCAACAAGTCGGTAAGCCATCGGTGGGGTTTGACCTATTTAACCAGCTCTTGTCATGGAGAACAATTTGGGGGTAAATTACAAGCCATAGAAAAGTCATTTTAGGGGCTAAGTAGCCCCTAAGGAAGAAATGATGATAATGTTTAGGAGAAGTAGTCTTTATCAAATAAGATTTCTCTGGCAGAAGGACTGTAGTGAAAATCTGTTGGGACCAAAAAAGATTTGAAGTTCTCTAAATGCAAAGGTTGAATGTTTTGAGTTATCCTGCTCATTTTCCAAGCATAAGTGGTGACAAAGAACACACTTTCGCAGCAAGCACACCAGTGGTGAAATCCAAATTTTTTTTACTACCGGTTCTGTGGGTGTGGCTTGATGGGTGTGGTGTGGCTTGGTGGGCATGGCAGGGGAAGGATACTGTAAAATCTCCATTCCCACCCCACTCCAGGGGAAGGATATTGCAAAATCCCCCATTCCCTCTCCACTCCTGGGGGAAGGATATTGAAAAATCTCCATCCCCACCCCACTCTGGGGCCAGCCAGAGATGGTATTTGCCGGTTCTCCAAACTGCTCAAAATTTCCGCTACCGGTTCTCCAGAACCTGTCAGAATCTGCTGGATTTCACCCCTGAAGCACACCCAGAGACACCCAGAGACACAAAACAGCAGGACCACAACTCAGAAAAGTCATTCTCAGCGAACAGGTTGGGTCCGGTTGGGTTGATTGATTGCGTTCCATAACACACAGCCTGGACATAGAGCAGAGGTGTCAAACTCAACTTCATTGAGGGCCTAAATCAGGATTGTGTTTGACCTTGGGGCTGAGGTGGGCATGGCTTGATGTCACTCGTGTCGGGGACACCTGTGGTGGCCTGAGCGCTCGGCCAGCGAAAAACGGGCTCCCGGTCACTGTTTTCTGCCACGATGGCCTCCTGCAGTCCTCTGCCAGTGAAAACGGAGCTCTGTTTTTGCTGGCCGAGGGCTGCAGGAAGCCATCATGGCAGGAAACAGGGCCTGGGAGGGCCACACACAGCCCTCCCAAGCTCCGTTTTCGCTGGCAGAGGCACCGCCAGCAGGTCCTTCGCTGTTTCCAGGGCGACCTCTTGGACCAGATCTAAGCACCCCATTGGCCAGATCTGGCCCACAGGCCTTGAGCCTGACAACTCTGTTGATATTAGTTACGAAGTCATGTCCGACCCATCATGACCCCCATGGACAACATTCCTCCAGGCCTTCCTGTCCTCTACCATCCTCTGGAGTCCATTTAAGATCACGCTGACTGCTTCAGTGACTCCATCCAGCCACCTCGTTCTCTGCCGTCCCCTTCTTCTTTTGCTCTCCATCATTCCCAGCATTAGGCTCTTCTCCAGGGAGTCCTTCCTTCTCCTTAGGTGGCCAAAGCATTTGAGTTTCCTCTTCAGGATCTGGCCTTCTAAAGAGCAGTCAGGGTTGATCTCCTCTAGGACCGACCGGTTGGGTCACCTTGCAGTCCAAGGGACTCGCAGGAGTCTTCTCCAGCACCAGAGTTCAAGGGCCTCCATTCTTTGGAGCTCAGCCTTCCTTATGGTCCAACTTTCACAGCCATCCATTGCAACTGGGAAAACCATAGCCTTGACTATACGCACTTTTGTTGGCAGGGTGATGTCTCTGCTTTTTAGTATGCTGTCTAGATTTGCCATAGCTTCCTCCCCAGGAGCAAGCATCTTTTAATTTCTTGGCTGCAGTCCCCATGTGTGGTGATCTTGGAGCTTAGGAAAATAAAATATGTCACTACCTCCATTTCTTCCCCATCTATTTGTCAGGAATTGAGAAGGCCAGATGCCATGATCTTCGTTTTCTTAATGTTGAGTTTCAGTCCAACTTTTGCCCTCTCCTCCTTCGCCCGCATCAAGAGGCTCTTTAATTCCTCTTTGCTTTCTGCCATCGAAAACCCTAACATAGAGCATTTGACATGCTAGGAATGGATGGATAAATACAGAGTAGATTTACTCAGGTGTCTTTAGTAATGACTAGGTAGTTCAGTGGCTAAGACACTGAACTTGTCGATCAGAATTGTCAGCAGTTCGGCAGTTCGAATCCTGCGTGAGCATGGGGTTGGACTAGATGACCTTCAAGATCCCTTCCAACTCTGTTACTGTTACTTCTGTTACTGTTACTCCTTATTTCTTTGTGATGTTTATCCTCACTTCAAACAGGGTTTTATCCACTGGCAGCTTTTTGTTGCGTCGTCGAAGCCGATGTTGGCTTTTCTGCCCTTAGAAAAAAGAAAAGACATTTTTTTCAAACAAACATCATACAAATCAACAGAAAAATAAGTCAATAAACCAGCAGCGTATTTAACTAAGCTAAAAGAAAGAGGATAATAAAGTGAGACCTCCAACAGCGTCAGGATTCCAACTAGTGAAAACAATTTGTCCAAGAATAATTAAAAGCCTGTTAGAATAGAAATAGTTGAATGCCTAAACTTATCTACAAATATTGTATGGGGTTGATTTGGTTGTATTGGAATAAGTTAGTTTTTCTCTGCCTTTATTTCTTCACATATGCAACTCCATTTTTCTACTATAGACTGTTCCATTTAACATATTAAACCAGGTTGGGTAGAGAGCTACCGTATTTTTCGGAGTATGAGACGCACCTACCTTTTTGGGTGAGGAAAAGAAGAAAAAGAAATCTCCCTCTGCCTCTGAGCAATTTTGCCTCGTTGTAGCAAACAGCCTGCTTTACTTTCAGTTTCGTTTTCAGCATAGCTTGATTAGCACAAGGAAAAAAAAAATATCTGTTCCAGCAATTCACCTCTTTGCAGCAAGCAGCAGAGCCCTGGGCAAAACATCTGAGAGCAAAACAGCAGAGAGTCGGGAGGCCAACTTGTGCTAATTAGGCTGTGCTGAAGCTGAAAGGAGCTGTTTTTTCTTGCTGTTTGCTTGCAAGGAGGTAAACTGCTGGGAGGCAGAGGCCAAAGGCTGGGGGCCAGCAGGTGGGCGGAGCTACATTCAGTTTATAAGACACACCTAAATTTTCACCCCCTTTTAGGGGGGAAAAAGTGCGTCTTATACTCTGAAAAATACGGTAGCTGTTGCATTCTCATAACAGGGGAATCTTGGTTAATATGATTGGTTTTTATGACTTAATGAAGGAGTGGCATTCACTTACCTTTGCTACCCATCAGAAACGCAAGCACACGCGCCCCCTCCATGCATACACAGGGCCTTCTGCTCATGCGCAGAGCGTCAAAAATGGGAGGTGATGATGTCCAGCTGGGTGGGCAGAGCCTACCGCAGCCGCCACTACAGATTCGCCCAAACCGGATAGAACCAGCTGAATACCACCACTGACTTAGTGTGTTGGGTGAACCTGGTTTATTTTTTGCTAGTTTCAGATATATTAAACATGATTGTGGGCAATTAGGCTATCAGTAATTTAAAAATCTGGGAGTTTGAAAGAACATGGAAGGAAGGAAAGAAGGAAGGAAGGAAAGAAGGAAAGAAGGGAGGGAGGAAGGAAGGAAGGATAGATGCTGAACTCAGGAAGGAATGTAGAAAAGAAGGAAGGAGGGAAGGGAAGGAAGGAAGGAAGGAAGGAGGGAGGGAGGGAGGGAGAGAGGGAGGGAGGGAAGGAAGGTAGGAGGGGAGGGAGGGAAGAGAGGGAGGGAGGCAGGGAGGCAGGGAAGGATAGATGCTGAACTCAGGAAGGAATGTAGAAAAGAAGGAAGGAGGGAAGGGAAGAAAGGAAGGAAGGAAGGAGGGAGGGAGGGAGGGAGGGAAGGAAGGTAGGAGGGAGGGAAGAGAGGGAGGGAGGCAGGGAGGCAGGGAAGGATAGATGCTGAACTCAGGAAGGAATGGTAGAAAAGGAAGGAAAAGAAGGATAGATGCTGAACTCAGGAAGGAGTGTAGAAAAGAAGGAAGGAAGGAGGGAGGGAGGGAAGGGAGGGAGGGAGGGAGGCAGGGAAGGATAGATGCTGAACTCAGGAAGGAATGTAGAAAAGAAGAAAGGAAGGAAGGAAAGAAGGAAGGAAGGAAAGAAGGAAGGAAGGAAAGTTGCTGAACTCAGGAAGGAATGTAGAAAAGAAGGAAGGAAGGAGGAAGGAGGAAGGAAGGAAGGAAGGAAGGAAGGAAGGAAGGAAGGAAGGAAGGAAGAAGGAAAGTTGCTGAACTCAGGAAGGAATGTAGAAAAGAAGGAAGGAAGGAGGAAGGAAGGAAGGAGGAAGGAAGGAAGGAGGAAGGAAGGAAGGAAGGAGGAAGGAAGGAAGGAAGGAAGGAGAGGTACTTTGAAAGATTTCAATGCAGGATTTTTTTGGGCAAACTCAATCCACGTTTTTCAGATGAAATGTTAGGGTGGAAGTCAGTTTCTTTCTATTCCTGTCCTGTTCCGAATCGCTTTGCGTTTTTCGGGGTGCACACACACATACATGTCCACACATCATAGTATGTTTGAAGGTCAGATTTGAAATGCTCGTGCTCCCCCCCCCCCCCCAACTAATATCCAACCAACCTTTCATCTCCGAGGGCTCCAGTTATCTGGAGACCATTGAAACAAAACAAAACACCAAAAAACCCACCAGTTTTGCAAGACCTTCCTTAATTAACAATTACTCCACAGCAAGGTTGTGAAATCTGCTATTAACCTGGGGGGCAAAGTGCATTTTGTTAATCAGCCGGGAGTTCGTATTCTGTATTTTTCACAGATGCACACCCACTGCGTAGAAGAGATGGCTCTGTGCCGGATTGGATAGCTGCACCAGTGAGGAAGTATTAATACCACTTTATAAGCTTTAGTAAGGCCACACCTGGAATACCGCATCCAGGTTTGGTCACCACCAGGGGTGGGTTCTAAATTTTTTTACTACCGGTTCTGTGGGCGTGGCTTATTTTGTGGGTGTGGCTTGATGGTCATGTGACAATTCTTTAGGATTTAGCAGAGGTACTGGTCTACCAGACTTTTAACTGCTTGCAGAGCTGTACCGGTCTACCCATTTGTTTTTGGAGGGCACTGGTCTACTCATTTGTTTTTGGAGGCACCGGTCTACTCATTTGTTTTTGGAGGCACCGGTCTACTCATTTGTTTTTGGAGGCACTGGTTTACCCATTTATTTTTGGAGGCACTGATCTATCCATTTATTTTTGGAGGCACCGGTCTACCCATTTATTTTTGCAGGCACTGGTCTAGTCATTTATTTTTGGAGGCACTGGTCTACCCATTTATTTTTGCAGGCACTGGTCTAGTCATTTATTTTTGGAGGGCACTGGTCTACCAATTTATTTTTGCAGGCACCAGTCTACTCATTTGTTTTTGGAGGCACCAGTCTACCCAGTTGTTTTTGCAGGCACTGGTCTACTCATTTGTTTTTGGAGGCACCGGTCTACCACCACATTGCCTTTTAACACTGATCAGTTGTAGGGCGGCCCTTTGAAGCCCCGCAGCAAGAGTTTAAACAGTTTTTTCCCCTCTAGCCATCAGCTGGGACTCAGGAAGGCAGCAATAGATTGGGGGTGGGGGCAAATAAAAGGTAAGAATAACACTAGGGGCGGGGTAGCGTGGGGGGCAGAACCGGTTCAGTGACATCATATTGTCGCCGCTACCGGCTTGGCGGAACCGGGCGGAACCAGGAGGAACCCACCACTGATCACCACATTACAAAAAAAAGACCTTGAGACTTTGGAAAAAGTGCAAAGAAGAGCAACTAAGATGATTAATAGGCCTGGAGACTAAACCATATGAAGAACGGTTGCAGGAATGGGTTTGGCCAATCTAGAGAAAATAAGGACATGATAGCAATATTCCAGTATTGGAGGGGCTGCCCCAAAGAAGAGGGGTGGGGGGGTCAACTTATTGTCCAAAGCACCAAGAAGGCAAAATAAGAAACAATGGATGGAAAACTCGTTAAGGAGAGAAGCAACCTGGCATCGTGGAGAAACTTCCGAACAGTGAGGACAATCGAGCAGAAGTTGTAGGTGCTTCATCGTTGGAGGTTTTTACGGAAAGACTGGGCAGCCACTTGTCTGGAATGGTATAGGGCCGTGATGGCGAACCAATGGCACGCGTTGCCATAGGTGGTGTGCAAAGCCATATCGGTGGGCACGCGAGCTCAGTTCCAGTGTGCACAGTGCGCGCCGGCCAGCTGATTTTCGGGCCTTCTGGGCCCACCAGAAATAGGGAAACAGGTTGTTTCCTGTCTCCGGAGGGCCTCGGGGTGGTGGTGGGGAAGGCCCATTTCTCTCTCTCTCTCCCCAGGCTCCAGAGCCTTTCTAGGAGTCTGGGGAGAGTGAAAACGGCCTCCCCCCCTAAGCCGAAGGCCCTCCGGAGGCCGAAAACAGCCCGTTTGCCAACTTCCGGTGGGACCAGAAGTTCGCAAATGGGACATTTCTGGTCTCTGGAGGGCCTCGGGGGGGAGGGGGAGACCATTTTCGCCCTCCCCAGACTGCTTAGAAGGCTCTGGAGCCTGGGGTGAGAGCAAAGAATGGGTCTTCTGGTCCCACCAGAATGGGCCATTTAGGCCTCCGGAGGGCCTCTGGGCGGGTGGGGATGGCCATTTTCACCCTCCCCAGACTCCTAGAAAGGCTCTGGAGCCTGGGGAGAGAGAAAAACGGGCCCACCGGGCCAATCGTGTGCCAGGAGCAGGGGAAGCAGGGGGAGGTCGTGCATAGAATTATGGGGTGTGGGCACACGCATGCATAACCCCCCACGCTCCCCCCACACTTCTGGCACGCGATGGCAAAAAGGTTAGCCATCACTGGTATAGGGTCCCCTGCTTAAGCAGAAGGTTGGACTAGAACACCTCCAAGGTCCCTTCCGACTCTATTCTGATTCATGTCAAGACCCATTGCAAGTGTTGTAAATGTCAAGATTTCCTCTGTCCAGTCGTGTCCGACTCGAGGGTACATTGCTCATCCCCGTTTCTTGGCTGAAGGAAACAGCACTGTCCGAAGACAATTTCTGTGGTCATGTGGCCAACGTGACTACCGGATATGCCGAAGGCAGATGGAACGCTGTTACCTTGCCACCAAAGTGGTACCTATTCATCTACTCGCATTTGCCCGCTTTTGAACTGCTAGGTTGGCAGGAGGTGAGGTAAGGCACGGGAGCTCACTCCATTGCGTGGAGCTCGGGTCTCGAACCCGGATGGTCAGATCTCCTGTTGACAAGCTCGGTGTCTTTCAACCGCCGAGCCACCTCGCAAGAGTTGTAGGTTGCTCTATATCAACATGGCAAGGGACTGAATTTCCCAGGGGAGTGTGATCTGATTTATTTTGGCAACGTAGGCCGTGAAATGCTGGGTTAAGGGATCCCTCTTCCAGAGGTGGTATTCAGCCGGTTCAGACTGGTAGCAGCGACTGCGTAATGCCATCCTATTTAGCCATGTTTGGAGGCCGGGCACAGGCATGGAAAGCACGAGAGAGAGAGAGAGAGAGAGAGAGAGAGAGAGAGCAAAGCTAGCGTGCGTGTGCAAACTGGTGGCAAGAATATGTGAAACCCACTGCTGCCCCCTTCCCTTCATCAGACCTACAGACAGGAAATGCTGCCCATCGATCTTTCAAAAGTAGGCCAGGGTAAGTGCCGGGAGAAACATAGATCAATTGAAGAGACTCGGTGCCGTTTTCTATCCCATCTGAATATTTCAGCCGAAAATGTTGCAAATCTCACAAGAGGACTCATTCGGGAGCCGTTTGTAGCTTCCTTTCTTTGCTATCCTCAATTGAAATTCCCTCCGTCTCCCTCGGTTGGCATGACTAGATTATTGAGTTCCCTATTCATCCGTCTCCGAAAAGATTAAACTGTCTTCTGGAAAAGGCCACCGTGTCCCGGGAGGGGAAGCCATCCCATTTTTTTGCACATGTTGCCTCTTCCTGCCCCTCCCGGCCACATGTGGAGGAGAACCGTTTGCAGGTAGTTGGGAGAACTTTACAAAACTTGGAAACGATAGGAAGTAGGGTCCTGTAGAATATTCCCCTTCTGGATATCTCTATAGGCTGATGGAACATTCTGGAGGGCTGTAGAATTGACCGTGTGAATTTTCACAAAAACCTTACTTTTTTTACTCAATTCTACCCAACAGAGCAGATTTTAGGTCTAAATAAGAAATGAATACGCAACATTTTCGCAAATCAAAGCTTGTGGTGTTGTTTTTCTTTCTTTCTTTTTCTTTCTTTCTTTCCTTCCTTCCTTCTTTCTTTTTTCTTCTTTCCTTCTTTCTCCTTTTTCTTCCTTCCTTCCTTCTTCCTTCCGTCCTTCCTTTTTTTTCCTTCCTTTTTCCTTCTTTCATTCTTCTTTCTTCCTTTCTGTTTTTCTTTCTTTCTTTCTTTCCTTCTTTTTATTTACTTTTTTCCTTCCTCCTTCCTTCCTTCTTTCCTTCTTTTTTCCTTCTTTTCTTCCTTCCTTCTTTCTTTCTCCTTTTTTTCTTCCTTTATTTTTCCTTCTGTTTTTCTTTCTTTCCTTTCTTCCTTCCTCCTTCCTTCCTTCCTTCTTTCTTTTTTCCTTCTTTTCTTCCTTCCTCCTTCCTTCCTCCTTTTTCTTCCTTCCTTTATTTTTCTTTCTGTTTTCCTTTCCTTCCTTCTTTCCATCTTCCTTCCTTTCTTTTTCTTTACTTTTTCCCTTCCTTTTCCTTCCTTCCTTCCTTCCTTCTTTCCTTCCTTCCTCCTTTCTTTCTTTCTTTCTTTCTTTTCCTTCCTTCCTTCCTTCCTTCCTTCTTTCTTTCTTTCTTTTTCCTTTTCTTTTCCTTCCTTCCTCCATTCTTTCTTTTGCCTCTATTTCTCCTAACCATTTCCAGCTTGAAGGCTGATAAGGAACAGCAGGCTGTCTCATGACTCATTACAATGTCATCACTGCAAATATTGTAGCAATATGGATTTTCAATAGCCAAACACCAAGGTAATATCAACAGCAAACAAAGAACTTCTGATAATCACGGGGAAAATTTGGGGAGTGGGCAGAAGAAGCCTCCTGGAGGCCTTTCGCAATATTTGGTCGGGACTTCCCACCAGGCAGGATATTATAATAAAAGAGCGGGAGAAATGAACTCATAATAAATAATAAGAGTAATGAAATGACATCCCTTATTTTCTACCTCTTTGCAAACTGTTTGAGAAGGGTTTGCTTCGGTCTCACGCTGTTTTGGAGAAGGGATGTTGCTTGTTGCAAATTACTTTGGCATGCAATGTAGGTCAACTGAAACCAAATAGAGAAAGGTGGTAGATATACAGAATATGCACTCTGCAAAAATAGATGAAGGGAGATTATATATATATATATATATATATATATATATATATATATATATATATATATATATGTAGGTCTTTGGTTATTCGGGTCTTCTCCCACGTAAAATTGGAAGTGTCTTGGCGATGTTTCGACGAAGTCTCATTCGTCATCTTCAGGCTGGTGTTCTCGGCTTCCTGCTTCCTCCTGGAAGACCAGCCTGAAGATGACGAATGAGACTTCGTCGAAACGTCACCAAGACACTTCCAATTTTACATGGGAGAAGACCCGAATAACCAAAGACCTACATACAAACACCCGTGAAAACCTGAGAAAACAAATTTATTTATTTATTTATTTATTTATTTATTTATTTATTTATTTATGTATTTATTTATATTTATATTTATATTTATATTTATATTTATATATTTATATTTATATTTATATTTATATTTATATTTATATTTATAAACTTCTCTACAGACTTTAAGTCATCTGAACTGTCAATTGACCTACTTCTTCCTACCCGGCCTGGAGTCTCTGGTAAATCTACCGGTAGAAACACACTTGAGTCTTTTCAGGAGTCATAGATGCTCGCACAAGATGCCCGCTCGGAGGTACAGAACGTAACAGGGAAAGCAGAGTGGGAATGTCAGGGCGCTGATTAATCCCATTCTGCTTTTGGGTAATTGCACCTTGATTTAGAGACGTGGATCGTGGCATTTTCCTTGTGTATACCTTTGTAAGAAAATAAACCCCGAAGATATTTTTTTCTAAGAAAAAAACTCAAGTTATTTGTTATAAAGAAAATAAAACATCTGACTATCTAAAATAATTACATTTTGGCAACGTTCCTGCCGGCTACCTCCCAGCAGCCAGACTTCTTTGGCAAGAGAACAAAGAAAAGTGTAGAAAGCAAAGTGAAAGAATGTGGACATGCGTAGTATCAGTTACTGATAAGAAAACTTGGCAAGCTACGGAAAGTCTGAAAGTCCAAAAATATGAGCTCATCTGGTTAAATACAGAAACGCAGTGACAGGGAATGAGAAAGCAATTCAGGTGAACACAGAGATGCGGTAAGAGTTACCGATGCGCGTTCACATCCTTCAGAGGCAGATCTGGATTTAGAGGGAACCAGGATGGGAGATGAACTCCTAGAGCCGTGATGGCGAACCTACAGGTGGCACGCGGAGCCATATCTGTGGGCACGTGAGTCGTTGCCCTAGCTCAGCTCCACTGCGCATTTGTGCACTGGCCAGCTGATTTTCGGCTGGCCCTGCCACCCCTCCCCTCCGAGGAGTCTCCAAGCGGCCCGTTTTGGATGCCAGGTAATTACAGGGCTCACGTGGAGGCTCTGGGAGGGTGTTTTCAGCCTCCCCAGGGTCCAAGAAAGCCTCTGGAGCCTGGGGAGGGCGAAAAAATGGGCCTACCATGCCCACCATTAATCTTTTTGCCTTTGTGTGCCAAAAGCAGGGGGAGTGCAGGGGGGGCATGCATGCTTGTACAGGGGGAAGGGGGAACAGGGCACAGGGGGGTATTGAATTATGGGTTTGGGCATGCGTGCGCACAACCCCCACTGCACTCCCCCTGCTTTTGGCATGCAAAGGCAAAAAGGTTAGCCATCACTGTCCTAGAGCTTACAATGGAGATGTTGATTTAGAGGGAATCAGGATGGGAAATGAACTCCTACAGGGAGTGGGATTCAGCCGGTTCAGGTGAATCGGTAGCAGCAACCTGCTTCCTGTTGGGGCCCTAAGGAACCTGGGTGGGCAAGAGAGGAGTGGGTGGGAGGGGCGAGTAGAGGCTGGTGAGGTGCCCCTTGACATGAATGACATTGAGTTGGCCACACCCACCCAGTCACATGGCCACCTAGCCACGCCCACCCAGCCAGTCATTAGGCAAATCATATTAGTGGTCTGCGGAATTTAAAATTATGAATTTAGTGGTCCCTGAAAGGTTGGGGACCCTTGGACTAGAAGACCTCCTAGGTTCCCTCCAGCTCTAGTTTGATTGATTGATTGATTGATTGATTGATGAAGAAGAGGCGGCCCCCAGAGACTTTAATCAAGTCATGAAAGACAGATACTTTGAGGAGGGGTGGCTGAAAAACTGTAATGGGGGCGAGTGAAAGCCAGGCTTAGTGAAATGAGAAAGTAATTCTTCTTATTTTAATGACTGTCTTTCTTGCGAGAAAGACTGTCCTCACCACCCCCACTAAATTCAGATTCTGTTTCAGATAAACTGTCCCTGACATTTGGAAAATAGAAAATATGAATGCAAAGACATGAAGGCAGACATCAAAAGCCCCCTGGGGAATTGTAAAGAGAAGTCACTCTCTAAGGCAAATTATCTGATCAATGGTACCCCTCCTCCAATTTATTTACAACTCAGATTTTTTTTTCTTATGGTTTTATTCGGCTTTAGAATGCAACTTAGTTTCGTGATACATTAGAATGGAATGGAATGGAATGGAATGGAATAGAATAGAATAGAATAGAATAGAATAGAATAGAATAGAATAGAATAGAATAGAATAGAATAGAATAGAATAGAATAGAATAGAATAGAATAGCAGAATTGGAAGGGACCTTGGAGGTCTTCTAGTCCAACCCCCTGCTTAGGCAGGAAACTCTACACCACTTCAGACAAATGGTTGTCTATCTCTTCTTAAAAACTTCCAGTGTTGGAGTATTCACAACTTCTGGAGGCAAGTTGTTCCACTGATTAATTGTTCTAACTGTCAGGAAATTCCTCCTTAGTTCTAGGTTGCTTCTCTCCTTGATTAGTTTCCACCCATCACTTCTTGCCCTGCCCTCAGGTGCTTTGGAGAATAGCTTGACTCCCTCTTCTTTGGGGTAGCCCCTGAGATATTAGAAGACTGCTATCACGTCTCCCCTCGTTCTTCTTTTCATAAACTAGATATACCCAGTTCCTGCAACCGTTCATCATATGTTTTAGCCTCCAGTCCCCTAATTCTCTTTGTTGCTCTTCTCTGCACTCTTTCTAGAGTCTCAACATCTTTTTCACATCGTGGCAACCAAAACTGGATGCAATATTCCAAGTGTGGCCTTACCAAGGCCTTTTAAAGTGGTATTAACACTTCACGTGATCTTGATTCTATCCCTCTGTTAATGCAGCCTAGAACTGTGTTGACTTTTTTGGCAGCTTCAGCACACGGATGGTTCATATTTAAGCGATTGTCCACTAGGACTCCAAGATCCCTCTCACAGTTACTACTGTTTGAAACACCTTATGATTTCTGAACAATAAAAATCAATGGGGAAAGGCAGATTTGCTTAACAACTGTGGATATGAACGTAACAATTGCGGGGATTCCCTGAACAGTTTGTGGCGAGGAAGGTCGTAAAATGGGGCAAAACTCACTTAACAGCCGTCTTGCTTAGCGATAGAAAGTTTGGGCTCAGTTGTGGTCATAAACCGAGGACTTATGCTGAGAGATAAGTGATCAGGTTATCCAACACTGATGGCCAACATCCAAGAATGACTAAGTCTTCTGACACACTGACATTAAATACATTGGCCCACTGTGATAGTGGCTTTGGGGCAGGGGTGAAATCTACTTACCTTCCCTTCTGGTTCGGAAGTGCGTGCGCACCATCGTCACGTCCGATTTTTGACTCTCTGCGCATGTGTAAAGCCTTCTGCACATGCGCAGAGGGTCAGAAACAGGTTATTTCCAGGTTAAAACCAGGAAATAATGATGTCCACATGGGCAGGCAGAACATGTGCCGCTGGCGCTACCAGTTCGTGCAAACCGGACAGAACCGGCAGGATTTCACCACTGCTTTGGGGGTAAGCTTGATGATCTACACGGTCCCTTCTCTGCGATTGTATAACTGGGATTAGGAAATGATTGGTACCTTTATATCATGGGAGCCCAGCCAAGATTCGTTCACAGCTGTTACGAAAATGAATACAAACAGCAATAAAATCAGCAATTTGAAGGGAAGGGCAGGTTTGACATTTATCAATCCACAAAGCTGAATGAATGCTCCAAACAATTACATTAATCAGAGAGTTCAGAATCTGTGTTTTTCTACCTGCCGTAGCAGGGAAACTGCCAGGTTTGAGTCAGAATTATGTTCAACAACCAGTTCATTAGTCCCTTTCCTCCCATTTTGGTGATATAACCTGGGAGTACATCGAAACAAATTGTAGGTTGCTTTGAAAGGAGGAGGAGGAGGAGGCGGTGGTGGAGAAGGAGAAGGAGAAAGTGGAGAAGGAGAAGGAGAAAATGGAGAAGGAGAAGGAGAAGGAAGTGAAGAAGGAGAAGGAAGTGAAGGAGAGGGAGAAAGTGGAGAAGGAGGAGGTGGAGAAGGAGAAAGTGGAGAAGGAGAAAGGGAAAGTGGAGAAGGAGAAGGAGAAAGTGGAGAAGGAGAAGAAGAAGGAAGTGAAGAAGGAGAAGAAAGTGAAGGAGAGTGAGAAAGTGGAGAAGGAGGAGGTGGAGAAGGAGAAAAAGAAAATGGATAAGGAGAAGGAGAAGAAAGTGAAGAAGGAGAAGAAAGTGGAGAACAAGAAGGTGGAAAAGGAGAAAGAGAAAGTGGAGAAGGAGAAAGAGAAGGAGAAGGTGGAGAAGAATAAAGAGAAAGTGGAGAAGGAGAAGGTGGAGAAGGAGAAAGAGAAAGTGGAGAAGGAGAAAGAGAAAATGGAGGAGAAAATGGAGAAGGAGAAAGTGGAGAAGGAGAAGAAAGTGAAGAAGGAGAAGAAAGTTGAGAACGAGAAGGTGGAAAAGGAGAAAGAGAAAGTGGAGAAGGAGAAAGAGAAAGTGGAGAAAGAGAAGGAGAAGAAAGTGAAGAAGGAGAAAAAAGAACGTGGAGAAGGAGAAGGAGAAAGTGGGGAAAGGAAGGAATAGTCCTTTCAGCAGTTCTAAGAAGGTTCCACGCCAGTTGGCACAATTCACGTGACCCTGAGGGCTCAGATAAACTTCCAAGTAGCCTCAACGACTCTCAGAAAGAGTGCTAACAACCAGATGACTGCAAGGAATATAGGTCCTTCCATCTTCCACATTCAGAACTGAAGAAGCTTCTTGGACAAGAAGTGAAATGTCTTCAAGGAAAAACAAAGGAAGTCCAGCTGCCTCTTGAAAATGCACCTTTAGGACAATATCTTACTCATATCCCTAATTTTCCCTTTCTGCATCTTCTCCTCTCTTCTCCAAGCAGAAGACCTTCAAGAAATGGAAGGGAAAGGTCTCCTCCAAGCAGAAATGAATGTCTGCTTAATTTCCAAATCCAGGGACCTAATTTCAAAATTTCACGGTGGCTCAGTGGCTAAGACTCTGAGCTTGTCGATCGAAATGTCAGCAGTTCAGTGGTTCGAATCCTTAGTGCCATGTAACGGGGTGAGCTCCCATTATTTGTCCCAGCTTCTGCCAACCTAGCAGTTCGAAAGCACGTAAAAAAGAAATGCAAGTGGAAAAATAGGGACCACCTTTGGTGGGAAGGTAACAGCGTTCCGTGGGCCTTTGGCGTTGAGTCATGCCAGCCACATGACCACGGAGACATCTTCAGACAGCGCTGGCTCTTCGGCTTTGAAACGCAGATGATCACCGCCCCCTAGAGTCAGGAACAACTAGCACATACGTGCGAGGAGAACCTTTACCTTTTACCTTTAATTTCAAAACCAGTGAAGGACTGCACAAAATAAAAAAAGCTACAGTTTTCTTCAATTCATCAGTTGCCACTCCGATACAAAAGAGTTTCTCTTAATTTCATCCAAGAAACCGAACACTTCTTCCTTCCTTGAGAATTACAGACAAAAAGCTGAATTTAACTACATAGCTCTTGCTACATTGTCTCTGTGGTTTATTTTGTGTGTGTGTGGTGTTGTTGTTTATTTGTTTGTTGCAAACTGAATTCTGTAGAGCAATTTTCAGCTTGTTACCCTCTGGGCCCAACTCAACCATGTTTTGTAAAAGAATAAATTGATCCTGTTTACAGTTGACTTTCTTCTTCTTCTTCTTCTTCTTCTTCTTCTTCTTCTTCTTCTTCTTCTTCTTCTTCTTCTTCTTCTTCTTCTTCTTCTTCTTCTTCTTCTCCTCCTCCTCCTCCTCCTCCTCCTCCTTCTTCTCCTTCTTCTTTTTTTGGAAAACATTGGTTAAGCTGTAATGGAATCATCCATGCTGCAAAAGACACAGATTTAAATACCATCCATTTGTCCATAGAGAAGCCTGCACATTTAACAAGACAAGAATTAAAGACCAAAAAGAAAAAAGAAAAAAAAAAAAGCTAAATGCATCTATAGGGTCCATAAGGCAATTAAAGCCCAACCTCTTTGGAAATAAGAAGGAAAGTTTAAAAGTCTTGTTTCTAATTCCAATATTTATTATAACTTATTATTATTGTCCTTCACCTCTTTTCTATTCCCTTGGCTTGCTGGTATCACTGTTACGATTATTATTATCCTGTTGTTTTGCATGTATAGTGAGAGCTTCTACACTTGAGACAAATTCCTTAGGTGTCTAATCCCACTTGGCCAAATAAACCCGATGTCAAGTTTCCAAAAGATGCCCTAATTAATTCATGAGCCATGATCCAAACTTCAAAGGAAATATAGCCATTTATTAGCAGCAACATTCCGGCAATACTGGGATGCAGTTAGGACTGATCCTCCGTAGATTTACGTTCCCCTATGACCCTGTCTCTCCCCTCCTCTCTGGCCATGTCATAAATCACATCCTCCAATTAACCACTTTGGCTGGCTGTGAAACCTAACACCCTCCTTCTGATTGCGGTCAGGAAGAATGTATGGAATTCACTTCAGGTCTCCCTCCCTCCTGCTCATGGCAACTGGAAAGCTTTGCAAGTTGACAGCCATTCTGTTCTGCAAGATTCTATTCCCGTGAGGGTGAACCTATGGCACGCGTGCCAGAGGTGGCACACGGCGCCCTCTCTGTGGGCACATGAGCCATTGCCCCAGTTCAGCTCCACTACACATGTGTGCATGCCTCCCACCGGGCAGCTGGTCTTCGGGTCTCTGCTGCACATGCACAGGGGTGGGGCGCGTGGGGGCATGCGCATGCGTGCGGGTGGGGAACATGTGCAGGGGCCACGTGCACATTGCATTTTGGGGGTGCCCGCGCAAGCTTTGGGCACTCAGTGTGGAAAAGGTTAGCCATCAATTCTGTTCTGTTCTATTCTATTCTATTCTATTCTATTCTATTCTATTCTATTCTATTCTATTCTATTCTATTCTATTCTATTCTACTCTACTCTACTCTACTCTATATCTATTCTATTTCTATTTCTATTCTATTCTATTTCTATTCTAGTTTGAATCCTAATCTAATCTAATCTAATCTAATCTAATCTAATCTAATCTAATCAATCTAATCTAATCTCTATTCCATTCCATTCTGTTCCATTCCATTCTATTCTATTCTTCATTAATCTGTTCTGTTCTACCCTACCCTACTCTACCCTACCCTACCCTACCCTACCCTAGGGGTGCGGTGGCTCAGTGGTTAAGACACTGAGCTTGTTGATTGAAAGGTTGGCAGTTCAATGGTTCAAATCCCTAGTGCTGCCTAACGGGGTGAGCTCCCGTTCCTTGTCCCAGCTTCTGCCAACCTAGCAGTTCGAAAGCACATATAAAATGCAAGTAGGAAAATAGGGACCACCTTTGGTTGGAAGGGAACAGCGTTCCGTGCACCTTTGGCATTGAGTTATGAGCCACATGACCACGGAGACGTCTTCGGACAGCGCTGGCTCTTCGGCTTTGAAACGGAGATGAGCACCGCCCCCTAGAGTCAGGAACAACTAGCACATATGTGCAAGGGGAACCTTTACCGTACTTTACCGTACCTTACCCTACCCTACCCTACCCTTCCTTATTCTATTCTGTTCTATTCTATTCTATTCTATTCTATTCTATTCTATTCTATTCTATTCTATTCCTAATTTCAATATTTGCAGGGAGCCATTCCTGCAAACAGGTTTTTTGAATTCTTCTTCTTCTTCTTCTTCTTCTTCTTCTTCTTCTTCTTCTTCTTCTTCCTCTTCCTCTTCCTCTTCCTCTTCTTCCTCCTCCTCCTCCTCCTCCTCCTCCTCCTCCTCCTCCTCCTCCTCTTCTTCTTCTTCTTCTTCTTCTTCTTCTTCTTCTTCTTTTTTCTTTTTTTTTTGCTTGATTGTAAACCCTGGTATGTTCTCGCCGAGCTTCTCTTTCCCATATATTTATGAGGATTCTATTTTCATTTTGTGCAAATCACCAACATGGGAAGCAGTGTGGGACTGCATATCCCTAATGGTATTGAAAATATGCTCTTTTATTTGTGTGATTGATACCTTACCCTTTCATCCAAAAAGGATGCCCTTTTTCGCCAAAATAAAGCTGTGAGCAAGAAAAGAATAAGGGTGGGAATAGATACACACACCCTCCCATAATTTACTTTCCGGTATAGATTAAGTCCTTTCTTAAAAAAAAAATAATAATAATAATTCAGAAGACCGTAGATTCCTGTTGAGTGATATTCCAGGGACTGTACTGTTAGAATTGGCAAAATGAAGGAAGAAATAAGGCTCAGATGATGACCTACATCTGACTCAATATAAAAGTGAAAGTATGAAAAGGATAATTTATTTGGCTTCTCCCTGCATGTTTATTAACTAGGGCCAAGCAAAAGCATCCATTCAAACATTCATGTTGAAGAAGGGTTCAGCTTCATTCTTCCCTCCAGACGGAAATATCCAAAATGAAATGCCAACTGGTTTGATCGGTGAGCCGAATCTCCAGCCTTAAACCACCTTCAAGAATTTTTTTTTTAAAAAAAAACAGTTTGAAAGTGGGTTATTTGAGCTCAAGCAAGGGGGCCCTTTTTTGTTCTGCCCCAGCTATGGACCCCAAAAAATGCAGCACACACAAAGTCCGTTCAAACCTTAGTTTACTAAATAAACCAGTTTTTTACAACAACGGCTGTTAATTAACTGCATTAACAGCCGCCAAGAATTCAAAGAATAATACTGAAAGGTTACTGTGGTTGGCAGAATACCCAGAAGCAATTTGCAGGAAGCTGATAAGATAAGCAAGACAAGACAGGAAGGTATGTAAATGAAGATGTTCCCTGCAAATTGCTTCAGTCGGCGTTCCTCCTTAAATAGGCTAAGGGAGTGACCAATTAGCCCCAAGCCTTACTCTCGAGGAGACCTCCTCCTGAGGAGCCACTCCTGCCTTTTGGCACCTCTGCGCACCCGTGCATCGAGAAGAGGCTCCTCCTCTTCATCCTCTTCACTTAACGGAGCTTCTGGAGGTTCTGAAGGCCCTGGCTGAATCCCCACCTCTGGCACCACATCTTCTCCAGCCTCCTCATTGTCTGACTCCAGTACCAGCTGCCCAGGCTGCTGGCGCAGCACCACACCAGCCTCCTCGCTGTCTGAATCAGCTACTAGCTGCACAGGCTGCTGATGTGCCACAACATTTTTAAAGCCAAAGCTTCCCATCGCTTTGATCTGACAATCCCACTTGCAAACCTCAACCAAATCACAGACAGACATATTTGGACGCCATTCATGAGAATTTCTCCAGTGGCATGGTGCCCTAGTGGTGAAGAAGCTTGTCTCCCACTTGGTGTTGTGGCCTGCTGGAGGCCAGCAGAGCTGACAGCAGTGTCAGACAGTGAGGAGGTTGGGGAGGAACTTGGGCCAGTCCTGGGGGCTGGGGAAAGCTCGGACAAGGGCTCTGTATCGAAGGCAGAGAGGGGGCCAAGGGCATCTGATAGTTATGTGCAGCCTCCGGAGTCTGACATCAGTGAGGCAGAAGAACAGTAGGAGCCTGTTCCCAGTGTGTGTATGCGCAGAGCTGCCAAGAGACAGGAACAATTAAGGAAACAGGGTCGACTTGGGAGTAAGGCTTGGAGATGATTGGCCCCTCCCATAAGACATAAAAGAGAAGCGAACGGGACATGAGCTTTTGCAGGAAGCAATTAGTTCATCTGGCTGATTCAAGATTTCAAAATTCTGTTTGTGACTCTGTGCCAGGTTGACTGGAAATTAGCTCTCTGGCAGCGTTCCGCGTGAGATAAGGTGGGTGTTGATAACCTTCTCCTGAAAGACTGTTTATCAAGCCTTGCGGACTGTAAATGAAAGTAATTTTCAATCATATAAATAAAAGAGGTTTTGTGGGACTAAGATTGTGCTTTATGCTTTCTAAGGAAACCTAGGTCAGAACACTTGGAAGGTTGAGAGTTCAAAACTAGATAGTGGCAATTGTTTCTCTCTTAGGGCGCAAAGTAAAAAAATACCTGCTGTGAACTCCACATTGGTGTTAGGAAAGGCATCCAGCCAGTAAATACTTGCCTCCATTCAGTTGCAGTAACTCTACCCCGAACTAAGAGATTACAGGGTTGTAATATGAAAATAAAGTCAGGATTTCTCCCATCCAGTATGTTGACAATTACATTTTGATAGCAACTTTTGGAAGCACACCCAAAGAGTTGAAATACACAGCCCAAAGCTTGAGTAAACGTACTGCCAAGATGAACCTCTGTTGTCAGGCATCGAAGTGACCATCAACACGATATGATATTGCTGCGAATAGGCTGAACATCTCTTCAGACACAATGGATGCATCCCGAACCCCCAGCTGTTTTATTAGCCCTGGATGTAACAGGGCATCGCATTATGTAGGCTAGTAGCTGGTGGGGGGAAGGGGATGTGAATTCCCTACTGCTGAAATGGCTAATGAGTTGGCTGTTTGGCATTATTCCCACTTGTTAGCAAGGGAAGAGGCCTTTGAATGCCACTTACCAGCTGCCACGATTTCCAGGATCAGGAGAAAAAATGTTGTCTCTGTTCACACAACTTAGTTTCGTGATACATTAGAATGGAATGGAATGGAATGGAATGGAATGGAATGGAATGGAATGGAATGGAATGGAATGGAATAGAATAGAATAGAATAGAATAGAATAGAATAGAATAGAATAGAATAGAATAGAATAGAATAGGAGAAGAGAGAAGAGAAGAGAAGAGAAGAGAAGAGAAGAGAAGAGAAGAGAAGAGAAGAGAAGAGAAGAGAAGAGAAGAGAAGAGAAGAGAAGAGAATTCTTTATTGGCCAAGTGTGATTGGACACACAAGGAATTTGTCTTTGGTGCATACGCTCTCAGTGTACATAAAAAGAAAAGATACATTCATCAAGAATCATAAGGTACAACACTTAATGATAGTCATAGGGAACAAATCATATTAGGAAACAGTCAATATAAATCGTAAGGATACAGGCAACAAAGTTACAGTCATACAGTCGTAAGTGGGAGGAGATGGATGATAGGAACAATGAGAAGATTAATATTAATAATAATGCGGACTTAGTGAATAGTCTGACAGTGTTGAGGGAATTATTTGTTTAGCAGAGTGATGGCATTCAGGAAAAAACTGTCCTTGTGTCTAGTTGTTCTGGTGTGCAGTGCTCTATAGCGTCGTTTTGAGGGTAGGAGTTGAAACAATTTATGTCCAGGATGTGAGGGGTCTGTAAATATTTTCACAGCCCTCTTTTTGACTTGTGCAGTATACAAGACCTCCATGGAAGGCAGGTTGGTAGTAATTGTTTTTTTCTGCAGTTCTAATTATCCTCTGAAATCTGTGTCTGTCTTGTTGGGTTGCAGAACCAAACCAGACAGTTATAGAGGTACAGATGACAGACTCAAACATTCCTCTGTAGAGTGGTCACCCAATATCTTAAGCTATGCGTATTTCTCTCTCTCTCTCTCTCTCTCTCTCTCTCTCTCTCTCTCTCTCTCTCTCTCTCTCTCCCCCTCTCTCTCTCTCTCTCACACACACACACACACCCCACAACAAATACTATGTGCCTGACAACTTCAGCATCAGGGATATTCAGCCCCATGGATAACAGCAGCACAAAATAAGCTTCAGCACCCTGGACAGAGATTCAAAACAGCGAATAGCTTTTCAGCACCTTGGACAGATCCTTCAATCCATTGGTGGCTCAACTCAAAAAGGGTTCATTTTCCTCAGAATCCAGTTCTTCGACAGACATACAAACGTAGACAAACAAAATAGATAAATTTAGGTCAATCTAGATAAATTGATCCAGTTGTTTGATAGGTAAATAGAAGTTCCTGGTCACAGCTGCCAGGAATCCTCCTCTCTCTTCCCATCCTTGAAATCCTGATTCCCAGGCGTTTCATCCGCAACAAGAATAGACACAATCAGTTGGTGACACATACTCCTTTCTTCACACTTCTTTTTTCCTCCAAGCCGCCAAGTCTCAAGCAGTCCCCAATTTTTCACGCATCTACTTCAGAGTCAGAAGACCAGGTGGTTTTGTTGTGGTCCGCCAGTGGCAGCGGAGCTGGCGGCAGACTCGGACAGTGAGGAGGTTGGGGAGGAACATGGGCCAGTCCTGGAGTTTGGAGAGGGCTCTGCGTCAGAGGCAGAGATGGGGCCAGGGCCACCCGACAGTTATCAGCTGCCTTCAGAGTCGGAGATAAGTGGGGCTGAGGAACAGCTGGAGCCTGTTCCCGATGTGCTCATGCGCAGAGTTGAGGAGAAGGGAACAGTTAAGGAACAAGGGCTGATTTGGGAGCAAAGGCACTCATCTTTATTTATTCCATCAGGAATAAAAAGGAGCGAAAGGGGAGTGGAGTTTGCAGGAGACAATTAGTTCATTTCATTAGCGTGAAGATCTGTTCGTGACTCTTGGAGACTCCTTGCCATGTATTTTCTTGTACAGCATTGGGTTTGGAAGATATCGGCCTGGCAGCTCACCAAGCCCGATAAGGTCTGTGGTTGTAAATTTACCTTGGAAAGACTGTTTGCCGGGACTTTGCTGGATGTGAATGAGAGGAATTCACATTAGCTTAATAAAAAGGGGTTTTGTCGGGACAAGGAGTCTGCTTCGTGCTTTTGTGAAGCCTAGGTCGGGACAGGTTTCTTCTCTTCCTTGGGTTAGCGAAATCGGTAGCCAAGAGGGATGAGGAAAAGAGGTAACTTTAAAGAGAAAAAGTTGTTCATAAATGTTACCTATTTTCCTTCCATCGCCAACGAGCTTTATAATTCAACGCTTTTTGATTAATCCACTGACCCTATCAGAAAAACACAAGAATGTAAGAAGACAACCTCGGTTGACTAATTTAAAATAAAAGGGGTACGTATGTGCGTGGTGCAGAGCAGAATATATTCAGACAAGTGAGTCGCTTTTACAAATTACCCAGTGGTGGAATTCAAATTTTTTTACTACCAGTTCTGTGGATGTGGCTTGGTGGGTGTGGCCAGGGTGTGTGACAGGCAGCACCCCCCCGGGAGCAAAAACAGGCCATGGTAATTTTGCATGGGGTAATTTCAATGGTGGGATTCAACCGGTTTGGGCTGGCTGGCCCCGCCCCTACCGCCCCCCCACGAACCAGTTTTGGGCCTAGGAGGCCTTCCTGAAGCCTCCTGGGAGTGAAAATGGGCCGTGGGGGGGGCTGCCCCATTGCCCCGTTTTGAGCCTTGGAAGCCTCCCTGCACTTACCTGGGAGCCAAAATGTGGTCCATGGGGACTCCTGGAAGGGGCGGGGCAGGAAGGGGCGGGCCCAGCCAGCCAGCCCAAACCGGCTGAATCCCACCATTGAAATTACCCCAATATTTTTTAAAAAAATATTTCTCAAATGTATACGGCCACGGCAAGGGACTCTAGGCGGCACACTGCAAAGATAAAACCGTAAACATACCGAAATGATCTTTTATTTATTTTTTTTTTAAAAAAAGAAAAAGTTAAAAGTTCTAAATATGAGAGAGAATGGAGATTAACAGCAATAAGGGGAGCCACCTCAAAATCTCACCCATCTCCTCAGGCTCACACATCCACACCCAGGCACACACGCCCTGAGGACACTAACCAGATCTTGAGGGACTTCCAAAAACAGCATCAATTGTGATATAATGGTCCTTTAAGTGAGCCTGCTGGATTATACATCTGGCCGTTTTGCTGAGTATGGATTACTATTTGCAATTTGCTACTCTGCTAGTAGGGTCCCAGTAGACTTTTTCTGCCAAGAAGTAAGCTTAGGTAGTGCTTGGTCCTTATTTGGTCTTTGGGGCATATAGTCGGCAAGTTGCATAAGACGCCATAAGACTTCTGTGCTGGATCTCCAAATATGCCTGTTCTCTCATGGGAAACTAGCTTTATAGAATTAATTCCCTTTGATGTAGTCTTTTGGAATAACTTGGCAGTCGTTCTTCTCCTTAGAACGTTGAGCCAAGGATGTTGAAGCTCGGGGCTCAGGAAATATCTCCTGTCTAAATTGTCTTCTGAGCATATATAAAGGGAGAAGATTAAATGCTTGGAAGTAGAAAAGAGCAGGAGGGCATTGTTAACAAGGCTTTGGGGAGGCGGAGGGGGGAAAAAAATAATACCTGGCTGAATTCTGAAATCTGCAGCCCGACTATCTGCCTTCTATAAGCGTAATTCCGCGTCATAGCGAACCCATTGAGATGCATCCGGGTAATGAGGCTTTTTAACTGTGCATGGATTTTAGTCTTAAATCTAATCTTAATTTGATTGCATGTTTTTAACGTTGCTGGTGGGTGGGTGGGTGTTTTTTTAAAGCAAGCCCCTGAATGAATACGGGAAGGGAGAATAACAGAATAACGTTTAGAACAGAACAGAGTGGGAAGGGCCATTGTAAGTCATATGGTCTAATCCCCCATGTTATGTCCTTATTTAATTATTTTAAATTTTATACTGTTGTTTTGTCTGTGTTTTTAAATAGGCTGTAAACCGCCCTGAGTCCTTCGGGAGAAGGGCGGTATAGAAATAAAATTATTATTATTATTATTATTATTATTATTATTATTATTATTATTATTATTATTATTATTATTATTATTAGGACATCCGCCGGGGGATTGGTTGATTCCACCGGCGGGAGTTTTAAATAGCTGTCATTGGCCGGCTGGCTTGCCGGAGCCGCTTAAAAGGAGGCTCTGCAGTGCAGCCGGCAGATATGTTCCTACCTAATAAAAGTACTGAACGGACTTCAGCTGAGTCGTGTCTCCTTTTCCCTGCGCCGATCTAACACCCCACCCAAGCAGGAGACTCTACACCAGGGTTCTGCAACCTTAAACACCCAAAGAGCCATTTGGACATATTTCCCACAGAAAAGAAAACACCGGGAGCCACAAAAGCTGAGTGGGTGTGGCCAACTCAATGTCACTCACTCCCACCCAGTCACATGACACCCCCCAACCACGCCTACCCAGCGTTTGTGGCTCCCAATGTTTTTTGTGGGAAACAGATCTCTCTCTCTCTCTCTCTCTCTCTCCCTCCCTCCCTCCTTCTCTCTCTCTCTCCCCTCTCTCCTCTCTCTCAGGCCAGGCAAGGAGTGATTGGAAGAAGAGGGAGAGCGGTGGGCCAGCCAGTGGTGGGCTCAGCTGACAGGGAGCCACAGAAGGGGGTTCCTGACACCTGCCCTACACCATTTCTGACAGATGGCAGTCCAGTCTTTTCTTACAAACCTCCAGTGACGAAGCACTGACAACTTCTGAAGGCAAGTCCTTCCAGGATAGGATAGGATAGGATAGGATAGGATAGGATAGGATAGGATAGGATAGGATAGAACTAGGATAGGATAGAACTAGGATAGGATAGGATAGGATAGAACTAGGATAGGATAGAACTAGGATAGGATAGGATAGGATAGGATAGGATAGGATAGGATAGAATATAGAATAGAATAGAATAGAATAGAATAGAATAGAATAGAATAGAATAGAATAGAATAGAATAGAATAGGAGCTGGAAGGGACCTTGGAGGTCTTCTAGTCCAGCCCCCTGCTCAAGCAGGAGAACCTATACCATTTCAGATAAATGACTGTCTAGACTCGTCTTTAAAACCTCCAGTGATGGAGCGCTCACGATTTCTGGTGGCAAGCTGTTCCACTGATTAATTGTCCTCACTGTTAGGAAGTTTCTCCTTCATTCTAGGTTGCTTCTCTCCTTCATTAGTTTCCAACCATTATTTCTTGTCCTGCCCTCTGGTGCTTTGGAGTTGTGTCATTGCAAGCCTCAAGACAGAGCTGGTCTTTTGCTTATATTTGTAAGCAACGTGGGAGCTGAATATACAAAATATACAAACATGCAAATTCGTATATATTCACACAGGAATGCAACCGACTGTATTTACAAGAACGTTCCTCCTGGGTGTAATAGCAAGCCTGTGAGTATTTCCGTCACTCCTACATCAGGCCTTGGAGCTAATTTTTCCTCTTGGCTCCCATCCCCAGGAGCAGGTGGTTGAAGGATTTGCTTGAAGGGCTAAGTTGTAAAAACACACAAATAGGTAGAATAGCAATCATTTCCCCCCCTAGATTTAAGCAGAGCACAGCATTGGTTGAATTTAAATCAATGCAAGTTTTTTATCGTCTTATTCAGAGAAACAGGAGGGGGGGGGAGAGAAACAGAGAGAGTGAGAAAAACAAGAGAGAGAGAAGGGAGAGAGAGAAGGGAGAAGGGAGAAAGAGAGAGAAGGGAGAAAGAGAGAGAGAGAAGAGAGACAGAGAGAGAAGGAAGAGAGAGAAGGAAGAGAGAGAGAGAAGACAGACAGAGAGAGAAACAAGAGAGAGAAGGGAGAGAGAGAGAAGAGAAAGAGAGAAGGGAGAAGACAGAAAGAGAGAGAAGGGAGAAAGAGAGAGAGAGAGAAGAGAGACAGAAAGAGAAGGGAGAGAGAGAAGGGAGAGAGACAGAGAGAGAAGGGAGAGAGAGAAGGGAGAGAGAGAGAAGGAAGAGAGAGAAGGGAGAAGACAGAAAGAGAGAGAAGGGAGAGAGAGAGAAGAGAAAGAGAGAAGGGAGAAGACAGAAAGAGAGAGAAGGGAGAAAGAGAGAGAGAGAGAAGAGAGACAGAAAGAGAAGGGAGAGAGAGAAGGGAGAGAGACAGAGAGAGAAGGGAGAGAGAGAGAAGGAAGAGAGAGAAGGGAGAAGACAGAAAGAGAGAGAAGGGAGAGAGAGAGAAGAGAAAGAGAGAAGGGAGAAGACAGAAAGAGAGAGAAGGGAGAAAGAGAGAGAGAGAGAAGAGAGACAGAAAGAGAAGGGAGAGAGAGAAGGGAGAGAGACAGAGAGAGAAGGGAGAGAGAGAGAAGGAAGAGAGAGAAGGGAGAAGACAGAAAGAGAGAGAAGGGAGAGAGAGAGAGAAGAGAGACAGAGAGAAAAGGAAGAGAGAGAAGGGAGAGAGACAGAGAGAGAAGGGAGAGAGAGAGAAGGAAGAGAGAG
>JAKOOJ010000031.1:1235696-1348196 GCA_022577455.1 Arizona elegans
TTAAAGCGACGCCGAAGAAGAGAAAAGGGGGAAGGCTTAGACCAAATTCCGTTTCGAAGGACAATTAAACGAGAATTAAAGCTTTACAACCGCATTCCCAGAGTTTTGAGTAGATCTACATTTTGCTAACAATCAGAAGGGCAGGCATAATCTGTGTAACAATAACACTAAAAACTCTCCATTAAGAGCTGGGAGAAGGAAACAAATCAAAACATTGTAAAGATGCTGTTTCTTTCTTTCTTTTTTCTTTTCAGCCCCTTTGTCTCAGCCTAAAGCCCCTTCCAGAACAGACAAATACCTTAATCTAATTCTGACAGACCCCCCCCCCACCTCACAATTATTTTTTTTTTAAAAAAAATACAATTAAGACCAAGCTAACGATGCTATTAATAGCGTAAGCGCTTCCTCGTTGGCTTTTTCTTATTATTATTGCCGCCTCCCCTTCGTCTTTTCTTCTTCTTCTTCTTCTTTTGAAAAACAGTCATACCGTGGAAGTTTGACAGGATTAAAGGAATTAATACATTAATACGTTATTAGAGTGTTCATGAGAGATTTTTCCGAGACTTTAATGTTGCCAGCCATTTGTCCTATAATATAAAGCACACTGTAATTGCCTTTAATTGCTCCGTTGTGACTCGGTATTGTGGCATGTGTGAGGTTGTCTCCCATTGTTCAAAATCCCACTGTCGTGTGATGCACCAAAGCTGAGCGTTCAAATGCCTTTCTCTCTCTCTCTCTCTCTCTCCCCCTCCCTCTCCTTGTCTCTCTCTCTCTCCCTCTCTCCCTTTCCATCTCTCTCTCTCTCTCCTTCTCCTCTCTCTCCCCCCTCTCTCTCTCCCTCTCCCTCTCTTTCTCTCCTCCTCCTCTTTCCCTCCCTCCCTCTCCCTCTCTTTCTCCTTCTCTCTCTTTCCTTCTTCTTCTCTCTCTCCCTCCCTCTCTCCCTTTCCATCTCTCTCTCTCCTTCTCCTCTCTCTCTCCCTCCTCTCTCTCTCCCTCCTCTCTCTCTCCCTCTCCCTCTCTTTCTCTCTCCTCCTCCTCTCTCCCTCTCCTTCTCCCTCTCTTTCTCCTTCTCCCTCTCTTTCCTTCTCCTTCTCTCTCTCCTCCCTCTCTTTCTCGCTCTCTCCTTCTCTTTTTTCTCTCCTCCTCCTCTCTCCCTCCCTCTCTCCCTCTCCCTCTCTCCTTCTCTCTCTCTCTTTCCTTCTCCTTCTCCCTCTCTCTCCTTCTCTCTCTCCTTCTCTCTCTCCTCTCCCTCTCCTTCTCTCTTTCTCTTTCTCTCTCTTTCCTTCTCCTTCTCTCTCTCTCCCTCCCTCTCTCCCTTTCCACCTCTCTCTCCTTCTTCTCCTCTCTCCCCCTTCTCTCTCCCTCTCCCTCTTTCTCTCTCTCCTCCTCCTCTCTCCCTCCCTCTCTCCCCCCTCTCTCTTTCTCCTTCTCTCTCTCTTTCCTTCTCCTTCTCTCTCTCTCCCCCTCCCTCTCTCCCTTTCCATCTCTCTCTCCTTCTTTTCCTCTCTCCCCCTTCTCTCTCCCTCTCCCTCTTTCTCTCTCTCCTCCTCCTCTCTCCCTCCCTCTCTCCCCCCTCTCTCTTTCTCCTTCTCTCTCTCTTTCCTTCTCCTTCTCTCTCTCCCCCTCCCTCTCTCCCTTTCCATCTCTCTTTCCTGCTTCTTCTCTCTCTCCTCCTCTCTCTCTCCCTCTCTCCCTCTCTCTTTCTCCTTCTCTCTCTCTCTTTCCTTCTCCCTCTCTCTCCTTCTCTCTCTCTCTCCTTCTCTCTCTCTCTCCTTCTCTCTCTCTCTCTCTCCCTCTCTTTCCTTAATGCTTGACTTATAAACCAACATTGCTCAAACCCAAGGTTTGCTGTGTGATTTGCAACTTGTCTCTGGAAAAAAAAAGTCTCTGCGGAGTCGAAGTAATTAAGATTGCATCCTCACAAAACACAGGATCTGAATTTTGAAAGCCATTCTTATCAACCTTAGCAAGTTCATAAATTATTTGCTCCAAAAACATATCTATCCATCGATCTGTCTGTCTGTTTCAGCACTTCATTTGGATAGTGCCAGTTATGGAAGGTTGAATCAATGTTCAGCTAGGCAGGCTTAAGGTAAAGGTAAAGGTTCCCCTCGCACATCTGTGCTAGTCGTTCCTGACTCTAGGGGGCAGTGCTCATCTCCGTTTCAAAGCCGAAGAGCCAGCGCTGTCCGAAGACGTCTCCATGGTCATGTGGCTGGCATGACTCAATGCCAAAAGAGCACGGAACGCTGTTTCCTTCCCACCAAAGGTTGTCCCTATTTTTCTACTTGCATTTCTTTTTACCTGCTTTTGAACTGCGAGGTTGGCAGAAACTGGGACAAGGAACAGGAGCTCACCCCATTACGCAGTGCTAGGGATTCGAACCGCTGAACTGCTGACCTTTCAATCCACAAGCTCAGTGTCTTAGCCACTGAGCCACCACATCTCTTTAGGCAGGTTTATAAACCTTATTGAGATTATACCTATGAATGGCGTGCCATCAAACATTGATTGGAAATGGCAAGAATTCCTCTTTTCTCCAAAGCTTGGCAGTTGTTCTTCTTAGCTCCAAAAATATAATAACATCACCCAGTCTATCACTTCCACCGGTGACATGCTGACACCTTTGTCTAACAAGAGAGAGAGAAAAAATCAGTTTTCAAGGGAGGTAGAGCCTTGTTGTGCTTGGACTGCATTAACCGTGAAGCCAACGAAGCGCAAATGTGTTGCAACCTCCAGAAACATGGTGGCATCCGATGGGATTCAAATCCAGATGTTTGGGTTCCAGCTGAGGTGGTATACACAGTTCTGACCCTTCTATTTTCTCTCAGAATAGAGCTGGAAGGGACTTTGGAGGTCTTCTAGTCCAGCCTCCTACTCAAACAGGGGACCCTATACCGTTTCAGACAAGTGGTTGTCCAATCTCAGCTTAAAAACCTCCAGTGATGGAGCATCCGCAACTTCTGGTGGCAAGCTGTTCCACTGATTAATTGTTCTCACTGTTAGGAAGTTTCTCCTCAATTCCAGGTTGCTTCTCTCTTTGATTAGTTTCCATCCATGGTTTTTTTCTCTTGCGCTCTAGTGCTTTGGAGAATAAGTTGACCCCTTCCTCTTTGTGGTAGCCCCTCAAATACTGGAATACTGCTATCACGTCACCCCTAATCTTTTCTCTAGACCAGCCAGACCCAATTCCTGCAACCGTTCCTCATATGCTTTAGTCTCCAGCCCTTTAATCATCTTAGTTGCTCTTCTCTGCACATTTTTTCCAAAGTCTCAACCTCTTTTTGGTAATGCGGTGACCAAAACGGCATGCCTTATTCCAGGCGTGGCCTTACTAAACTCTCCCTTTAGCAAACTCTTACTAAGCTCTCCTTTTCCCAGTTCTTTCTGTCCCGTTAAGCTATGAACATTTTGGAATTCTAAACATGTAAAATTCTTCATTCTTCTCCCGGCTTAAGGCAAAAAATAAATAAATAAATACAATAGCTATCACTTAATCACGTCTAGAAATACTCCCATCTGGTGCCGAGTCCCGATAGAGATGGATGAAGCTGTTTTTCACAACCTGATTTTCTTTCTGTAGTTAGAAAAACATTACCCACCGAAAGCTGCTTGTTGTTTATGTAGATATTTACACAGCGTATTTGTTTTAGGAAGCTGTTTTTCACCCTTCTTGTAATCCATTCTTCTTCCTTTGTTGCTAAGAATCAAATGGTTCCACTCTAATGTATTTTTCCCAAGACTGTTTTCATAAATTCCTCGTATGGAAATTGTATTTCTCAGTAAGCCGCCCGTAATCAAATTATTCCTGCCGATGCTGTCCGTTAATAGGGTATCTTTTACATCATTTTTCGCTAATCTTCTCCAGTTAAACCTCTCTTGAGCTTCTTAGTCCTGAAATATCAACTCCAAATTAGGATATAGAAATTTTTGTTTACAGATACTCAAGTGAGTGGTACGGTGGCTTAGAGGTGGAGTTCTCGCCTCACAATCAGGAGGTTGTGAGTTCGATCCTAGGTAGAGGCAGATATTTCTCTCTTTGGGCACACTGAGGATGTATCTACTGAACAAAACTCCTCATTGGTGACAGCAAGGGCATCCGGCCAGTAAACATTTGGCTCCATTCAGTTGCCCACACTCCACCCCACAAGGGATTATTGAGTTGTTGTTGTTCTAACTGTCAGGAAATTGTTCCTTAGTTCTAGGTTGCTTCTCTCCTTGATGAGTTTCCACCCATTGCTTCTTGTCCTGCCTTCAGGTGCTTTGGAGAATAGCTTGACTCCCTCTTTTTTGGGGCAGTCCCTGAGATACTGGAACACTGCTATCCTGTCTCCTCTAGTCCTTCTTTTCATCAAACAAGACATTTTTTCATCAAACAAGACATAGTTAATTCTAGCAACCGTCCTTCTTTTCATTAAACTAGACATACCCAGTTCCTGCAGCCATTCTTCATATGTTTTAGCCTCCAGTCCCCTAATCCTCTTTGTTGCTCTTCTCTGCACTCTTTCTAGAGTCTCCACATCTTTTTTACATCATGGCGACCAAAACTGGATGCTGTA
Organism: Arizona elegans; assembly: GCA_022577455.1. Classification (NCBI taxonomy): domain Eukaryota; kingdom Metazoa; phylum Chordata; class Lepidosauria; order Squamata; family Colubridae; genus Arizona; species Arizona elegans. The sequence goes on from JAKOOJ010000031.1 coordinate 1,240,256, forward strand.
TTCCAAGTGTGGCCTTACCAAAGCATCATAAAGTGGTCTTAACACTTCACGTGATCTTGATTCTATCCCTCTGTTTATACAGCCTAGAACTGTGTTGGCTTTTTTGGCAGCTGCTTCACACTGCTGGCTCATATTTAAGCGATTGTCCACCAGGACTCCAAGATCCCTCCCACAGTTACCACTATTGAGCAAAGTACCACCTATACTGTCCCTGTGCATTTTGTTTTTCTTGCCTAAATGTAGAACTTTCCTTTTTTCACCCTTGAATTTCAGTTTGTTGGATAGCGTCCAACATTAAAGTCGGTCAAGATCCTTCTGTATCTTAAGCCTATCTTCCGGAGTGTTGGCTATTCCTGCGAGCTTGGTGTCGTCTGCAAATTTGCAGAACAGCCTTGGTAGCACAGTGGTCTAAGACACCCTGTTATTAAGCTGGTTATTAAGACCAGCTGCCTGCAATTACTGCAGGGTTCGAATCTCGCCAGGCTCAAGGTCGACTCAGCCTTCCATCCTTTCTAAGGTAGGTAAATTGAGGACCCAGTTTGTGGGGGGCAATAAGCTGACTTTGTATAAATATACAAAAGGATGAAGGCTATTGCTGAGCACATTGTAAGCTGCCCTGAGTCTCCGGAGAAGGGCGGCATATTAATCAAATTTTTAAAAAAATTGATGAGTTCCCATCTATCCCCTCGTCCAAGTCATTGATGAAGATGTTGAAGAGTACATTCAGCGAGAGCTCAGGGTCAAAGGATTTGAAACAGAAAAGCTGTATACGGCTTTCTTATGTAAGCCCGAAACTTCTCCCTCTCTTTGTTCCAGTTTCCATTCAGAAATATTATTAGCTTGCCTCTTGAGCTAAACTTCTATTACTTGCTTCGACGCTTTTACGTAGCACCTTCTATCTCCCCGGTTCTAATTTGACCCTTTTTTTTCCCTCTCTCTCTCTCTCTGTTTCTAAAAATGCACTTCTCCCTTGTGCTAAGAATGGATTTCTGGTGAAGGAGACTGTCATGAAGCTCCTTTGTGATTCCAATTAGACCCAAGCAAGACCAAGGTGTCTCTTTTCTCTCTCTTTTTCTTTTCTTTTTTTTAACATTTGAATTTGCTAGCAAATTGTGACTCACTTTTATTTTATTTTTTTTACAAAGGCCACCTTCCTATCTGTATCGCACACGGTCTCCCCAGTTGCTGGAGCAATAACTATTTCCTGGGTTAGGATTGCCAGATTTGGAGCGCAGAACAGGAGGATGGAGAAGAAAAAGAGGTTTGTTCCACATGGGAGGGTGACCTAATTAATGCTTCCCTGTTCCTCTGAAGCATCGGTGGACAATTGCCTTCCAAGTTTTAAATTTCTCAAAACTTTGCAGCTGTAAAGAAGAAACACTGAAGCAAGGAAATTCTTGTCCATTCGGAAGAAAAGCTTACTTCCTCCTGCGGAGTAGAAAAACAGAATTAAAGATATATATTAAAAAATATATATGCAGAGAGAGAGAGAGAGAGAGAGAGAGAGAGAGAGAGAGAGAGAGAGAGAGAGAGAGAGAGATATGATATAAGACAGACAGACAGACAGATAGATATAGATGGATGGATGGATGGATAGATAGAGAGATAGAGAGATAGATGATATACGACAGATAGATAGATAGAAAGATAGATAAATAGATAGATAGATAGATGATATAGATAGATAGATAGATAGATAGATAGATGACAGATAGATACATGATATATGACAGATAGATAGATAGATCTGTCGATAGATAGATAGATAGATAGATGATAGAGATAGATAGATAGATAGATAGATAGATAGATGATAGATAGATAGATGATATACGACAGATAGATAGATAGATAGATGACAGATAGATACATGATATATGAGATAGATAGATAGATAGATAGATGATATAGATAGATAGATGATATAGATAGATAGATATAGATATAGATAGATGAGAGATAAATAGATGACATAGATAGATAGATGATAGATAGATAGATAGATAGATGACAGATAGATACATGATATATGAGATAGATAGATAGATGATATAGATAGATAGATAGATATAGATAGATGAGAGATAAATAGATGACATAGATAGATAGATGATAGATAGATAGATAGATAGATAGATAGATAGATAGATAGATGATAGATCTATCTAGAGAGAGAGAGATGGAGAGATGGAGAGAAAGAGAGAGATAAATAGATTGATAGATTATATGACAGATAGATGAGAGAGAGAGGAATATGACAGATGGATGGATGGATGGATGGATGGATGGATGGATAGATAGATAGAGATAGATAGATAGATACAGTGGTGGGTTCCTCACGGTTCGGCCCGGTTCTCCCGAGCCGGTAGCGGTGACAATATGACCTGCCCCCGCGCAAAAGAGAACTGGTGGTTTGTCTAGAATTTACAGATAATTCTCGAGTCACGACCATAATGGACACTACACATCAGTGTAAGCTGTGACGGTGATAATGACCTGATTTTATGACCCTTTTTGTAGTGGTCATTAAGCAAACTCTAGTTATTAAAAGTAAACCAATGGTTCTCCACAGGTGCGATTTTGCCAAAAAACAAACGAACAAACAGAAGTCCATCGTAACTTCAAACCGTCCCTAAAAGACTGGATCCAAATCAAGGACCACCATACTCCATTGATTTGACATGTTGATAACTTTCGGGGTGTTTGACTACAGTTCCTATGTGGCTCAGCCAATCTGGCCAATGCTCAGGTTTTTCTGAGAATTGGAATACCTGGAAAGCAGTGACTTGATTGAATCTCTGGACAGAAAGGATTGACTTTTAACGCGGCAAAGATTTGCAACTCCAAACCCGATGTTTTTAGCAGAGCATGTTTTTGTTTTGTGTTTTTAAAAAAGGGGGTGAAATCTGTGAAATCATGGCAGTGTTTTATCAAGGGCAGAGAATAAAGTATGAGGATAATCCCTGATTAAAGAGGGCTGTCAGAATGCACGCTTTTGATTTTTTTCCCGTTGTATTTTCCTAACCTGCCACTTGCAATTCAAAAGACTTCTAAATCGTCATTTCGAAGGGGATGACATTCAGCTAGGCACCGAGAGAGAGAGAGAGAGAGAGAGAAAGAGACACAGAGAGAGTGGGGGGAAAAAAGAGAGAGAGAGAGAGAAATTTCTCTACATCTCTTTTGCAGAGTGTCAGCCCCGTTTTTGAACTTCAGAAGATGTTTTAACAATAGTCCTAATAATAATAATTTCCAAACATTGCCAGAGCACCTTCCATAAATGGATGGGTTTTTTTATTGGTGATGAAGGGAAGGATAAAAGTACAAGAGTGGGGGAAAAAAGATGTGGAACTAATCACAGATCGTAAGAAAGACTTGCTTTCAAGTGGGGCAAAGAAAGAAAGGGGGGAGGGAAAAAAAACAAGCAAACATCATCAGTATTTGAAAATAAATGAGGGAGATGAATAAAGTATCTGGCAAAGAAACGAGCTCGTTTCTTTGAGTGAGTGAAAAAAATAAGATCAAAACAAGGCCACTGGAACTGCTGATCTGCTAATGTAGGACAATTAAATCACTCCTTCAACAGATTGGGAAGATGGCAGCACGTTCCGTATTATAAACTACTTTTGCTACTAACTTAGATGGTTGCAGGAGGCTTTGGCTAATGAATTCTTTGCGTAAGAAACACCCCGAAGTGGGAGGGGTTGCCACCGATAAATCCTGCTTCGCTGAGATCCCCCTGGCCTCCAAGGACCACTCCTTTTTTTTTTCCATGGAAGGTGGTGACAGATCTGAGCTGTTAATGTGTCAAGTGATTCTCTACAGAGGGATTCGATCAAGATCAAGTGAGGTACTAATACCACTCTATAAAGCCTTGCCCTGTTTCCCCGAAAATAAGAGCCAACTGGAAAATAAGCCCTAGCATGATTTTTCAGGTTGCTTGTAATATAAGCCCTACCCCAAAAATAAGCCCCAGTTAAAATCGTCAGCATATGGAGGCATTTAGTACTGTATTTCCCCCCAGATAAGACCTAACTGGAAAATAAGCCCTAGCATGATTTTTCAGGATGCTTGTAATATAACCCTACTCCCAAAATAAGCCCCAGTTAAGATCGTCAGCAGACGGAGGCATTTAGTACTGTATTTTCCCCAAAATAAGACCTAACTGGAAAATAAGCCCTAGCATGATTTTTCAGGATGCTCATAATATAAGCCCTACCCCCAAAATAAGCCCCAGTTAAGATTATCAGCCAGATGGGTGCATTTAGTATCATATTTTCCCCAAAATAAGACCTAACCAGAAAATAAGCCCTAATGCATACAATGAACGGTTGCAGGAACTGGGCATGGCTAGTCTAGCGAAGAGAAGGACCAGGGGAGACGGGATAGCAGTCTTCCAATATTTGAGGGGTTGCCACAGAGAGGAGGGGATCAAACTATTTTCCAAAAAACCCGAAGGCCAAACAAGGAATAATGGATGGAAACTGACAAAGGAGAGATTCAACCTAGAAATAAAGAGAAATTTTCTGACAGTGAGAACAATCAACCCATGGAACAGAAGTTGCCTTCAGAAGTTGTGGGAGCTTCATCCCTGGAATCTTTCAAGAAGAGACTGGACTGCCATCTGTCAGAAATGATGTAGGGTCTCCTGATTGTGTGGGGGGTTGGACTAGATAATTTCCCTTCCAACTCTGTTATTCTATCATTATTCAGGTTTTGGATATTGTAGAACGTCTTGGGAATTGGTAAGTAGAACCCATATTGAGTTTTCTTGTGCTGCACACAGAGGAGATGTTACTGAGAATCCTTAGAAGAAGAAAAAGGACTAGGGGTGACATGATAGCAGTGTTCCAATATCTCAGGGGTTGCCCCAAAGAAGAGCGAGTCAAGCTATTCTCCAAAGCACCTGAAGACAGGACAAGAAGCAACAGGTGGAAACTAATCAAGGAGAGAAGCAACCTAGAACTAAGGAGAAATTTCCTGACAATGAGAGCAATTGATCAGTGAAAGGACTTGCCTTCAGAAGTTGTAAATGCTCCATCACTGGAAGTTTTTAAGAAGAATTTGGACAGCCATTGTCTAAAATGATATAGGGTTTCCTGCTTGAGTAGTGGGTTGGACTAGAAGACCTCCAAGGTCCCTTCCGACGGTTATTCTGTCGATCTGTTATTCTGTTAAATCTCCCGCCCAAAAGGAAGAACTTCCAGAGACTTCCGAACGGTCCACCAAAACCCGGCCAACTTTCCAAGTTTTGAAGATCAAGAACAGGACGTGAAGGAGTTGTTTCATTTATGGTCTCAAGATAGGAAGCCTTAAACTTTTTAAAAACTCCTTGTTAACTTCGTAAAATTGACTTTTTTTAAAAAAAAGTATTAGAAAGGAAAAAGAATAGATTTATCCATTTCTAAGGAATTCTGATCGTTTTCTAATCAACTTTATTCATCTTGTAATCCTACCCTGGATTTTCCATTTTTCTTTTTTGTTCGGTGGTAATAACTGCAGAGTGGGGAAGGACAAAAGTACTTATTATTTTGTCCATGTGTGATCGCAGCTAGTATTTTCCAATTTTGCTTCCACACAGGTAGCTATTGAAAAAAAGAAGCAGCAGCAATATCCTTTATTTGTAAGCAACAATTTCAGCTTTATTAAGGTACAACATACATTTAGGAGGAGTTTTCCACCTTCTGGTCAAGGACCAGCATGATCATCCATGGTCCTGGATTTATTTGGACAAGGAAAATAGTCCAAGATTTCTCCTCTTCTCTTCTCTTCTCTTCTCTTTCTCTTTATTTCCTTCCTTCCTTCCCTTTCTTTCTTCTTCTCTTCTCTCTCCTCCCTTCCTTCTCTCTTCTCCATGCCATTCCTTCTCTTCTTTCTTTCCTTCTCTCCCTCCCTTTCTTCTTCTTTTTCTCTCCTTCCTTCCTTCTCTCCCTTCCTTCTCCACTCCTTCTCCTTCTATTCTCTTTATTCTTTCCTTCCCTCCCTTTCTTCTTCTCTTCTCTCTCCTTCCTTCCTTCTCTCTACTCTATGCCATTCCATCTCTTCTCTTCTTTCTTTCTTTCCTTCCTTCCTTCCCTCCCCTTCTTCTTCTTTTTTCTCTCCTTCCTTCCTTCTCTCCCTTCCTTCTCCACTCCTTCTCCTTCTATTCTCTTTATTCTTTCCTTCCCTCCCTTTCTTCTTCTCTTCTCTCTCCTTCCTTCCTTCTCTCTACTCTATGCCATTCCATCTCTTCTCTTCTTTCTTTCTTTCCTTCCTTCCTTCCCTCCCCTTCTTCTTCTTTTTTCTCTCCTTCCTTCCTTTTCTCCCTTTCTTCTCCACTCCTTCTCTTTCTATACTCTTTATTCTTTCCTTCCTTCCCTCCCTTTCTTCTTCTCTTCCCTCTCCTTCCTGCCTTCTCTCCATGCCATGCCATGCCATTCCTTCTCTTCTCTTCTCTTCTCTTCTCTTCTCTTCTTTTCTCTTCTCTTCTCTTCTCTTCTCTTCTCTTCTCTTCTCTTCTCTTCTCTTCTCTCCTCTCCTCTCCTCTCCTCTCCTCTTCCTTTCTCTTTCTCTTTCTTTCCTTTTCTCTCCTCTTCCCTTCTCTTTCTTTCCTTTTCTCTCCTCTTCCCTTCTCTTTCTCTTTCTTTCCTTTTCTCTTCTCTTCTCTCTCCTTCATTTTCTCCTTCTCTCCTCTCCTCTCTTTTCTACAAGGTGCCACCATCTTCTCAATGATTGCTTCAGAGGAATCATCTTAGCATCCTGCCTAAGCCTCTACCTTTAATGCAACCTCCCGCATATTTATTGATGAATGACTATATAGATATGTAAATACACTATCTGCCTGCCACAAATGCATATTTACATATGCTCCTTCAGGTTTTCTTAATTATTTCATCACTTAGCAGTCCACATTTAATTCTGCTGGGTTTTCATTACCAAAACGCCATGCCTTTTTCCCCCTTTTTTTCAACGTCCCGAGCTTTATCTTGTGCAGTGCATATGTGTGTGTGTCATCTCATTTTCGGCTTCTTAATGATCTTTTAATGAGATGTCAATTAATGAGGCAAGCTTGGGGAAGCAGGCGTTGAGGAATGGTTGCTTTCCAGTGCATTACAATTGTTCAGATTGTAATAATTCTTGGGATGGCGTACTCTCTCTCTCTTTTCCTTTCTCTTCTCTTTCTCTTTCTCTCTCTCTCTCTCTCTCTCCCTCCTTTCTTTCTCTCCCTCTGTCCCACTCTCTCCCTCCCTTTCTCCTCTTTCTTTCTCTTTTTCTTTCTCTCCCTCTCTCTCTCCCTTTCTCTCTCCCTTTCTCTTTCTCTCTCTTTCGCCTTTTATTTTTCACTTTCTCTCTACCTCTTTCTCTTTCTCATTCTCTCTCCCTTTCTCTTTTTTCTCTCTCCCTCTCTTTTTGTCCCTCTCTCCCTCTCCTTTTCTCTCTCTCTCTCTTTCTCTCTCCCTTTCTCCTTTTTTTTCTCTCTCTCTCTTTCTCTCTCCCCCTTGCTCTTTCTCATTCTCTCTCCCTTTCTCTCTCTGTCTCTCTCATATTAAATATATCTACTTCTCTGATTAAAGGAAGCCATAATTTTTGGATGCAGCCAATGGGGGAGGAGGGACACACAATTGGGGATTCTATCATAAGCTCCCCTGCTTACTTCAAACTGCTCCCCTGAATTAAATACTCTTGCAATAAAGTTTCCATCCTGAGCTCAAAGCTTTTAAAATTTTCGGAAGTTCTGCTGTATATTCATTGTTAATTTCAGGTTTCTATAATTGCCACATACGAGTAGTTTCTCATTCCTTCCACTCATTACAGGCAGTCCTCAACTGAGCCCCGAAATTTCTGATGCTAAGTGAGACAGTGGTTAAGTGAGTTTTAGCCCCATTTTACCATTTTTTTTTTCTTGCCACGGTTGTGAATCATTCCAGTTGTCCAGTTTGGTTGCTAAGTGAACTTGGCTTCCCTATTGCCGTGGCTTGTCAGAAAGTCACAGAAAGGGATCACACGACCCCGGGACACTGCAACCGTCATAAGTACATGCCAGTTGCCAAGCCTCCAAATTTGGATCACGTGACCACAATGGTCGTAAATATGGAAAACGGTCATAAGTCCCCCTTTTTTTTCAGTGCCGTTGGAACTTTGAACGGTCTCTCAATGAAAGGTTGTAAGTTGAGTCCTGCGAGTCCCTTGGACTGCAAGGCGACCCAACCGGTCAGTCCTAGAGGAGATCAACCCTGACTGCTCTTTAGAAGGCCAGATCCTGAAGAGGAAACTCAAATATTTTGGCCACCTAATGAGAAGGAAGGACTCCCTGGAGAAGAGCCTAATGCTGGGAACGATGGAGGGCAAAAGAAGAAGGGGACGGCAGAGAACGAGGTGGCTGGATGGAGTCCCAGAAGCAGTTGGTGTGAGCTTAAATGGACTCCGGAGGATGGTAGAGGACAGGAAGGCCTGGAGGAATGTTGTCCATGGGCTTGCAATGGGTCGGACACGACTTTGCAACTAACTACAACAAAGTCGAGAACTACCTGTAGTAGCCATCTCTGTAGCCACATGATCGGTATCATCTGCTTCACTCATAAAACACAGGGCAGGCTGGAACAAAAAGAAGTTACCAATGTTTCCAGCATCGTCATATGGAAAGAAACGGGTGATTTTTTTTAAAAAAAAAAAATGGAGTATTTCTTACTTACTTTATTTTATACAGAAAAGAGCACAAAACCGAGCTGACATCTTTATCCATCCACACCGAGGATTTAGAGTGCTCAGTGTTTTGTTTTTTTTAAAAAAAGGGTTGAAATCCCAAGGAATTGCAATTTCTATTTCATTTGCTGCACGGGGAGGTTGATTATGCTTAATCTCCCCAAGCAGGGAATTCTTGAATACCTACACCATTTATTCTTCACAATGTTCCATTTTTATTTTATTTCTTGCTGAATTAAAGAAGGAGGCGGTAGGCGGAAGGAGAAAGAGATTACTGAATCTCACCCGTTTCTTCGTGACCGACAGCTTCCGAGAAGCAGAAACATTCGACTCTGGAGGTTTTTAAGAAGAGACTGACAGTGAGGACAATTAACCAGTGGAACAGCTTGCCACCAGAAAGCGTGGGCGCTCCATCACTGGATGTTTTTAAAAAGAGACCAGACAGTCTCTTATCTGAAATAGTATAGGTTCTCCTGCTTGAGCAGGGGGCTGGACTAGAAGACCTCTAAGGTCCCTTCCAACTTTGTTATTCTATTAATCAGTGGAACAGCTTGCCTCCAGAAGTCGTGGGCTCTCCATCACTGGAGGTTTTTAAGAAGAGACTGGACAGTCACTTATCTGAAATGATATAGGTTCTCCTGCTTGGGCAGGTGGCTGGACTAGAAGACCTCCAAGGTCCCTTCCAGCTTATTCTATTCTATTCTCTTGAGTAGAAAGTATCAAGTTTCCGAAAGATGCCCTAATTAATTCATGAGCCATGATCCAAACTTCAAAGGAAATATAGCCATTTATTAGGAGCAACATTCCGGCAATACTCGGATGCAGTTAGGACTGATCCTACGTAGATTTACGTTCCCCTATGACCCTGTCTCTCCCCTCCTCTCTGGCCATGTCATAAATCACATTCCCCAATTAACCACTTTGGCTGGCTGTGAACACCCTCCTTCTGATTGCGGTCAGGAAGAATGTATGGAATTCACTTCAGTTCTCCCTCCCTCCTGCTCATGGCAACTTGAAAGCTTTACAAGTTTTTTTTTTTTTTATTGGATTTATATGCCGCCCTCCTCCGGAGACTCAGGGCAGCTTACAATGCGTTAAGCAATAGCCTTCATACTTTTGTATATTCATACAAAGTCAGCTTATTGCCCCCACAAACTGGGTCCTCATTTAACCTACCTTAGAAAGGATGGAAGGCTGAGTCAACCTTGAGCCTGGTAAGATTCGAACCTGCAGTAATTGCAGGCAGCTGTGTTAATAACAAGGTGCTTTAGACCACTGTATTACCAAGGCCCTTTATACAGAAAGTTGACAGAAAGCCCTTTAGATAAGTTTTAAAATCCCAAAGAGCATGACCCTTTCAAAAGTATAGAAGAGAAAAAGGGAAAAGGTATCTTAATTAATCCTTAATCAGTGGAATGACTTGCCTCCAGAAGTTGTGGTTGCTCCAGAAGTTGTATTCTCCAAAGACAAGAAACAATGGATGGAAACTGATCAAGGAGAGAAGCACCCTAGAAAAAAGGAGAAATTTCCTGACAGTGGGAACAAATAACCAGTGGAATGGCTTCTCTCCAGAAGTGGTGGAGGCTCCATCGCTGGGGGGGTTTTAAGAAAATATTGGACAGCCATTTGTCTCAAATAATGTAAGGTCTCCTGCCTGAGCAGAGGGTTGTCTAGAAGAGCTCCAAGGTCCCTTCCAACACTGTTATTCTGTTAAATGCAAGGTGTAAGATTTCCCAGCATGCCCTTACTCGTTGAATACACCTTCTCTGAGATGGGGGGGGAGGTTGATCAAGCAAACTTCACTCACCTTGCCAGGTAAGGTTAAACTCAACCTGGGACTGCTCACTTAATTATTAACATTGTAGAAGCTGTTAGATGGTCTTCTCCCATCCAACGTTCTTAGCCTTAAATAGACAAGGTGCCAACTTCTTTAGACTTTGGAAAACTTCCCAGTCTGTTATTCTGTTGATCTGACTCAAATGTGCTCTCCTTAAAGCCATGCAACACTTCCCACTCAAGTTCCAGGTGCATTTATTCATGCAAGCCAACCTAGATATTGGGTTCTTCTTGAGCCATTCCATCTTTAAACTATGATTCAATTTCTAGCTTCCAAGCTAGAGGGATCCTTAGCCAAATTTTTACCTTGATTTATCAAGCTTCTCTTGATGGAATGAAATAGCCTAGGATTTGCATATTGCATCCTAGATAAATGATGCCCATAGAAGAGATTATGGGTAGGTCAGGATGGAACTGTGGGGTCCTTGGTGCTCTCTGAGCTGCATTGTTTTCTTGCAGATATTTCATGATCCAACTAGGTAACAACATCAATGCTAGAAGGGAATGGGCTTTGCTGAGAAGAGGAGGAGGAGGAGGAGGAGGAGGAGGAGGAGGAGGAGGAGGAGGAGGAAGAAGAAGAAGAAGAAGAAGAAGAAGAAGAAGAAGAAGAAGAAGAAGAAGAAGAAGAAGAAGAAGAAGAGAAGGAGGAGGACTGTGGGATCTTTGACAGTCTCTGAACTTGATTGTTTTCTTCCAAACCTTTCATGTCCCAATTTGTAACATCATCAGTGCTAGAAGGAAGTGGAGTTTCTGGGGAGGAGGAAGGGAGGAGGAAGAAGGGAGGAAGAAGAAGAGGAGGATGACAATGACAACTGTGGGGTCCTTGGAAGTTGTTTTCTTGCAGACATTTCATTACCCAACTGGGTAACATCATTCAGGGCATCGTCTTATATCAGATATACGATGCCTTTACAGTGCGATGAACAGCCAGCTGTTGTGTTGATTTAACCTAGCCACATCCTTGTCTTCCATAAAAATGCTCCTTCTAGCCAAGTTATGCCTGACAAACCTAGTTCTAAATTAAGGGTTTAAGCATCTGGAGAGCTGTGATTTACTGCTGGTTCCCCGATGTGAAACCAGACACCTATCTCTTCATCCGTCTTTGGATTCTCCCAGGTTTGTCTGATTTCCCTTGGTGTGTCAATCCTCTGCAAATTCAATTTTCTTTCTAACCTGCGATGAAGTCCTCATAAATCATGTTGCAAAAATAAATATGCAGATTCCTTGATGAGAGGCTGGGGGAGGGAGGGGAGAGAGACTCTTTTGAGGAATAAAAGCTTTTGTAACTGATAGATAATGTCATCAGAATCAATAGCAAGCAGGAGAATTGGCAGAGGGTGTCTGGATCACGTATGAGAGTTTGCCCATGATCGATGGCTTCGGTGCATCCAGCAAGTCCCACGGAAGTTTATAATCACCAGACGGCTAAATTAGAGCTCCATTCCACATGGCAGAAACCCTTAATGAATCCAAAGGTCATTTGTGGAAGAAGACCTAAACCACAAACATTGAATGTCATAAAAGTGGAGGCCCTGCCAAGAGAGGACAACTCCATCAGATAGATAGATAGAAAGAGAGGGGGGGGAGGGAGGGAGGAAGAGAATGATAGAGAGGATAGATGATAGATAGATAGATAGATAGATAGATAGATAGATAGATAGATAGATAGATGATAGAAAGAGAAATGAGAGAGAGAGGGAGAGGGAGAGATGATAAAGAGAGATGATGGTTTGATTGGTAGATAGATAGCTAAAGAGAGAGATACAGTAGATAGATATAGAGAGAGTTAGAGTAAGAGAGAGAATGAGAGAGTGAGAAAGAGAGAGATGATAGATATAGATAGATAGATAGATAGATAGATAGATAGATAGATAGGTAGGTAGGTAGGTAGACAGATAGATGATAGATGATTGAAAGAGAGAGAGATGATTGAGAGATATAGAGATAGATAGATAGATAGATAGATAGATAGATAGATAGATAGATAGATAGACAGACAGATAGATGATAGATGATTGAAAGAGAGAGATGATTGAGAGATATAGAGATAGATAGATAGATAGATAGATAGATAGATAGATAGATAAGAGAGAGATGAGAGAGAGAGGTGAGAGAGAGAGGTGTGAGAGAGGAAGAGATGATAGAGAGAGAGAGATGATTGATTGGTAGATAGATAGCTAGAGAAAGAGATATAGATATAGAGAGAGTTAGAGTAAGAGAGAGAGAATGAGAGAGAGTGAGAAAGAGAGAGAGATGATAGAGAGAGAGGTGTGAGAGAGGGAGAGATGATAGAGAGAGAGAGATGATTGATTGGTAGATAGATAGATAGCTAGAGAAAGAGATAACAGTAGATAGGTATAGAGAGTTAGAATAAGAGAGAGAATGAGAGAGAATGAGAAAGAGAGAGATGATAGAGATAGATAGATGATAGATGATTGAAAGATGATTGAAAGAGAGATGATTGAGAGATATAGAGATAGATAGATAGATAGATATGATTGATAAATAGAGATAGAAAGCGAGAGAGAGAGAGATATATAGAAATGTATTATATAAATCTCTCTCCCTCTCTCCCTCTCTTTCTCTCTCCCGCACACACACTTCTCGCTCCTCGAATCAATGTGTATAGCAATTGTTCCAAGCTTGAAAACTCCAGGTACAACTTTCGAAACTGAATCCCTAAAATTCCCTTTAGTCATAATGTCCCAAAGGTGCTTTTTTTTCCCCCAAGAGGCAACTGGACTTTCTGGTTTTTCTTTGAAGACGTTTCACTTCTCCTCCAAGAGGCTTCTTCAGATCTGACTGGATGGTGGTTGTGAATGGAAGGATTTGTATTCCTTGAAGACGGCTGGTCATTGGCATCCTTTGAGAGGGTCGTTGAGGTCACCTGGAGATTTAGCTGTGTCATCAGGGTCACCTGAATGATGCAAATGGGTGTGGACCCTGATGTGTGACCTTAATGACTCGCTAAATGTCCAGCTATCTGCAAGGAGGATAAATCCTCCCATTCCCCACCATCCAGTCAGAGCTGAAGAAGCTTCTTGGATGAGGAGCAAAGCATCTTCAAAGAAAAAACAAGGAAGTCCAGTTGCCTTTTCGAAAAGCACCTTTGGGACAACCATGACCTGGATGACTGAGAATCTCCATAGACATTTAGTCATAATAGCTGAGAAGAATGAGAAGGTCTACCTCAGTTGAAGATAACAAAATTGAAAGCGGTTGGACAAGAAAACTACAAATTGAATTATAAATTACCTTTGTGAAACGTGTTCGTTCAACCCATGGATTGGAGCAAAATTTCTTGATTTATTTTAATCTTAGATTTATCTTAGGAAAGGTCCATCTCAATTTTTGGATCTTAGGTAGGTTCCGTAGATCAACCCCATACTTCTCAGAATTCTACAACATGGTTAACATCTCAAGAAGTGAGCAGGTTAGGAGATTCTGGGTATCATGGAGGACTACATCAAACCAGGGGTGAAATCCAGCAGGTTCTGACAGGTTCTGGAGAACCAGTAGCAGAAATTTTGAGTAGTTCGGAGAACCGGTAGCGGAAATTTTGAGTAGTTCGGAGAACGGGCAAATACCACCTCTGGCTGGCCCCAGAGTGGGGAGGGAATGGAGATTTTGCAGTATCCTTCCCCCAGGAGTGTGGAGGGAATGGAGATTTTGCAGTATCCTTCCCCTGGAGTGGAGAGGGAATGAGGATTTTGCAGTATCCTTCCCCTGGAGTGGGGAGGGAATGGAGATTTTGCAGTATCCTTCCCCTGGAGTGGGGAGGGAATGAGGATTTTGCAGTATCCTTCCCCTGGAGTGGGGAGGGAATGGAGATTTTGCAGTATCCTTCCCCTGGAGTGGGGAGGGAATGGGGATTTTGCAGTATCCTTCCCCTGGAGTGGGGAGGGAATGGAGATTTTGCGGTATCCTTCCCCTGGAGTGGGGAAGGAATGGAGATTTTGCGGTATCCTTCCCCTGGAGTGGGGAGGGAATGGAGATTTTGCAATATCCTTCCCCCAGGAGTGGGGAGGGAATGGAGATTTTGCAGTATCCTTCCCCTGGAGTGGGGAGGGAATGGAGATTTTGCAATATCCTTCCCCCAGGAGTGGGGAGGGAATGGAGATTTTGCAGTATCCTTCCCCAGGAGTGGGGAGGGAAAGCCACGCCCACCAAGCCACGCCCACCAAGACACACCACACCCACCAAGCCACACCCACAGAACCGACTGGATTTCACCACTGCATCAAACTAGATCCTCTGATCAAAACACCCTTTGTGATAGTTGTTCATATATATATATATATTTCTTCCAAATTTAACCAGTCAAGCAAAAAAAAATTCTTTCTGATAATTGATGGTGGCCCAGCAGAAATTGATTCTGTTCCCTTCTTACGGCTAAGAGAGTAGCCCCTCTCCGTTGGAAAAATAAATTTATGGCTTCAATTACTCAGTGGATTGAAGACCTGATGTTTCTTCCAACTTATGAATGAGTCACTTACAGTTATAGATTATATATAGACAATTACAGTGAAATATGGTCATCCTTTATCGAAGCTGTTTTATTATAAAGTTTTATGGAGTCCTTGGTGCTTTCTGAATTTGGGGTTGTTGTTTTTTGCTTCTGGATGTGTCATGACCCAACTAAGTTACTTCATGCACACCGATGATGTTACCTAGTTGGGTAGTGAAATGTCTGCAAGAAAACTGCCAAGCTTAGAGAGCACCAAGAACCCCACAACCTCCTCTTCCTCTTCTTCCTCCTCCTCCTGTTCCACCCCACACAATCCAGTCTCTTCTAGCACTGATGATGATACCTAGTTGGGTAATGAAACATCTGGAAGAAAACCACCAAGCTCAGAGAGAACCAAGGACACCACAGTTGCCCTCCTCCTCCTCCTCCTCCTCCTCCTCCTCCTCCCAAATCCCACACCCTTCAAGCACTGATGATGTTCCCTAGTTGGGTAATGAAATGTCTGCAAGAAAACTGCCAAGCTTAGAGAGCACCAAGAACTCCACAACCTCCTCTTCCTCTTCTTCCTCTTCCTCCTGTTCCACCCCACACAATCCACTCTCTTCTAGCACTGATGATGATACCTAGTTGGGTAATGAAACATCTGGAAAAAAACCACCAAGCTCAGAGAGAACCAAGGACACCACTGTCGCCATCCTCCTCCTCCTCTTCCTTCTCCTCCTCCTCCTCCTCTTCCTCCTCCTCCTCCTCCTCCTCCCACATCCCACACCCTTCTAGCACTGATGATGTTCCCTAGTTGGGTAATGAAATGTCTGCAAGAAAACTACCAGGCTCAGAGAGCATTAAGAAACCCACAGTCCTCCTCCTCCTCCCTTTCTCCTCCTCCTCCTCTTCCTCCTCCTCCTCCCACACCCCATATCCTTCTAGCACTGATGATGTTCCCTAGTTGGGTAATGAAATGCCTGCAAAAATCCCCACCAAGCTCAGAGAGCACCAAGGACCCCAGCATTCTAACCCTCAGTGGCAAAGGTTCTTTTCTATAAACCTTTATAACGCTTTTATTTTATTTTATTTTTTATTTTTTATTTTATTTTATTATTTTTATTTTATTTTTTTTTTATAATAAATTTTATTTCTTAAAAAAAATGCAAACAGAAAGTTTATCAATAAACAGATCGCGGTGAGAACCTTACATAATACATTACATTCAGTCCAAATATACAAATGAGAGATAAAAACTAAGCTAACATTATCCTCTTTTTATTCTATTATTTAACCAAACATACCATAGGTCCCAACATTGGAAATATGTGGAATCTTTTTGATCTCTTAAAATTTTTGTTAGCCTATCGGCTTCTGCACATTCCATAATTTTCCCTAAAATCATATCTTCAGACGGTAGGTCTTTTCCCTTCCAATTTTGGGCGAAACATATTCTTGCTGCAGTTGTAATATAGACAATCAGATACCATTTGTTAGTGCCTATTTTATCTGGCCTAATGTTTAATAAGTAAAATTCAGATTTCAGTTGTAATTTGTATCCAGTAATTTCTAACAACCACCTCTGAATAAGTTTCCAAAATTCAATTACCCTGGGACAGGTCCACCATACATGGAAATAAGTACCTAGCTCCCCACACTTCCAACAGTTTGGGGAGAGTCCAGGAAACATTTTGGATAATCGGGCAGGAGGAAGGTGCCACCTGTATACCATCTTTATAACGCTTTTATACGTAACTTACTTTCCTTCCCCCTTTTCCTTTTTTCTATAGCTCTCCCCACCCACTTTTGCTTTAAGTAAATAAAGGCCAAAATGAAGAGAGAGAAGGATTAGATTCATGCAAGACTTTTAACCTCCATAACTCAAGTTTATGGGTTTGTGCCAGTGCCCCAAACCATCGATTAAACCAATAAAACCCTAGGCTAATTCACAATCCCCCATTACCTGCTAAGATTTAACATTAACCACGTCTGGGATGTTGTGGGAATGGATTTATCCCGATCTTTGTCTGTGTTCAGGGAATTCAGCTGTTGACTTGCTGGTCCTGCTGGTAAGACTCGTGAAGACTGACTCGTATAGGGAGTAAGATGCTGATCAGGTAATATTTTGATTTAACGCATCAGAGCCTTCCTTGTATTCTTAGCTTTTGCTGCGAGAGAGCATGAGTTATATTCAAAACCGCTTTGGCGGAGGCAGCTTTGAAGCTTGTGACAAACTCGGAGAAGGCGCCGCGGCTTCTCCCAGCCTCTCGTTTATCCCTCTGCATGAAGTATCGAGTAAAAAAAAAAAAAATTGGTTTGGAGGAAGAAAAAGCAGGCTGGAAGCGCAGCCTTCCATAGCTGGGGACCAAGAATTGACAGCATGGATGAGGTTGCGGACTTCCTTGAAGTCCAAGGAAGCATCACAGCCATACTGCTCCAGTTAGACAGCATCTCAACCTGTATATGAACTTAGTGTACAGTGTTTGCCACTGTACTCAATCTCAATTTGGGGCATTGTGTGATCCACACAATGGGAAAAAGAAATAACAGAGTTGGAAGGGACCTTGGAGATCTCTTTTTTTTTTAAGTAAAGTTTATTAATTTTTCCAAGTTATAATCAACATAAGACAAAAACGTTGATTATACATAACAACAAAAACCATACATTCCCCTCCCTCCCTCCCCCCCATTCATAACACTAAACATACAAACACGTCTATCCCGGCAGATAATGTTCCTGCCCTCATTAAGAAATAATTATGAAAATGTTATATTAAGATAGAAATAGGTTAATGTAATGAAGATGAAAATTTATAAGGGGGAGGGAGGGGTTCAAGTTTTATATACAAAGGAGGGTTTTTCCTTTTACTTGATATGAGTATACTGTGTGGAAGTCTGGGGGGGAGGGGAGGGTTAGGGTGGGTTAGGGAGGTTGGGAAGTTTGGGGTGGGATGAGGGGGGAAAAAAGGGGTGAAAATGTAATTGTAAAACTTTTGCAATAAAAAAAAAAAAAAGAAATAATTATGCCCACAACACAGAATAAAGTAAATAATCCCCACATATGGTTTTCGTACAATTATCTTTCAATCTAGATAAGTATCTCTCTCCTCATATTGACTTACGTCCTCACTTCATCTCAATCCTTTTATTCAACCACCGATACCAACTGTCCCAACTTTGAAAAAATTCAGAATCCTCTTTCTTTCTTTCCCGTCATTCTGTTCGCCTCAGGGCACTCTAATACTTTATTTATAATTTGGGCACTAGCCGGTATCTCTTTGGACTCAAGGACCTGGCTTAGGACCTGGTTATTTACGGGACCGCCTGCTACCACCAATAGCCTCCCACCGACCAGTACGCTCCCATAGAGAGGGGCTCCTCCGGGTGCCGTCGGTCAAACAATGTGAACTGGCGGCCCCCAGGGGGAGAGCCTTCTCTGTGGGGGCACCTACGATCTGGAACGAGCTCCCCCTGGAGATACGGAGGATCCCGGATCTGCGTACCTTCCGTCGCGCGCTTAAGACCTTTCTATTTCACCAAGCCGGCCTGACCTAAGTCTTTCCCCTTTTTAAATGGAAATTTTAAATTTGGTTTTAAATTATTGGGGTTTTAAATTTGTTCAGCCAAATTATTTAATTTCGTTTTAATCTATTTTAAATTTTGTATTTATATGTTTTATTCCATGGCTGTTCACCGCCCTGAGTCCTTCGGGAGTAGGGCGGTATACAAATTCAAATTAAATAAATAAATAAATAAATAAATAAATAAATAAATAAATAAATAAATAAATAAACAAATAAAAGGACCTTGGAGATCTTTGAGTCCAACTCCCTGCTCAAGCAGGAGGCCCTATACCGGTGATGGTGAACCTATGGCAGGCGGAGCCATATCGATGGGCATGTGAGCTCACCACCAGCACACATGCACACGCCAGCCAGCTGATATTCGGGCCTTCTGGGCTCACCAGAAGTCAGCAAACTGGCCATTTCTGGCCTTCGGAGGCCTCCGGGGGGGGAGGCTGTTTTTGCCCTCCCCAGGCTCCAAGAAAGCCTCTAGAGCCTGGGGAGGGCAAAAACAGCCTTCCCCAGGCTCCAAGAAAGCCTCTAGAGCCTGGGGAGGGCAAAAACAGCCTTCCCCAGGCTCCAAGAAAGCCTCTAGAGCTTGGGGAGGGCGAAAAACAGGCCTACCAGCCCACAGTGCCATCTCGTGCCAAAAGCAGGGGGAGTGCTGGGGGGGTCGCGCGCACATGTGCGGGGGGTCGGGGTGCATAAAATTATGGATGTGGGCACACGCGTGTGTGATCCCCCCCGCGCTCCTCCTGCTTTTGGCACACGATGGCAAAAAGGTTAGCCATCACTGGTATAAGGTTTCCTCTTGAGAAAGGGGTTGGATTAGAAGACCTCCAAGATCCCATCCAACTCTTCTGTTCTCTTCTGCTCTTTTCCTTCTCCAAACATCAAACATCCTTTCTGGCTCTTATCACTTCAGCGGCAACTACCTAACGAGTGTAAAACAGCATCAGGAAAATAAACCCCCACTAATTGTAGGGTGGGGGAAGGAGGTTAAAAAACACCGGGGGAGGAGGAGAAAGTGTGATAAGGGAGGCGAGGCAAACACTGGCAATTGAAATCAACCCAGCATTTTTTTTCCCCATTTTTTGCATTGTGTT
Source organism: Arizona elegans (assembly GCA_022577455.1). Classification (NCBI taxonomy): domain Eukaryota; kingdom Metazoa; phylum Chordata; class Lepidosauria; order Squamata; family Colubridae; genus Arizona; species Arizona elegans. Next base: position 1,259,890 of record JAKOOJ010000031.1, read on the forward strand.
CTCGTTGTCGTTGTTTTCCTGGAGTACCCCGCCATGCATGGCGAGCAGGCATTAAATTCTCACTCAATTCAAAAGCTTGCCATTATTCCGTAATTTTGTATGTAAATAAGATGTATTAGGGAAGCACTCAAGCAATTAATTAAACAGCTGTTACAGAATCAGCGATAAAGGAAGCGGGGAGGGGGGGGATATGCAGAATTTCACTCGTCCCACCATCGATATCCCCTTTATTTATTTGTTTCTAGTCCGAAGCGGTGCAGAGATGCACAAGCCTCATGTATCAATAATTCCAAATGAGATTTGTGTGTGTGTAGGTGTGGGGGGGGGCATTGGTCGGAACGATTGACGTGTCTCCTCTTTTGATGGAACGTTGGGGAAGAATCGGTGGTGAAATGTAAAATTTGTTACTACCGGTTCTGTGGCTTGAAGGGGTAATGTGACTGGGTGGGCGTGGCCAACTCTTTTTTTTTTTTTTTTTTTTTTACTTTTAAAAGCATTTTTTTCTACAACCTTAAGAGGTTGCAGAAAAAAAATGCTTTTAAAAGCCTCTGACGATCAGGCAACTCAGCTGGGATCGTCAGAGGCTTTTAAACACATTTTTTTTTCTACAATCTCTTCGGCCGAAGAGGTTGCAGGAAAAAAAATGCTTTTAAAGGGCTCTGACAATCCCAGCTGACCCACGTGATAATCAGAGGCTTTTTTTGTTACTTTTAAAAGCATTTTTTCCGGCCGAAGAGGGTGTAGAAAAAATGCTTTTAAAAGTGAAAAAAAAAAAAAAAAGCCTCTGATGATCGCATGGCTCAGCTGGGCATGGAGGGGGGGGCAGGGATGTTTGCTACCGGTTCTCCGAACCACCCGCCGCCATCAGTTCAGACCGGATCGGGCAATCCAGTCCGAACTGGGAGAATTTCACGCCTGGGAAGAATGATCAACCAGAATCCTGGTTTGACCATATTGCGTTACTGATAGGTCTTTTGAGGTCTTGATACAAAGTTTGGGCCGTCAGCCTGTGGCTTTTCATTGCATTGGTCAGAATGGTTGCGTGCATCTTGTTTTTTGTTTGTTTGTTTGTTTCATTTTATTTAATATAAACATTCCATCTTCCCTTAAACAGTGTGTCGTCTGGTACAAATATCTCTGTGCAATGGCCATCAAGATTTAAAACAGCATTAATTACATTGATGTTAATTCTCTGATCTTACAGTTGCAGTATTGAATATAGTAAACCTGCTCATTTTTCCCTCTTAACATATCTTCTAATAAGAATAATATTAAGCATAGTAATCCTAATAATGTGAGTCCCTTGGACTGCAAGGCCATCCAACCGGTCAGTCCTAGAGGAGATTAACCCTGACTGCTCTTTAGAAGGCCAGATCCTGAAGATGAAACTTAAATACTTTGGCCACTTAATGAGAAGGAAGGATTCATTGGAGAAGAGCCTAATGCTGGGAAAGTTGGAGGGCAAAAGAAGAAGGGGACGGCAGAGAACGAGGTGGTTGGATGGAGTCACTGAAGCACTCAGCGTAAGCTTAAATGGACTCCAGAGGATGGTAGAGGACAGGAAAGCCTGGAGGAACATGGTCCATGGGTTCGCGATGGGGTGGACACGACTTCGCAACTAAGAACAACAAAAAATCCTAATAATAACAATAATAACAATCATCATATTGCTGACATCTCTATCTTAACATATTTTTTACTCTTCTTTACTCTCCTTCTTTCATTTCCAACTTCCATTCTTATTCTCTAACCATGGATAAAATAGTTCACATAACAGATCATGGAACGCTGGGGAAGAATTCTGGAGGAATCCTGGTTTTACCGTATTACCAATTATTGATAGATCTTTTGAGGTCTTGAGACAAAGGATGGGTTGTCCACCTGTTGGCTTTTGTTGCATTGGTCAGAATTATAGAATAGAATAGAATAGAATAGAATAGAATAGAATAGAATAGAGTAGAGTAGAGTAGAGTAGAGTAGAGTAGAGTAGAGTAGAGTAGAGTACAGTACAGTACAGTACAGTAGAGTACAGTAGAATAGAATAGAATAGAATAGAATAGAATAGAATAGAATAGAATAGAATAGAATAGCAAAGTTGGAAGGAACCTTGGAGGTCTTCTGGTCCAACCCCCTGCTTAGACAGGAAACCCTAGACCACTTCAGACAAAGGGTTATCCAACCTCTTCTTTAAAAATTCCAGTGTTAGAGCATTTACAACTTCTGGAGGCAAGCAATTCTACTGTGAATGCTCCAACACTGGAAGTTTTTAAGAAGATGTTGGATAACCCTTTGTCTGAAGTGGTCTAGGGTTTCCTACCTGGGCGGGGGGGGGGGGTTGGACTAGAAGACCTTCAAGGTCCCTTCCAACTCTTGTTATTCTATTTCTATTTCTACTGATTAATAGTTCTCACTGTCAGGACATTTCTTCTTAGTTCTAAGTTGCTTCTCTCTTTGATTGATGTGTCTCCTGTTTTGATTGAACATTGGGGAAGAATTATCAACAGGAATCCTATTGATAGATCTTTTGAGGTCTTGAAACAAAGGGTGGACCATCCATCTGTTGAGAATGCTCCTGCCAACATGGTTGAAGATGTTTGTTTTTTTTTTAAAACAAAATGCAAGAGATCACAAGGGCATCCCTAGATAGGTGGATTTCCTGCCCATAATTCTCAAACGAGCCCTAAGGACGTGAACTTCATCTTCTTAAGTTCTGTTGTTTCTAGGCTGAAGTTCTAATCTACGAGGCTCAATTTTGATGGCCTTCAACGCCCCACCCCCCACTTCCGCACAGTCCTAAATAAGCACCTTTGAAAATTGTAGCGCGTCTCACCATTCAATTTTTTCTCTGTTCGCCCAAAACATCTGACAGATTATTAAATCTGTGCTCTTTCATTTTTTTTTTAACCGAACAAGAGGTAGCAAAGCAATTATTTTTTTGTTTTTTTTTTTTCCTTTCCTCCACTTTTCCAACACCGGACAATTTCTTCCCCAGCTGTCCTCAATATGGCAGATTTAATGACTTCAAATGAGAGGCATTTATCTCTGAAATAACTGTTGTGCTTTTATATATATATATAAAAAAAGCAACAGCAAGATCAATAAATTCATTACCACACACAGGCAGCGGGAGAAAAAAATTGTGTCTTGTTCTCCAATGATTGCCATACGGTGATTTTTTAGTATCCGAGGGGCTCCCAAGTGCCCCTTTTCTAGCCTTTATCTGGAAATACCTTGGGTTAAAATCTCTAAGCAGCCTTTTCAGCAAATGCCAGGGAAAAATACTTTGGGGCCAGGATGTTGTGGGGTTTATTTAAAGTCAATAACATTGGTTTTTGAGAGAAAACATGATGCCAAAGGCAAAAAATCTGTATTTCAATAGAATAGAATAGAATAGAATAGAATAGAATAGAATAGAATAGTATAGAATAGAGTAGAGTAGGGTAGGGTAGGGTAGGGTAGGGTAGGGTAGGGTAGGGTAGAGTAGAATAGAATAGAATAGAATAGAATAGAATAGAATAGAATAGAATAGAATAGAATAGAATAGAAAATAAAATAGAGTAGAATAAAATAGAATAGATTGGGATGGAATGGAATGGAATGGAATGGAATTAGAATAGAGTAGAGTAGAGTAGAATAGAAAATAGAATAGAGTAGAGTAGAGTGTAGAGTAGAGTAGAATAGAAAATAAAATAGAGTAGAATAGAATAGAAAATAGAATAGGATAGAATAGAATAGAATTAGAGTAAAGTAGAATAGAATAGAGTAGAGTAGAATAGAAAATAGAATAGAGTAGAATAGAACAGAGTAGAATAGAATAGAGAATAGAATAGAATTAGAGTAAAGTAGAATAGAATAGAGTAGAGTAGAGTAGAGTAGAGTAGAGTAGAGTAGAGTAGAAAATAAAATAGAGTAGAATAAAATAGAATAGATTGGGATGGAATGGAATGGAATGGAATGGAATTAGAATAGAGTAGAGTAGAATAGAATAGAAAATAGAATACAGTAGAATAGAATAGAGTGTAGAATAGAGTAGAATAGAAAATAGAATAGAGTAGAATAGAGTGTAGAATAGAGTAGAATAGAAAATAGAATAGAGTAGAATAGAATAGAAAATAGAATAGGATAGAAAGGGTAGAGTAAAGTAGAGTAGAATAGAATAGAATAGAATAGAATAGAATAGAATAGAATAGAATAGAATAGAAAATAGAATAGTGTAGAATAGAGTAGAGTAGAATAGAATAGAGAATAGAATAGAATTAGAATTAGAATTAGAATAGAGTACAGGAGTAGAGTAGAGTAGAGTAGAGTAGAGTAGAGTAGAATAGAAAAGAAAATAGAATAGGGTAGAGTAGAGTAGAATAGAGTGGAATAAAATAGAATAGAATGAAATGGAATGGAATGGAATTAGAATAGAATAGAGTAGAATAGAGTAGAGTAGAGTGTAGAATAGAGTAGAATAGAAAATAGAATAGAGTAGAATAGAATAGAAAATAGAATAGGATAGAAAGAGTAAAGTAGAGTAGAGTAGAGTAGAATAGAATAGAATAGAATAGAATAGAATAGAATAGAATAGAATAGAAAATAGAATAGAGTAGAGTAGAATAGAGAATAGAATAGAATAGAATAGAATTAGAATTAGAATTAGAATAGAGTACAGTAGTAGAGTAGAGTAGAGTAGAGTAGAGTAGAGTAGAATAGAAAAGAAAATAGAATAGGGTAGAGTAGAGTAGAATAGAGTGGAATAAAATAGAATAGAATGGAATGGAATGGAATTAGAATAGAATAGAGTAGAATAGAGTAGAATAGAATAGAAAATAGAATAGAGTAGAATAAAATAGAAATAGAATAGGATAGAATAGAATTAGAGTAGAGTAAAGTAGAATAGAGTAGAGTAGAGTAGAGTAGAATAGAATAGAAAATAGAGTAGAATAGAATAGAACAGAATAGAGTAGAGTAGAGTAGAGTAGAGTAGAAAATAAAATAGAGTAGAATAAAATAGAATAGAATAGATTGGGATGGAATGGAATGGGATGGGATGGAATGGAATGGAATTAGAATAGAGTAGAGTAGAATAGAATAGAAAATAGAATAGAGTAGAATAGAGTAGAGTAGAGTAGAGTAGAGTAGAGCAGAGTAGAATAGAATAGAAAATAGAATAGAGTAGAATAGAGTAGAGTAGAGTAGAGTAGAGTAGAGTAGAGTGTAGAGTAGAGTAGAATAGAATAGAAAAGAGAATAGAGTAGAATAGAATAGAAAATAGGATAGAATAGAATTAGAGTAGAGTAAAATAGAATAGAGTAGAGTAGAGTAGAGTAGAGTAGAATAGAAAATAGAGTAGAGTAGAGTAGAGTAGAATAGAATAGAATAGAGTAGAATAGAGTAGAGTAGAGTAGAGTAGAGTAGAGTAGAGTAGAGTAGAGTAGAGTAGAGTAGAGTAGAGTAGAAAATAAAATAGAGTAGAATAAAATAGAATAGAATAGATTGGGATGGAATGGAATGGAATGGAATGGAATGGAATGGGATGGAATGGAATGGAATAGAATTAGAATAGAGTAGAGTAGAATAGAATAGAAAATAGAATAGGATAGAATAGAATTAGAGTAGAGTAAAGTAGAATAGAGTAGAGTAGAGCAGAGTAGAATAGAATAGAAAATAGAATAGAGTAGAATAGAATAGAGTAGAATAGAACAGAGAATAGAATAGAATATAATTAGAATTAGAATTAGAATTAGAATAAGAATAGAGTAGTAGAGTAGAGTAGAGTAAGAGTAGAGTAAAATAGAAAATAGAATAGAGTAGAATAGAATAGAAAATAGAATAGAATGGAATAGAGTAGAATAGAATATAGAATAGAATAGAATAGAATTAGAATTAGAATTAGAGTAGAGTAGTAGAATAGAATAGAATAGAATAGAATAGAATAGAATAGAATAATAGAATAGAATAGAACAGAACAGAACAGAACAGAACAGAACAGAACAGAACAGAATAGAATAGAATAGAATAGAATAGAATAGAATAGAATAGAATAGAATCTGGAAGACACCTTGGAGGTCTTCTAGTCCAGCCTCCTGCTCAAGCAGAAGACCTTATACCATTTCAGACAAGTGACTGTGTCTTCTTAAAAACCTCCAGTGATGGATTTTTTTTTCCAAGTTGCAACTGGATTTTCTTGTTTCTCTTTGAAGACGTTTCGCTTCTCATCCAAGAAGCTGAAGCTTCTTAGATGAGAACCACGATCTGGACGACTAAGAATCTCCATAGAAAGTCCAGGGATGGAGCATCCACAACTTCTGAAGGCAACTTCTGTTCCACTGGTTGATTGTCTCCTTGATTAGTTTCCATCCATTGTTTCTTGTCCTACCTTCTGGTGCTTTGGAGAATAAATTGACCCCCTCCTCTTTGTGGCAACCCCTGAGATATTGGAAGATTGCTATCTTGTCCCCCCTAGTTCTCCTTTTCTCTAGACTAGCCCAACCCAAATCCTGCAACCATTCTTCATATGTTTTAGTCTCTTTCATCAACTTAGTTGCTCTTGTACTTATCAGAGCTTGTAAGAGCGAATCTTACAAGTTCTTAGTTGCTCATCTATTCACGTGTGAGAAAAAGTTGATGCCCATATTTGAATGGACATCTCCGTTCAAGTGGACAATCTCGTTAAGAAAATTTTGCATCGAAACATTAGGAAAAGCTACCTGGCCACAAATCCACGGGTGGGCTGCTGGGGGTTTGTAAGGGTTCGAGAGAACCTCTAGCTAAGATTCTGTGCAGTTCGGAGAACCCCCAAATCCCACTCCTAGCTGGCTCTGCCCAACCTGCCTCGCCCCTCCCAGGAGTCCCCTTGTGGCCCGTTTCGGATGCAGGTAAGTGCAAGGCGTTCATGGAGGGTGAAAAAAGGGCCTACCAGAAGGCCTCCGGTGCCTGGGAGGCCGTTTTTGCCCTCCCGGAAGCTCGAGAAAAGCCTCAGGAGCCCGGGGAAGCCTGCTTCGCTTAAATGGCCATGTTAGTAACTTCAGGTGCTTTGGAAAGTAGCTTGACCCCCTCCTCTTTATAGGGTTGCCAGATCTGCTTCCAAAAAATAGCAGACAAGCGGGGGAGGGGGGGTTAAGTAGTAAACAAATAAAAAAAATTACAATTAAATTATATATTTTCTTACAAACATTTTAACACGTATTAAAATAATCACTTCAAAACTTTACTTAAAATTCAAAACATCAAATATATTATAATAATATGTAAAATATTAAATTACATTTTACTTTGCTGTCGTGTGTATTTTTTATTTGACTGCGCAACTTTGTTCAATTCTTTGTGTTTAAGGAATAATTCTTTAATTTCAGTACAACATTGAGAAATATTAAAAAATATACAAAGTTCACTTCGAACTGATACAAGCAGTCGGTTACGTTCGTCAGTCCACAAATTTCCCATGACGCTGAAAATTCATTCAACGTTTGCATTTGATACCAGAATTGATGCACAATACTGGAACAGTTTCAGGAAACTTGGAGCTGGCTCTTTCTTGAAAAAGTACGTCCACTTATCAAGGGATGAATCGCCCTGCAGATGAACATAAACTTCTTCTAAGGCAGAAATTTCATCGAAGAGAGTGTTGGGTGGAAGTTCTTCTCGCCATGGTGATAATAACCAGATGTTCGTCATTTCTTCTAAAGTTGGAGGATTATTGCAATCAATTAGATTGAAACAACTTAGCGTCTCATATACTGAATCGGTGAAATTATACCACTTTTCTAGGTATGCAATGGCTCTTTGATACACGTTGATGGCTTCTTTCTTGAACTTTTGTACGGCATTCTCAGGCAAATGTTTTTTACATAAGGCAAATAAAACTTTCATTCCAAAAAAATGCTCATCATATTTTTTTTGCAAAGAATCACGCAGCTTACACATGATAATATGAAGATCACATGCAAGAATTTTCTTGCTTTCCAGCTTCAGTTGGGTGTCTTGCATTATTGACATGAAGAAGTGTGTGAAATATAAATACAATTCTGAAATTGTTGATTCATCGTCCTTTGCGAGTTCATTTTCCTGATCCGAAATAAGGTTCCAGATAATCTTATGGCACTCATCAGATCCAAGAGAAATAAAATACGATTTTAGAGGTATCCAGTTTAAAAGAAGTCGTTCGACCGCTTTAAACAAACTTAACCAACGTGTTGGAACATAGTGCAAAAGTTCATGGAATTCTGACTCACAAAACTCAAAAAATGATTTCAACTCTTCTCGTTTCTTCGCAGAATTCGAAAATTCAGCAAAAACCTTCAGCACTACATTTTCAATATCAAAAGATAACTGCTTTAATGCATTTTTTGCGCTGTTGTGTAAAATGTGATTATTGCAATGAGCATTCAAACTTTGTCTCACTCTAAACACGATTCTCCAATCCTTATTCTCTTAGACGGTACAGCTTTAGATTACGTACCATTTCATCATAAAGCTTTTGAATAAAACAAAGGTCAACTATTTTGTGAAAAAAAATAGTGAACATAATGTGAAAAAAGTGGATTGTCCGCTCAAATAGTGGACACTAGCAACCCTACTTTTTAAAAATCAAACCTTTTTGGTGACTAGGGAAGAAAATGCTGCCCAGGAACCAAAATGTTTTTTGAAGACAATTTTTTTTTTTTTTTTTTTTGAAACCAAATGCAAAAACGGACACCAGGATGAGTTTCAGGATGAAATTCCATGTCTAAAAATGGTGTTACTTCCACTTTTTAAAAATCGAGCCTTTTTGGTGCCTGGGGAAGAAAACGTGTGACTTAATATTCAGGAAAAATGCTGCCCAGGAACCAAAATGTTTTTTGAAGCCAAATTTTTTTTTGAAACCAAATGCAAAAACGGACACCAGGATGAGTTTCGGGATGAAATTCCATGTCTAAAAACGGTGTTACTTCCACTTTTTAAAAATCGAGCCTTTTTGGTGCCTGGGGAAAAAAACGCGTGCCTTAATGGTCAGGAAAAATGCTGCCCAGGAACCAAAATGTTTTTGAAGCAAATTTTTTTTTTTTTGAAACCAAATGCAAAAACAGACACCAGGATGAGTTTCGGGATGAAATTCCATGTCTAAAAACGGTGTTACTTCCACTTTTTAAAAATCAAGCCTTTTTGGTGATTGGGGAAGAAAACGCATGACTTAATGGTCAGGAAAAATACTGTCCAGGAACCAAAATGTTTTTTGAAGCCAATTTTTTTTTTTGAAACCAAATGCAAAAACGGACACCAGGATGAGTTTTGGGATGAAATTCCATGTCTGAAAATGGTTTTTCTTCCACTTTTTAAAAATCGAGCCTTTTTGGTGCCTGGGGAAGACAACCCATGACTTAATGGTCAGGAAAAATACTGCCCAGGAACCAAAATGTTTTTTGAAGCCAAATTTTTTTTTTGAAACCAAATGCAAAAACGGACACCAGGATGAGTTTTGGGATGAAATTCCATGTCTAAAAACGGTGTGATTTCCACTTTTTAAAAATCGAGCCTTTGTGGTGCCTGGGGAATAAAACGTGTGATTTAATATTCAGGAAAAATGCTGCCCAGGAACCAAAATCTTTTTTGAAGCCAATTTTTTTTTTTTTTGAAACCAAATGCAAAGACGGACACCAGGATGAGTTTCGGGATGAAATTCCATGTCTAAAAATGGTGTTACTTCCACTTTTTAAAAATCGAGACTTTTTGGTGCCTGGGGATGAAAACGCGTGACTTAATGGTCAGGAAAAATGCTGCCCAGGAACCAAAATGTTTTTTGAAGACAATTTTTTTTTTTTTTTTGAAACCATATGCAAAAACGGACACCAGGATGAGTTTCAGGATGAAATTCCATGTCTAAAAATGGTGTTGCTTCCACGTTTTAAAAATTGAGCCTTTTTGGTGCCTGGGGAAGAAAAAGTATGACTTAATATTCAGGAAAAATGCTGCCCAAGAACCAAAATGTTTTTTGAAGCCAAATTTTTTTTTTGAAACCAAATGCAAAAACGGACACCAGGATGAGTTTCGGGATGAAATTCCATGTCTAAAAACGGTGTTACTTCCACTTTTTAAAAATCGAGCCTTTTTGGTGCCTGGGGAAAAAAACGCGTGACTTAATGGTCAGGAAAAATGTTACCCAGGAACCAAAATCTTTTTTGAAGCCAATTTTTTTTTTTTTTTTGAAACCAAATGCAAAGACGGACACCAGGATGAGTTTCGGGATGAAATTCCATGTCTAAAAACGGTGTTATTTCCACTCTTTAAAAATCGAGCCTATTTGGTGCCTGGGGACGAAAACGCGTAACTTAATGGTCAGGAAAAATGCTGCCCAGGAACCAAAATGTTTTTTGAAGACAATTTTTTTTTTTTGAAACCATATGCAAAAACGGACACCAGGATGAGTTTCAGGATGAAATTCCATGTCTAAAAATGGTGTTGCTTCCACGTTTTAAAAATCGAGCCTTTTTGGTGCCTGGGGACGAAAACGCGTGACTTAATGGTCAGGAAAAATGCTGCCCAGGAACCAAAATCTTTTTTGAAGCCAATTTTTTTTTTTTGAAACCAAATGCAAAAACGGACACCAGGATGAGTTTTGGGATGAAATTCCATGTCTGAAAATGGTTTTTCTTCCACTTTTTAAAAATCGAGCCTTTTTGGTGCCTGGGGAAGAAAACGTGTGACTTAATATTCAGGAAAAATGCTGCCCAGGAACCAAAATGTTTTTGAAGCCAATTTTTTTTTTTTTTTGAAACCAAATGCAAAGACGGACACCAGGATGAGTTTCGGGATGAAATTCCATGTCTAAAAACGGTGTTATTTCCACTCTTTAAAAATCGAGCCTTTTTGGTGCCTGGGGAAGAAAACGCATGACTTAATGGTCAGGAAAAATGCTGCCCAAGAACCAAAATGTTTTTTGAAGCCAAATTTTTTTTTTGAAACCAAATGCAAAGACGGACACCAGGATGAGTTTCGGGATGAAATTCCATGTCTAAAAACGGTGTTACTTCCACGTTTTAAAAATCGAGCCTTTTTAGTGCCTGGGGACGAAAACGCATGACTTAATGGTCAGGAAAAATGCTACCCAGGAACCAAAATCTTTTTTGAAGCCAATTTTTTTTTTTTGAAACCAAATGCAAAAACGGACACCAGGATGAGTTTTGGGATGAAATTCCATGTCTGAAAATGGTTTTTCTTCCACTTTTTAAAAATCGAGCCTTTTTGGTTCCTGGGGAAGAAAACGTGTGACTTAATATTCAGGAAAAATGCTGCCCAGGAACCAAAATGTTTTTTGAAGCCAAATTTTTTTTTTGAAACCAAATGCAAAGACGGACACCAGGATGAGTTTCGGGATGAAATTCCATGTCTAAAAACGGTGTTATTTCCACTTTTTAAAAATCGAGCCTTTTTGGTGCCTTGGGAAAAAAACGCGTGACTTAATGGTCAGGAAAAATGCTGCCCAGGAACCAAAATCTTTTTTGAAGCCAATTTTTTTTTTTTTTGAAACCAAATGCAAAGACGGACACCAGGATGAGTTTCGGGATGAAATTCCATGTCTAAAAACGGTGTTATTTCCACTCTTTAAAAATCGAGCCTGTTTGGTGCCTGGGGACGAAAACGCGTAACTTAATGGTCAGGAAAAATGCTGCCCAGGAACCAAAATGTTTTTTGAAGACAATTTTTTTTTTTGAAACCATATGCAAAAACGGACACCAGGATGAGTTTCAGGATGAAATTCCATGTCTAAAAATGGTGTTGCTTCCACGTTTTAAAAATCGAGCCTTTTTGGTGCCTGGGGACGAAAACGCGTGACTTAATGGTCAGGAAAAATGCTGCCCAGGAACCAAAATCTTTTTTGAAGCCAATTTTTTTTTTTTTTTTGAAACCAAATGCAAAAACGGACACCAGGATGAGTTTCGGGATGAAATTCCATGTCTGAAAATGGTTTTTCTTCCACTTTTTAAAAATCGAGCCTTTTTGGTGCCTGGGGAAGAAAACATGTGACTTAATATTCAGGAAAAATGCTGCCCAGGAACCAAAATGTTTTTAGAAGCCAATTTTTTTTTTTGAAACCAAATGCAAAAACGGACAGCAGGATGAGTTTCGGGATGAAATTCCATGTCTAAAAACGGTGTTATTTCCACTTTTTAAAAATCAAGCCTTTTTGGTGCCTGGGGAAAAAAACGTGTGACTTAATATTCAGGAAAAATGCTGCCCAGGAACCAAAATGTTTTTGAAGCAAATTTTTTTTTTTTGAAACCAAACGCAAAAACGGACACCAGGATGAGTTTCGGGATGAAATTCCATGTCTAAAAATGGTGTTGCTTCCACTTTTTAAAAATCGAGCCTTTTTGGTGCCTGGGAAAGAAAACCCATGACTTAATGGTCAGGAAAAATGCTGCCCAGGAACCAAAATGTTTTTTGAAGACAATTTTTTTTTTTTTGAAACCATATGCAAAAACGGACACCAGGATGAGTTTTGGGATGAAATTCTATGTCTAAAAACGGTGTTACTTCCACTTTTTATAAATCGAGCCTTTTTGGTGCCTGGGGACGAAAATGCGTGACTTAATGGTCAGGAAAAATGCTGCCCAGGAACCAAAATCTTTTTTGAAGCCAATTTTTTTTTTTGAAACCAAATGCAAAAACGGACACCAGGATGAGTTTTGGGATGAAATTCCATGTCTAAAAATGGTTTTTCTTCCACTTTTTAAAAATCGAGCCTTTTTGGTGCCTGGGGAAGAAAGCGCATGACTTAATATTCAGGAAAAATGCTGCCCAGGAACCAAAATGTTTTTTGAAGCCAAATTTTTTTTTTGAAACCAAATGCAAAAACGGACACAAGGATGAGTTTCGGGATGAAATTCCATGTCTAAAAATGGTGTTTTTTCCACTTTTTAAAAATCGAGCCTTTTTGGTGCCTGGGGAAAAAAACGCGTGACTTAATGGTCAGGAAAAATGCTGCCCAGGAACCAAAAGGATTTTTGAAGCCATTTTTTTTTTTTTTTTTTTTTGAAAACAAATGCAAAAACGGACACCAGGATGAGTTTCGGGATGAAATTCCATGTCTAAAAACGGTGTTGCTTCCACTTTTTAAAAATCGAGCCATTTTGGTGCCTGGGGAAGAAAACGCATGACTTAATGGTCAGGAAAAATGCTGCCCAGGAACCAAAATGTTTTTTGAAGCCAATTTTTTTTTTTTTGAAACCAAATGCAAAAACGGACACCAGGATGAGTTTTGGGATGAAATTCCATGTCTGAAAATGGTTTTTCTTCCACTTTTTAAAAATCGAGCCTTTTTGGTGCCTGGGGAAGAAAACGTGTGACTTAATATTCAGGAAAAATGCTGCCCAGGAACCAAAATGTTTTTTGAAGCCAAATTTTTTTTTTGAAACCAAATGCAAAGACGGACACCAGGATGAGTTTCGGGATGAAATTCCATGTCTAAAAATGGTGTTGCTTCCACTTTTTAAAAATCGAGCCATTTTGGTGCCTGGGGAAGAAAACGCATGACTTAATGGTCAGGAAAAATGCTGCCCAGGAACCAAAATGTTTTTTGAAGCCAATTTTTTTTTTTTGAAACCAAATGCAAAAACGGACACCAGGATGAGTTTTGGGATGAAATTCCATGTCTGAAAATGGTTTTTCTTCCACTTTTTAAAAATCGAGCCTTTTTGGTGCCTGGGGAAGAAAACGTGTGACTTAATATTCAGGAAAAATGCTGCCCAGGAACCAAAATGTTTTTGAAGCAATTTTTTTTTTTTTGAAACCAAATGCAAAAACGGACACCAGGATGAGTTTCGGGATGAAATTCCATGTCTAAAAACGGTGTTACTTCCACTTTTTAAAAATCGAGCCTTTTTGGTGCCTGGGGACGAAAACGCATGACTTAATGGTCAGGAAAAATGCTACCCAGGAACCAAAATCTTTTTTGAAGCCAATTTTTTTTTTTTTTTTGAAACCAAATGCAAAGACGGACACCAGGATGAGTTTCGGGATGAAATTCCATGTCTAAAAATTGTTTTTCTTCCACTTTTTAAAAATCGAGCCTTTTTGGTGCCTGGGGAAGAAAGCGCATGACTTAATATTCAGGAAAAATGCTGCCCAGGAACCAAAATGTTTTTTGAAGCCAAATTTTTTTTTTGAAACCAAATGCAAAAACGGACACAAGGATGAGTTTCGGGATGAAATTCCATGTCTAAAAATGGTGTTTTTTCCACTTTTTAAAAATCGAGCCTTTTTGGTGCCTGGGAAAAAAAACGCGTGACTTAATGGTCAGGAAAAATGCTGCCCAGGAACCAAAAGGATTTTTGAAGCCATTTTTTTTTTTTTTTTTTGAAAACAAATGCAAAAACGGACACCAGGATGAGTTTCGGGATGAAATTCCATGTCTAAAAATGGTGTTGCTTCCACTTTTTAAAAATCGAGCCATTTTGGTGCCTGGGGAAGAAAACGCATGACTTAATGGTCAGGAAAAATGCTGCCCAGGAACCAAAATGTTTTTTGAAGCCAATTTTTTTTTTTTGAAACCAAATGCAAAAACGGACACCAGGATGAGTTTTGGGATGAAATTCCATGTCTGAAAATGGTTTTTCTTCCACTTTTTAAAAATCGAGCCTTTTTGGTGCCTGGGGAAGAAAACGTGTGACTTAATATTCAGGAAAAATGCTGCCCAGGAACCAAAATGTTTTTGAAGCAATTTTTTTTTTTTTTGAAACCAAATGCAAAAACGGACACCAGGATGAGTTTCGGGATGAAATTCCATGTCTAAAAACGGTGTTACTTCCACTTTTTAAAAATCGAGCCTTTTTGGTGCCTGGGGACGAAAACGCATGACTTAATGGTCAGGAAAAATGCTACCCAGGAACCAAAATCTTTTTTGAAGCCAATTTTTTTTTTTTGAAACCAAATGCAAAAACGGACACCAGGATGAGTTTTGGGATGAAATTCCATGTCTGAAAATGGTTTTTCTTCCACTTTTTAAAAATCGAGCCTTTTTGGTGCCTGGGGAAGAAAACGTGTGACTTAATATTCAGGAAAAATGCTGCCCAGGAACCAAAATGTTTTTTGAAGCCAATTTTTTTTTTTTTTTGAAACCAAATGCAAAGACGGACACCAGGATGAGTTTCGGGATGAAATTCCATGTCTAAAAACGGTGTTACTTCCACGTTTTAAAAATCGAGCCTTTTTGGTGCCTGGGGACGAAAACGCATGACTTAATGGTCAGGAAAAATGCTACCCAGGAACCAAAATCTTTTTTGAAGCCAATTTTTTTTTTTTTGAAACCAAATGCAAAAACGGACACCAGGATGAGTTTTGGGATGAAATTCCATGTCTGAAAATGGTTTTTCTTCCACTTTTTAAAAATCGAGCCTTTTTGGTGCCTGGGGAAAAAAACGCATGACTTAATGGTCAGGAAAAATGCTACCCAGGAACCAAAATCTTTTTTGAAGCCAATTTTTTTTTTTTTTGAAACCAAATGCAAAGACGGACACCAGGATGAGTTTCGGGATGAAATTCCATGTCTAAAAACGGTGTTACTTCCACGTTTTAAAAATCGAGCCTTTTTAGTGCCTGGGGACGAAAACGCATGACTTAATGGTCAGGAAAAATGCTACCCAGGAACCAAAATCTTTTTTGAAGCCAATTTTTTTTTTTTGAAACCAAATGCAAAAACGGACACCAGGATGAGTTTTGGGATGAAATTCCATGTCTGAAAATGGTTTTTCTTCCACTTTTTAAAAATCGAGCCTTTTTGGTTCCTGGGGAAGAAAACGTGTGACTTAATATTCAGGAAAAATGCTGCCCAGGAACCAAAATGTTTTTTGAAGCCAAATTTTTTTTTTGAAACCAAATGCAAAGACGGACACCAGGATGAGTTTCGGGATGAAATTCCATGTCTAAAAACGGTGTTATTTCCACTTTTTAAAAATCGAGCCTTTTTGGTGCCTTGGGAAAAAAACGCGTGACTTAATGGTCAGGAAAAATGCTGCCCAGGAACCAAAATCTTTTTTGAAGCCAATTTTTTTTTTTTTTGAAACCAAATGCAAAGACGGACACCAGGATGAGTTTCGGGATGAAATTCCATGTCTAAAAACGGTGTTATTTCCACTCTTTAAAAATCGAGCCTGTTTGTTGCCTGGGGACGAAAACGCGTAACTTAATGGTCAGGAAAAATGCTGCCCAGGAACCAAAATGTTTTTTGAAGACAATTTTTTTTTTTGAAACCATATGCAAAAACGGACACCAGGATGAGTTTCAGGATGAAATTCCATGTCTAAAAATGGTGTTGCTTCCACGTTTTAAAAATCGAGCCTTTTTGGTGCCTGGGGACGAAAACGCGTGACTTAATGGTCAGGAAAAATGCTGCCCAGGAACCAAAATCTTTTTTGAAGCCAATTTTTTTTTTTTTTTGAAACCAAATGCAAAAACGGACACCAGGATGAGTTTCGGGATGAAATTCCATGTCTGAAAATGGTTTTTCTTCCACTTTTTAAAAATCGAGCCTTTTTGGTGCCTGGGGAAGAAAACATGTGACTTAATATTCAGGAAAAATGCTGCCCAGGAACCAAAATGTTTTTAGAAGCCAATTTTTTTTTTTGAAACCAAATGCAAAAACGGACAGCAGGATGAGTTTCGGGATGAAATTCCATGTCTAAAAACGGTGTTATTTCCACTTTTTAAAAATCGAGCCTTTTTCGTGCCTTGGGAAAAAAACGCGTGACTTAATGGTCAGGAAAAATGCTACCCAGGAACCAAAATCTTTTTTGAAGCCAATTTTTTTTTTTTTTTGAAACCAAATGCAAAGACGGACACCAGGATGAGTTTCGGGATGAAATTCCATGTCTAAAAACGGTGTTATTTCCACTCTTTAAAAATCGAGCCTGTTTGTTGCCTGGGGACGAAAACGCGTAACTTAATGGTCAGGAAAAATGCTGCCCAGGAACCAAAATGTTTTTTGAAGACAATTTTTTTTTTTGAAACCATATGCAAAAACGGACACCAGGATGAGTTTCAGGATGAAATTCCATGTCTAAAAATGGTGTTGCTTCCACGTTTTAAAAATCGAGCCTTTTTGGTGCCTGGGGACGAAAACGCGTGACTTAATGGTCAGGAAAAATGCTGCCCAGGAACCAAAATCTTTTTTGAAGCCAATTTTTTTTTTTTTTTTGAAACCAAATGCAAAAACGGACACCAGGATGAGTTTCGGGATGAAATTCCATGTCTGAAAATGGTTTTTCTTCCACTTTTTAAAAATCGAGCCTTTTTGGTGCCTGGGGAAGAAAACATGTGACTTAATATTCAGGAAAAATGCTGCCCAGGAACCAAAATGTTTTTAGAAGCCAATTTTTTTTTTTGAAACCAAATGCAAAAACGGACAGCAGGATGAGTTTCGGGATGAAATTCCATGTCTAAAAACGGTGTTATTTCCACTTTTTAAAAATCAAGCCTTTTTGGTGCCTGGGGAAGAAAACGTGTGACTTAATATTCAGGAAAAATGCTGCCCAGGAACCAAAATGTTTTTTGAAGCCAAATTTTTTTTTTGAAACCAAATGCAAAAACGGACAGCAGGATGAGTTTCGGGATGAAATTCCATGTCTAAAAACGGTGTTATTTCCACTTTTTAAAAATCGAGCCTTTTTCGTGCCTTGGGAAAAAAACGCGTGACTTAATGGTCAGGAAAAATGCTACCCAGGAACCAAAATCTTTTTTGAAGCCAATTTTTTTTTTTTTTTGAAACCAAATGCAAAGACGGACACCAGGATGAGTTTCGGGATGAAATTCCATGTCTAAAAACGGTGTTATTTCCACTCTTTAAAAATCGAGCCTGTTTGTTGCCTGGGGACGAAAACGCGTAACTTAATGGTCAGGAAAAATGCTGCCCAGGAACCAAAATGTTTTTTGAAGACAATTTTTTTTTTTGAAACCATATGCAAAAACGGACACCAGGATGAGTTTCAGGATGAAATTCCATGTCTAAAAATGGTGTTGCTTCCACGTTTTAAAAATCGAGCCTTTTTGGTGCCTGGGGACGAAAACGCGTGACTTAATGGTCAGGAAAAATGCTGCCCAGGAACCAAAATCTTTTTTGAAGCCAATTTTTTTTTTTTTTTTGAAACCAAATGCAAAAACGGACACCAGGATGAGTTTCGGGATGAAATTCCATGTCTGAAAATGGTTTTTCTTCCACTTTTTAAAAATCGAGCCTTTTTGGTGCCTGGGGAAGAAAACATGTGACTTAATATTCAGGAAAAATGCTGCCCAGGAACCAAAATGTTTTTAGAAGCCAATTTTTTTTTTTGAAACCAAATGCAAAAACGGACAGCAGGATGAGTTTCGGGATGAAATTCCATGTCTAAAAACGGTGTTATTTCCACTTTTTAAAAATCAAGCCTTTTTGGTGCCTGGGGAAGAAAACGTGTGACTTAATATTCAGGAAAAATGCTGCCCAGGAACCAAAATGTTTTTTGAAGCCAAATTTTTTTTTTGAAACCAAATGCAAAAACGGACACCAGGATGAGTTTCGGGATGAAATTCCATGTCTAAAAACGGTGTTATTTCCACTTTTTAAAAATCGAGTCTTTTTCGTGCCTTGGGAAAAAAACACGTGACTTAATGGTCAGGAAAAATGCTACCCAGGAACCAAAATCTTTTTTGAAGCCAATTTTTTTTTTTTTTTGAAACCAAATGCAAAGACGGACACCAGGATGAGTTTCGGGATGAAATTCCATGTCTAAAAACGGTGTTATTTCCACTCTTTAAAAATCGAGCCTTTTTGGTGCCTGGGGACGAAA
This sequence comes from Arizona elegans, assembly GCA_022577455.1. Lineage (NCBI taxonomy): Eukaryota > Metazoa > Chordata > Lepidosauria > Squamata > Colubridae > Arizona > Arizona elegans. The sequence goes on from JAKOOJ010000031.1 coordinate 1,278,669, forward strand.
ACGCATGACTTAATGGTCAGGAAAAATGCTACCCAGGAACCAAAATCTTTTTTGAAGCCAATTTTTTTTTTTTGAAACCAAATGCAAAAACGGACACCAGGATGAGTTTTGGGATGAAATTCCATGTCTGAAAATGGTTTTTCTTCCACTTTTTAAAAATCGAGCCTTTTTGGTTCCTGGGGAAGAAAACGTGCGACTTAATATTCAGGAAAAATGCTGCCCAGGAACCAAAATGTTTTTTGAAGCCAAATTTTTTTTTTGAAACCAAATGCAAAGACGGACACCAGGATGAGTTTCGGGATGAAATTCCATGTCTAAAAACGGTGTTATTTCCACTCTTTAAAAATCGAGCCTATTTGGTGCCTGGGGACGAAAACGCGTAACTTAATGGTCAGGAAAAATGCTGCCCAGGAACCAAAATGTTTTTTGAAGACAATTTTTTTTTTTGAAACCATATGCAAAAACGGACACCAGGATGAGTTTCAGGATGAAATTCCATGTCTAAAAATGGTGTTGCTTCCACGTTTTAAAAATCGAGCCTTTTTGGTGCCTGGGGACGAAAACGCGTGACTTAATGGTCAGGAAAAATGCTGCCCAGGAACCAAAATCTTTTTTGAAGCCAATTTTTTTTTTTTTTTTTGAAACCAAATGCAAAAACGGACACCAGGATGAGTTTCGGGATGAAATTCCATGTCTGAAAATGGTTTTTCTTCCACTTTTTAAAAATCGAGCCTTTTTGGTGCCTGGGGAAGAAAACATGTGACTTAATATTCAGGAAAAATGCTGCCCAGGAACCAAAATGTTTTTTGAAGCCAAATTTTTTTTTTGAAACCAAATGCAAAAACGGACACCAGGATGAGTTTCGGGATGAAATTCCATGTCTAAAAACGGTGTTATTTCCACTTTTTAAAAATCGAGCCTTTTTGGTGCCTTGGGAAAAAAACGCGTGACTTAATGGTCAGGAAAAATGCTGCCCAGGAACCAAAATCTTTTTTGAAGCCAATTTTTTTTTTTTTTGAAACCAAATGCAAAGACGGACACCAGGATGAGTTTCGGGATGAAATTCCATGTCTAAAAACGGTGTTATTTCCACTCTTTAAAAATCGAGCCTATTTGGTGCCTGGGGACGAAAACGCGTAACTTAATGGTCAGGAAAAATGCTGCCCAGGAACCAAAATGTTTTTTGAAGACAATTTTTTTTTTTGAAACCATATGCAAAAACGGACACCAGGATGAATTTCAGGATGAAATTCCATGTCTAAAAATGGTGTTGCTTCCACGTTTTAAAAATCGAGCCTTTTTGGTGCCTGGGGAAGAAAACATGTGACTTAATATTCAGGAAAAATGCTGCCCAGGAACCAAAATGTTTTTAGAAGCCAATTTTTTTTTTTGAAACCAAATGCAAAAACGGACAGCAGGATGAGTTTCGGGATGAAATTCCATGTCTAAAAACGGTGTTATTTCCACTTTTTAAAAATCAAGCCTTTTTGGTGCCTGGGGAAGAAAACGTGTGACTTAATATTCAGGAAAAATGCTGCCCAGGAACCAAAATGTTTTTTGAAGCCAAATTTTTTTTTTGAAACCAAATGCAAAAACGGACACCAGGATGAGTTTCGGGATGAAATTCCATGTCTAAAAACGGTGTTACTTCCATTTTTTAAAAATCGAGCCTTTTTGGTGCCTGGGGACGAAAACGCATGACTTAATGGTCAGGAAAAATGCTACCCAGGAACCAAAATCTTTTTTGAAGCCAATTTTTTTTTTTTTGAAACCAAATGCAAAAACGGACACCAGGATGAGTTTTGGGATGAAATTCCATGTCTGAAAATGGTTTTTCTTCCACTTTTTAAAAATCGAGCCTTTTTGGTGCCTGGGGAAGAAAACGTGTGACTTAATATTCAGGAAAAATGCTGCCCAGGAACCAAAATGTTTTTTGAAGCCAATTTTTTTTTTTTTTTGAAACCAAATGCAAAGACGGACACCAGGATGAGTTTCGGGATGAAATTCCATGTCTAAAAACGGTGTTACTTCCACGTTTTAAAAATCGAGCCTTTTTGGTGCCTGGGGACGAAAACGCATGACTTAATGGTCAGGAAAAATGCTACCCAGGAACCAAAATCTTTTTTGAAGCCAATTTTTTTTTTTTTGAAACCAAATGCAAAAACGGACACCAGGATGAGTTTTGGGATGAAATTCCATGTCTGAAAATGGTTTTTCTTCCACTTTTTAAAAATCGAGCCTTTTTGGTGCCTGGGGAAAAAAACGCATGACTTAATGGTCAGGAAAAATGCTACCCAGGAACCAAAATCTTTTTTGAAGCCAATTTTTTTTTTTTTTGAAACCAAATGCAAAGACGGACACCAGGATGAGTTTCGGGATGAAATTCCATGTCTAAAAACGGTGTTATTTCCACTCTTTAAAAATCGAGCCTATTTGGTGCCTGGGGACGAAAACGCGTAACTTAATGGTCAGGAAAAATGCTGCCCAGGAACCAAAATGTTTTTTGAAGACAATTTTTTTTTTTGAAACCATATGCAAAAACGGACACCAGGATGAATTTCAGGATGAAATTCCATGTCTAAAAATGGTGTTGCTTCCACGTTTTAAAAATCGAGCCTTTTTGGTGCCTGGGGAAGAAAACATGTGACTTAATATTCAGGAAAAATGCTGCCCAGGAACCAAAATGTTTTTAGAAGCCAATTTTTTTTTTTGAAACCAAATGCAAAAACGGACAGCAGGATGAGTTTCGGGATGAAATTCCATGTCTAAAAACGGTGTTATTTCCACTTTTTAAAAATCAAGCCTTTTTGGTGCCTGGGGAAGAAAACGTGTGACTTAATATTCAGGAAAAATGCTGCCCAGGAACCAAAATGTTTTTTGAAGCCAAATTTTTTTTTTGAAACCAAATGCAAAAACGGACACCAGGATGAGTTTCGGGATGAAATTCCATGTCTAAAAACGGTGTTATTTCCACTTTTTAAAAATCGAGCCTTTTTGGTGCCTGGGGAAGAAAACGTGTGACTTAATATTCAGGAAAAATGCTGCCCAGGAACCAAAATGTTTTTGAAGCAATTTTTTTTTTTTTTGAAACCAAATGCAAAAACGGACACCAGGATGAGTTTCGGGATGAAATTCCATGTCTAAAAACGGTGTTACTTCCATTTTTTAAAAATCGAGACTTTTTGGTGCCTGGGGACGAAAACGCATGACTTAATGGTCAGGAAAAATGCTACCCAGGAACCAAAATCTTTTTTGAAGCCAATTTTTTTTTTTTTGAAACCAAATGCAAAAACGGACACCAGGATGAGTTTTGGGATGAAATTCCATGTCTGAAAATGGTTTTTCTTCCACTTTTTAAAAATCGAGCCTTTTTGGTGCCTGGGGAAGAAAACGTGTGACTTAATATTCAGGAAAAATGCTGCCCAGGAACCAAAATGTTTTTTGAAGCCAATTTTTTTTTTTTTTTGAAACCAAATGCAAAGACGGACACCAGGATGAGTTTCGGGATGAAATTCCATGTCTAAAAACGGTGTTACTTCCACGTTTTAAAAATCGAGCCTTTTTGGTGCCTGGGGACGAAAACGCATGACTTAATGGTCAGGAAAAATGCTACCCAGGAACCAAAATCTTTTTTGAAGCCAATTTTTTTTTTTTTGAAACCAAATGCAAAAACGGACACCAGGATGAGTTTTGGGATGAAATTCCATGTCTGAAAATGGTTTTTCTTCCACTTTTTAAAAATCGAGCCTTTTTGGTGCCTGGGGAAAAAAACGCATGACTTAATGGTCAGGAAAAATGCTACCCAGGAACCAAAATCTTTTTTGAAGCCAATTTTTTTTTTTTTTTGAAACCAAATGCAAAGACGGACACCAGGATGAGTTTCGGGATGAAATTCCATGTCTAAAAACGGTGTTACTTCCACGTTTTAAAAATCGAGCCTTTTTGGTGCCTGGGGACGAAAACGCATGACTTAATGGTCAGGAAAAATGCTACCCAGGAACCAAAATCTTTTTTGAAGCCAATTTTTTTTTTTTTGAAACCAAATGCAAAAACGGACACCAGGATGAGTTTTGGGATGAAATTCCATGTCTGAAAATGGTTTTTCTTCCACTTTTTAAAAATCGAGCCTTTTTGGTGCCTGGGGAAAAAAACGCATGACTTAATGGTCAGGAAAAATGCTACCCAGGAACCAAAATCTTTTTTGAAGCCAATTTTTTTTTTTTTTGAAACCAAATGCAAAGACGGACACCAGGATGAGTTTCGGGATGAAATTCCATGTCTAAAAACGGTGTTACTTCCACGTTTTAAAAATCGAGCCTTTTTGGTGCCTTGGGACGAAAACGCATGACTTAATGGTCAGGAAAAATGCTACCCAGGAACCAAAATCTTTTTTGAAGCCAATTTTTTTTTTTTGAAACCAAATGCAAAAACGGACACCAGGATGAGTTTTGGGATGAAATTCCATGTCTGAAAATGGTTTTTCTTCCACTTTTTAAAAATCGAGCCTTTTTGGTTCCTGGGGAAGAAAACGTGTGACTTAATATTCAGGAAAAATGCTGCCCAGGAACCAAAATGTTTTTTGAAGCCAAATTTTTTTTTTGAAACCAAATGCAAAGACGGACACCAGGATGAGTTTCGGGATGAAATTCCATGTCTAAAAACGGTGTTATTTCCACTTTTTAAAAATCGAGCCTTTTTGGTGCCTTGGGAAAAAAACGCGTGACTTAATGGTCAGGAAAAATGCTGCCCAGGAACCAAAATCTTTTTTGAAGCCAATTTTTTTTTTTTTTGAAACCAAATGCAAAGACGGACACCAGGATGAGTTTCGGGATGAAATTCCATGTCTAAAAACGGTGTTATTTCCACTCTTTAAAAATCGAGCCTGTTTGTTGCCTGGGGACGAAAACGCGTAACTTAATGGTCAGGAAAAATGCTGCCCAGGAACCAAAATGTTTTTTGAAGACAATTTTTTTTTTTGAAACCATATGCAAAAACGGACACCAGGATGAGTTTCAGGATGAAATTCCATGTCTAAAAATGGTGTTGCTTCCACGTTTTAAAAATCGAGCCTTTTTGGTGCCTGGGGACGAAAACGCGTGACTTAATGGTCAGGAAAAATGCTGCCCAGGAACCAAAATCTTTTTTGAAGCCAATTTTTTTTTTTTTTGAAACCAAATGCAAAAACGGACACCAGGATGAGTTTCGGGATGAAATTCCATGTCTGAAAATGGTTTTTCTTCCACTTTTTAAAAATCGAGCCTTTTTGGTGCCTGGGGAAGAAAACATGTGACTTAATATTCAGGAAAAATGCTGCCCAGGAACCAAAATGTTTTTAGAAGCCAATTTTTTTTTTTGAAACCAAATGCAAAAACGGACAGCAGGATGAGTTTCGGGATGAAATTCCATGTCTAAAAACGGTGTTATTTCCACTTTTTAAAAATCGAGCCTTTTTCGTGCCTTGGGAAAAAAACGCGTGACTTAATGGTCAGGAAAAATGCTACCCAGGAACCAAAATCTTTTTTGAAGCCAATTTTTTTTTTTTTTTGAAACCAAATGCAAAGACGGACACCAGGATGAGTTTCGGGATGAAATTCCATGTCTAAAAACGGTGTTATTTCCACTCTTTAAAAATCGAGCCTGTTTGTTGCCTGGGGACGAAAACGCGTAACTTAATGGTCAGGAAAAATGCTGCCCAGGAACCAAAATGTTTTTTGAAGACAATTTTTTTTTTTGAAACCATATGCAAAAACGGACACCAGGATGAGTTTCAGGATGAAATTCCATGTCTAAAAATGGTGTTGCTTCCACGTTTTAAAAATCGAGCCTTTTTGGTGCCTGGGGACGAAAACGCGTGACTTAATGGTCAGGAAAAATGCTGCCCAGGAACCAAAATCTTTTTTGAAGCCAATTTTTTTTTTTTTTTGAAACCAAATGCAAAAACGGACACCAGGATGAGTTTCGGGATGAAATTCCATGTCTGAAAATGGTTTTTCTTCCACTTTTTAAAAATCGAGCCTTTTTGGTGCCTGGGGAAGAAAACATGTGACTTAATATTCAGGAAAAATGCTGCCCAGGAACCAAAATGTTTTTAGAAGCCAATTTTTTTTTTTGAAACCAAATGCAAAAACGGACAGCAGGATGAGTTTCGGGATGAAATTCCATGTCTAAAAACGGTGTTATTTCCACTTTTTAAAAATCAAGCCTTTTTGGTGCCTGGGGAAGAAAACGTGTGACTTAATATTCAGGAAAAATGCTGCCCAGGAACCAAAATGTTTTTTGAAGCCAAATTTTTTTTTTGAAACCAAATGCAAAAACGGACACCAGGATGAGTTTCGGGATGAAATTCCATGTCTAAAAACGGTGTTATTTCCACTTTTTAAAAATCGAGCCTTTTTCGTGCCTTGGGAAAAAAACGCGTGACTTAATGGTCAGGAAAAATGCTACCCAGGAACCAAAATCTTTTTTGAAGCCAATTTTTTTTTTTTTTGAAACCAAATGCAAAGACGGACACCAGGATGAGTTTCGGGATGAAATTCCATGTCTAAAAACGGTGTTATTTCCACTCTTTAAAAATCGAGCCTTTTTGGTGCCTGGGGACGAAAACGCATGACTTAATGGTCAGGAAAAATGCTACCCAGGAACCAAAATCTTTTTTGAAGCCAATTTTTTTTTTTTGAAACCAAATGCAAAAACGGACACCAGGATGAGTTTTGGGATGAAATTCCATGTCTGAAAATGGTTTTTCTTCCACTTTTTAAAAATCGAGCCTTTTTGGTTCCTGGGGAAGAAAACGTGTGACTTAATATTCAGGAAAAATGCTGCCCAGGAACCAAAATGTTTTTTGAAGCCAAATTTTTTTTTTGAAACCAAATGCAAAGACGGACACCAGGATGAGTTTCGGGATGAAATTCCATGTCTAAAAACGGTGTTATTTCCACTCTTTAAAAATCGAGCCTATTTGGTGCCTGGGGACGAAAACGCGTAACTTAATGGTCAGGAAAAATGCTGCCCAGGAACCAAAATGTTTTTTGAAGACAATTTTTTTTTTTGAAACCATATGCAAAAACGGACACCAGGATGAGTTTCAGGATGAAATTCCATGTCTAAAAATGGTGTTGCTTCCACGTTTTAAAAATCGAGCCTTTTTGGTGCCTGGGGACGAAAACGCGTGACTTAATGGTCAGGAAAAATGCTGCCCAGGAACCAAAATCTTTTTTGAAGCCAATTTTTTTTTTTTTTTTTGAAACCAAATGCAAAAACGGACACCAGGATGAGTTTCGGGATGAAATTCCATGTCTGAAAATGGTTTTTCTTCCACTTTTTAAAAATCGAGCCTTTTTGGTGCCTGGGGAAGAAAACATGTGACTTAATATTCAGGAAAAATGCTGCCCAGGAACCAAAATGTTTTTTGAAGCCAAATTTTTTTTTTGAAACCAAATGCAAAAACGGACACCAGGATGAGTTTCGGGATGAAATTCCATGTCTAAAAACGGTGTTATTTCCACTTTTTAAAAATCGAGCCTTTTTGGTGCCTTGGGAAAAAAACGCGTGACTTAATGGTCAGGAAAAATGCTGCCCAGGAACCAAAATCTTTTTTGAAGCCAATTTTTTTTTTTTTGAAACCAAATGCAAAGACGGACACCAGGATGAGTTTCGGGATGAAATTCCATGTCTAAAAACGGTGTTATTTCCACTCTTTAAAAATCGAGCCTATTTGGTGCCTGGGGACGAAAACGCGTAACTTAATGGTCAGGAAAAATGCTGCCCAGGAACCAAAATGTTTTTTGAAGACAATTTTTTTTTTTGAAACCATATGCAAAAACGGACACCAGGATGAATTTCAGGATGAAATTCCATGTCTAAAAATGGTGTTGCTTCCACGTTTTAAAAATCGAGCCTTTTTGGTGCCTCGGGAAGAAAACATGTGACTTAATATTCAGGAAAAATGCTGCCCAGGAACCAAAATGTTTTTAGAAGCCAATTTTTTTTTTTGAAACCAAATGCAAAAACGGACAGCAGGATGAGTTTCGGGATGAAATTCCATGTCTAAAAACGGTGTTATTTCCACTTTTTAAAAATCAAGCCTTTTTGGTGCCTGGGGAAGAAAACGTGTGACTTAATATTCAGGAAAAATGCTGCCCAGGAACCAAAATGTTTTTTGAAGCCAAATTTTTTTTTTGAAACCAAATGCAAAAACGGACACCAGGATGAGTTTCGGGATGAAATTCCATGTCTAAAAACGGTGTTATTTCCACTTTTTAAAAATCGAGCCTTTTTCGTGCCTTGGGAAAAAAACGCGTGACTTAATGGTCAGGAAAAATGCTACCCAGGAACCAAAATCTTTTTTGAAGCCAATTTTTTTTTTTTTTTGAAACCAAATGCAAAGACGGACACCAGGATGAGTTTCGGGATGAAATTCCATGTCTAAAAACGGTGTTATTTCCACTCTTTAAAAATCGAGCCTTTTTGGTGCCTGGGGACGAAAACGCATGACTTAATGGTCAGGAAAAATGCTACCCAGGAACCAAAATCTTTTTTGAAGCCAATTTTTTTTTTTTGAAACCAAATGCAAAAACGGACACCAGGATGAGTTTTGGGATGAAATTCCATGTCTGAAAATGGTTTTTCTTCCACTTTTTAAAAATCGAGCCTTTTTGGTTCCTGGGGAAGAAAACGTGTGACTTAATATTCAGGAAAAATGCTGCCCAGGAACCAAAATGTTTTTTGAAGCCAAATTTTTTTTTTGAAACCAAATGCAAAGACGGACACCAGGATGAGTTTCGGGATGAAATTCCATGTCTAAAAACGGTGTTATTTCCACTCTTTAAAAATCGAGCCTATTTGGTGCCTGGGGACGAAAACGCGTAACTTAATGGTCAGGAAAAATGCTGCCCAGGAACCAAAATGTTTTTTGAAGACAATTTTTTTTTTTGAAACCATATGCAAAAACGGACACCAGGATGAGTTTCAGGATGAAATTCCATGTCTAAAAATGGTGTTGCTTCCACGTTTTAAAAATCGAGCCTTTTTGGTGCCTGGGGACGAAAACGCGTGACTTAATGGTCAGGAAAAATGCTGCCCAGGAACCAAAATCTTTTTTGAAGCCAATTTTTTTTTTTTTTTTGAAACCAAATGCAAAAACGGACACCAGGATGAGTTTCGGGATGAAATTCCATGTCTGAAAATGGTTTTTCTTCCACTTTTTAAAAATCGAGCCTTTTTGGTGCCTGGGGAAGAAAACATGTGACTTAATATTCAGGAAAAATGCTGCCCAGGAACCAAAATGTTTTTAGAAGCCAATTTTTTTTTTTGAAACCAAATGCAAAAACGGACAGCAGGATGAGTTTCGGGATGAAATTCCATGTCTAAAAACGGTGTTATTTCCACTTTTTAAAAATCAAGCCTTTTTGGTGCCTGGGGAAAAAAACGTGTGACTTAATATTCAGGAAAAATGCTGCCCAGGAACCAAAATGTTTTTGAAGCAAATTTTTTTTTTTTGAAACCAAACGCAAAAACGGACACCAGGATGAGTTTCGGGATGAAATTCCATGTCTAAAAATGGTGTTGCTTCCACTTTTTAAAAATCGAGCCTTTTTGGTGCCTGGGAAAGAAAACCCATGACTTAATGGTCAGGAAAAATGCTGCCCAGGAACCAAAATCTTTTTTGAAGCCAATTTTTTTTTTTTGAAACCATATGCAAAAACGGACACCAGGATGAGTTTCGGGATAAAATTCCATGTCTAAAAATGGTGTTGCTTCCATTTTTTAAAAATCGAGCCTTTTTGGTGCCTGGGAAAGAAACCCCATGACTTAATGGTCAGGAAAAATGCTGCCCAGGAACCAAAATGTTTTTTGAAGACAATTTTTTTTTTTTTGAAACCATATGCAAAAACGGACACCAGGATGAGTTTTGGGATGAAATTCTATGTCTAAAAACGGTGTTACTTCCACTTTTTATAAATCGAGTCTTTTTGGTGACTGGGGAAGAAAGCGCATGACTTAATGGTCAGGAAAAATGCTGCCCAGGAACCAAAATCTTTTTTGAAGCCAATTTTTTTTTTTTTGAAACCATATGCAAAAACGGACACCAGGATGAGTTTTGGGATGAAATTCTATGTCTAAAAACGGTGTTACTTCCACTTTTTATAAATCGAGTCTTTTTGGTGACTGGGGAAGAAAGCGCATGACTTAATGGTCAGGAAAAATGCTGCCCAGGAACCAAAATCTTTTTTGAAGCCAATTTTTTTTTTTGAAACCAAATGCAAAAACGGACACCAGGATGAGTTTTGGGATGAAATTCCATGTCTAAAAATGGTTTTTCTTCCACTTTTTAAAAATCGAGCCTTTTTGGTGCCTGGGGAAGAAAGCGCATGACTTAATATTCAGGAAAAATGCTGCCCAGGAACCAAAATGTTTTTTGAAGCCAAATTTTTTTTTTGAAACCAAATGCAAAAACGGACACAAGGATGAGTTTCGGGATGAAATTCCATGTCTAAAAATGGTGTTTTTTCCACTTTTTAAAAATCGAGCCTTTTTGGTGCCTGGGGAAAAAAACGCGTGACTTAATGGTCAGGAAAAATGCTGCCCAGGAACCAAAAGGATTTTTGAAGCCATTTTTTTTTTTTTTGAAACCAAATGCAAAAACAGACACCAGGATGAGTTTCGGGATGAAATTCCATGTCTAAAAATGGAGTTGCTTCCACTTTTTAAAAATAGAGCCTTTTTGGTGCCTGGGGAAGAAAGCGCATGACTTAATGGTCAGGAAAAATGCTGCCCAGGGACCAAAATGTTTTTTGAAGCCATTTTTTTTTTTTTTGAAACCAAATGCAAAAACAGACACCAGGATGAGTTTCAGGATGAAATTCCATGTCTAAAAATGGAGTTGCTTCCACTTTTTAAAAATCGAGCCTTTTTGGTGCCTGGGGAAGAAAGCCCCATGACTTAATGGTCAGGAAAAATGCTGCCCAGGAACCAAAATGTTTTTTGAAGCCAATTTTTTTTTTTTTGAAACCAAATGCAAAAACGGACACCAGGATGAGTTTCAGGATGAAATTCCATGTCTAAAAATGGTGTTGCTTCCACTTTTTAAAAATCGAGCCTTTTTGGTGCCTGGGGAAAAAAACGCATGACTTAATGGTCAGTAAAAATGCTGCCCAGGAACCAAAAGGATTTTTGAAGCCATTTTTTTTTTTTTTGAAAAGAAATGCAAAAACGGACACCAGGATGAGTTTCGGGATGAAATTCCATGTCTAAAAATGGTGTTGCTTCCACTTTTTAAAAATCGAGCCATTTTGGTGCCTGGGGAAGAAAACGCATGACTTAATGGTCAGGAAAAATGCTGCCCAGGAACCAAAATGTTTTTTGAAGCCAATTTTTTTTTGAAACCAAATGCAAAAACGGACACCAGGATGAGTTTCGGGATGAAATTCCATGTCTAAAAACGGTGTTACTTCCACTTTTTAAAAATCGAGCCTTTTTGGTGCCTGGGGAAGAAAGCGCATGACTTAATGGTCAGGAAATGTGCTGCCCAGGGACCAAAATGTTTTTTGAAGCCTTTTTTTTTTTTTTTGAAACCAAATGCAAAAACAGACACCAGGATGAGTTTCGGGATGAAATTCCATGTCTAAAAATGGAGTTGCTTCCACTTTTTAAAAATCGAGCCTTTTTGGTGCCTGGGGAAGAAAACGCATGACTTAATGGTCAGGAAAAATGCTGCCCAGGGACCAAAATGTTTTTAGAAGCCAATTTTTTTTTTTGAAACCAAATGCAAAAACGGACAGCAGGATGAGTTTCGGGATGAAATTCCATGTCTAAAAACGGTGTTATTTCCACTTTTTAAAAATCAAGCCTTTTTGGTGCCTGGGGAAAAAAACGTGTGACTTAATATTCAGGAAAAATGCTGCCCAGGAACCAAAATGTTTTTGAAGCAAATTTTTTTTTTTTGAAACCAAACGCAAAAACGGACACCAGGATGAGTTTCGGGATGAAATTCCATGTCTAAAAATGGTGTTGCTTCCACTTTTTAAAAATCGAGCCTTTTTGGTGCCTGGGAAAGAAAACCCATGACTTAATGGTCAGGAAAAATGCTGCCCAGGAACCAAAATCTTTTTTGAAGCCAATTTTTTTTTTTTGAAACCATATGCAAAAACGGACACCAGGATGAGTTTCGGGATAAAATTCCATGTCTAAAAATGGTGTTGCTTCCACTTTTTAAAAATCGAGCCTTTTTGGTGCCTGGGAAAGAAAACCCATGACTTAATGGTCAGGAAAAATGCTGCCCAGGAACCAAAATGTTTTTTGAAGACAATTTTTTTTTTTTTGAAACCATATGCAAAAACGGACACCAGGATGAGTTTTGGGATGAAATTCTATGTCTAAAAACGGTGTTACTTCCACTTTTTATAAATCGAGCCTTTTTGGTGCCTGGGGACGAAAACGCATGACTTAATGGTCAGGAAAAATGCTGCCCAGGAACCAAAATCTTTTTTGAAGCCAATTTTTTTTTTTTTGAAACCATATGCAAAAACGGACACCAGGATGAGTTTTGGGATGAAATTCTATGTCTAAAAACGGTGTTACTTCCACTTTTTATAAATCGAGTCTTTTTGGTGACTGGGGAAGAAAGCGCATGACTTAATGGTCAGGAAAAATGCTGCCCAGGAACCAAAATCTTTTTGAAGCCAATTTTTTTTTTTGAAACCAAATGCAAAAACGGACACCAGGATGAGTTTTGGGATGAAATTCCATGTCTAAAAATGGTTTTTCTTCCACTTTTTAAAAATCGAGCCTTTTTGGTGCCTGGGGAAGAAAGCGCATGACTTAATATTCAGGAAAAATGCTGCCCAGGAACCAAAATGTTTTTTGAAGCCAAATTTTTTTTTTGAAACCAAATGCAAAAACGGACACAAGGATGAGTTTCGGGATGAAATTCCATGTCTAAAAATGGTGTTTTTTCCACTTTTTAAAAATCGAGCCTTTTTGGTGCCTGGGGAAAAAAACGCGTGACTTAATGGTCAGGAAAAATGCTGCCCAGGAACCAAAAGGATTTTTGAAGCCATTTTTTTTTTTTTTTGAAACCAAATGCAAAAACAGACACCAGGATGAGTTTCGGGATGAAATTCCATGTCTAAAAATGGAGTTGCTTCCACTTTTTAAAAATAGAGCCTTTTTGGTGCCTGGGGAAGAAAGCGCATGACTTAATGGTCAGGAAAAATGCTGCCCAGGGACCAAAATGTTTTTTGAAGCCATTTTTTTTTTTTGAAACCAAATGCAAAAACAGACACCAGGATGAGTTTCAGGATGAAATTCCATGTCTAAAAATGGAGTTGCTTCCACTTTTTAAAAATCGAGCCTTTTTGGTGCCTGGGGAAGAAAGCCCCATGACTTAATGGTCAGGAAAAATGCTGCCCAGGAACCAAAATGTTTTTTGAAGCCAATTTTTTTTTTTTTTTGAAACCAAATGCAAAAACGGACACCAGAATGAGTTTCAGGATGAAATTCCATGTCTAAAAATGGTGTTGCTTCCACTTTTTAAAAATCGAGCCTTTTTGGTGCCTGGGGAAAAAAACGCATGACTTAATGGTCAGTAAAAATGCTGCCCAGGAACCAAAAGGATTTTTGAAGCCATTTTTTTTTTTTTTTGAAAAGAAATGCAAAAACGGACACCAGGATGAGTTTCGGGATGAAATTCCATGTCTAAAAATGGTGTTGCTTCCACTTTTTAAAAATCGAGCCATTTTGGTGCCTGGGGAAGAAAACGCATGACTTAATGGTCAGGAAAAATGCTGCCCAGGAACCAAAATGTTTTTTGAAGCCAATTTTTTTTTTGAAACCAAATGCAAAAACGGACACCAGGATGAGTTTCGGGATGAAATTCCATGTCTAAAAACGGTGTTACTTCCACTTTTTAAAAATCGAGCCTTTTTGGTGCCTGGGGAAGAAAGCGCATGACTTAATGGTCAGGAAATGTGCTGCCCAGGGACCAAAATGTTTTTTGAAGCCTTTTTTTTTTTTTTGAAACCAAATGCAAAAACAGACACCAGGATGAGTTTCGGGATGAAATTCCATGTCTAAAAATGGAGTTGCTTCCACTTTTTAAAAATCGAGCCTTTTTGGTGCCTGGGGAAGAAAACGCATGACTTAATGGTCAGGAAAAATGCTGCCCAGGGACCAAAATGTTTTTTGAAGCCAATTTTTTTTTTTTGAAACCAAATGCAAAAACGGACACCAGGATGAGTTTCGGGATGAAATTCCATGTCTAAAAATGGTGTTGCATCCACTTTTTAAAAATCGAGCCTTTTTGGTGCCTGGGGAAGAAAACTCATGACTTAATGGTCAGGAAAAATGCTGCCCAGGAACCAAAAGGATTTTTGAAGCCATTTTTTTTTTTGAAACCAAATGCAAAAACGGACACCAGGATGAGTTTCGGGATTAAATTCCATGTCTAAAAATGGTGTTTTTTCCACTTTTTAAAAATCGAGTCTTTTTGGTGCCTTGGGAAAAAAACGCGTGACTTAATGGTCAGGAAAAATGCTGCCCAGGAACCAAAAGGATTTTTGAAGCCATTTTTTTTTTGAAACCAAATGCAAAAACGCACACCAGGATGAGTTTCGGGATGAAATTCCATGTCTAAAAATGGTGTTGCTTCCACTTTTTAAAAATCGAGCCTTTTTGGTGCCTGGGGAAGAAAACCCATGACTTAATGGTCAGGAAAAATGCTGCCCAGGAACCAAAAGGTTTTTTGAAGCCAATTTTTTTTTTTTAAACCAAATGCAAAAACGGACACCAAGAGGAGTTTCGGGATTAAATTCCATGTCTAAAAACAGTGTTACTTCCACTTTTTAAAAATCGAGCCTTTTTGGTGCCTGGGGAAGAAAGCGCATGACTTAATGGTCAGGAAAAATGCTGCCCAGGAACCAAAATGTTTTTTGAAGCCAATTTTTTTTTTTTTTTTGAAACCAAATGCAAAAACGGACACCAAGAGGAGTTTCGGGATTAAATTCCATGTCTAAAAACGGTGTTACTTCCACTTTTTAAAAATCGAGCCTTTTTGGTGCCTGGGGAAGAAAGCGCATGACTTAATGGTCAGGAAAAATGCTGCCCAGGAACCAAAAGGATTTTTGAAGCCATTTTTTTTTTTTGAAACCAAATGCAAAAACGCACACCAGGATGAGTTTCGGGATGAAATTCCATGTCTAAAAATGGTGTTGCTTCCACTTTTTAAAAATCGAGCCTTTTTGGTGCTTGGGGAAGAAAACGCATGACTTAATGGTCAGGAAAAATGCTGCCCAGGAACCAAAAGGTTTTTTGAAGCCAATTTATTTATTTTTTTTGAAACCAAATGCGAAAACGGACACCAGGATGAGTTTCGGGATGAAATTCCATGCCTAAAAATGGTGTTGCTTCCACTTTTTAAAAATCGAGCCTTTTTGGTGCCTGGGGAAAAAAACGCATGACTTAATGGTCAGGAAAAATGCTGCCCAGGAACCAAAAGGTTTTTTGAAGCCAATTTTTTTTTTTTTGAAACCAAATGCAAAAACGGACACCAAGAGGAGTTTCGGGATGAAATTCCATGTCTAAAAACGGTGTTACTTCCACTTTTTAAAAATCGAGCCTTTTTGGTGCCTGGGTAAGAAAGCGCATGACTTAAAGGTCAGGAAAAATGCTGCCCAGGGACCAAAATGTTTTTTGAAGCCATTTTTTTTTTTTTGAAACCAAATGCAAAACAGACACCAGGATGAGTTTCGGGATGAAATTCCATGTCTAAAAATGGAGTTGCTTCCACTTTTTAAAAATCGAGCCTTTTTGGTGCCTGGGGAAGAAAGCGCATGACTTAATGGTCAGGAAAAATGCTGCCCAGGGACCAAAATGTTTTTTGAAGCCATTTTTTTTTTTTGAAACCAAATGCAAAAACGGACACCAGGATGAGTTTCAGGATGAAATTCCATGTCTAAAAATGGTGTTGCTTCCACTTTTTAAAAATCGAGCCTTTTTGGTGCCTGGGGAAAAAAACGCATGACTTAATGGTCAGGAAAAATGCTGCCCAGGAACCAAAAGGATTTTTGAAGCCATTTTTTTTTTTTTTTGAAAACAAATGCAAAAACGGACACCAAGAGGAGTTTCGGGATGAAATTCCATGTCTAAAAATGGTGTTGCTTCCACTTTTTAAAAATCGAGCCTTTTTGGTGCCTGGGGAAGAAAACCCATGACTTAATGGTCAGGAAAAATACTGCCCAGGAACCAAAAGGTTTTTTGAAGCCAAATTTGTTTTTTGAAACCAAATGCAAAAACGGACACCAGGATGAGTTTCGGGATGAAATTCCATGTCTAAAAATGGAGTTGCTTCCACTTTTTAAAAATCGAGCCTTTTTGGTGATTGGGGAAGAAAGCGCATGACTTAATGGTCAGGAAAAATGCTGCCCAGGGACCAAAATGTTTTTTGAAGCCATTTTTTTTTTTTTTGAAACCAAATGCAAAAACAGACACCAGGATGAGTTTCGGGATGAAATTCCATGTCTAAAAATGGTGTTGCTTCCACTTTTTAAAAATCGAGCTTTTTTGGTGCCTGGGGGAATAAATGCATGACTTAATGGTCAGGAAAAATGCTGCCCAGGAACCAAAAGGTTTTTTGAAGCCAATTTTTTTTTTTTTTTTGAAACCAAATGCAAAAACGCACACCAGGATTAGTTTCGGGATCAAATTCCATGTCTAAAAATGGTGTTGCTTCCACTTTTTAAAAATCGAGCCTTTTTGGTGCCTGGGGAAGAAAACTAAGGACTTAATGGTCAGGAAAAATGCTGCCCAGGAACCAAAATCTTTTTTGAAGCCAATGTTTTTTTTTTTTTGAAACCAAATGCAAAAACGGACACCAGGATGACTTTCGGGATGAAATTCCATGTCTAGAAATGGTGTTTTTTCCACTTTTTAAAAATCGAGCCTTTTTGGTGCCTGGGGAAAAAAACGCGTGACTTAATGGTCAGGAAAAATGTTGCCCAGGAACCAAAAGGATTTTTGAAGCCATTTTTTTTTTTGAAACCAAATGCAAAAACGCACACCAGGATGAGTTTCGGGATGAAATTCCATGTCTAAAAATGGTGTTGCTTCCACTTTTTAAAAATCGAGCCTTTTTGGTGCCTGGGGAAGAAAACCCATGACTTAATGGTCAGGAAAAATGCTGCCCAGGAACCAAAAGGTTTTTTGAAGCCAAATTTGTTTTTTGAAACCAAATGCAAAAACGGACACCAGGATGAGTTTCGGGATGAAATTCCATGTCTAAAAATGGAGTTGCTTCCACTTTTTAAAAATCGAGCCTTTTTGGTGATTGGGGAACAAAATGCATGACTTAATGGTCAGGAAAAATGCTGCCCAGGAACCAAAATGTTTTTTGAAGCCAAATTTGTTTTTTGAAACCAAATGCAAAAACGGACACCAGGATGAGTTTCGGGATGAAATTCCATGTCTAAAAATGGTGTTGCTTCCACTTTTTAAAAATCGAGCCATTTTGGTGCCTGGGGAAGAAAACCCATGACTTAATGGTCAGGAAAAATGCTGCCCAGGAACCAAAAGGTTTTTTGAAGCCAATTTTTTTTTTTTTTTGAAACCAAATGCAAAAACGGACACCAAGAGGAGTTTCGGGATGAAATTCCATGTCTAAAAACGGTGTTACTTCCACTTTTTAAAAATCGAGCCTTTTTGGTGCCTGGGGAAGAAAGCGCATGACTTAATGGTCAGGAAAAATGCTGCCCAGGAACCAAAATTTTTTTTGAAGCCAATTTTTTTTTTTTTGAAACCAAATGCAAAAACGGACACCAGGATGAGTTTCAGGATGAAATTCCATGTCTAAAAATGGTGTTGCTTCCACTTTTTAAAAATCGAGCCTTTTTGGTGCCTGGGGAAAAAAACGCATGACTTAATGGTCAGGAAAAATGCTGCCCAGGAACCAAAAGGATTTTTGAAGCCATTTTTTTTTTTTTTTTGAAAACAAATGCAAAAACGGACACCAAGAGGAGTTTCGGGATGAAATTCCATGTCTAAAAATGGTGTTGCTTCCACTTTTTAAAAATCGAGCCTTTTTGGTGCCTGGGGAAGAAAACTCAGGACTTAATGGTCAGGAAAAATGCTGCCCAGGAACCAAAATCTTTTTTGAAGCCAATGTTTTCTTTTTTTGAAACCAAATGCAAAAACGGACACCAGGATGACTTTCGGGATGAAATTCCATGTCTAGAAATGGTGTTTTTTCCACTTTTTAAAAATCGAGCCTTTTTGGTGCCTGGGGAAAAAAACGCGTGACTTAATGGTCAGGAAAAATGTTGCCCAGGAACCAAAAGGATTTTTGAAGCCATTTTTTTTTTGAAACCAAATGCAAAAACGCACACCAGGATGAGTTTCGGGATGAAATTCCATGTCTAAAAATGGTGTTGCTTCCACTTTTTAAAAATCGAGCCATTTTGGTGCCTGGGGAAGAAAACCCATGACTTAATGGTCAGGAAAAATGCTGCCCAGGAACCAAAAGGTTTTTTGAAGCCAATTTTTTTTTTTTTTTGAAACCAAATGCAAAAACGGACACCAAGAGGAGTTTCGGGATGAAATTCCATGTCTAAAAACGGTGTTGCTTCCACTTTTTAAAAATCGAGCCTTTTTGGTGCCTGGGGAAGAAAACGCGTGACTTAATGGTCAGGAAAAATGCTGCCCAGGAACCAAAAGGTTTTTTGAAGCCAAATTTGTTTTTTGAAACCAAATGCAAAAACGGACACCAGGATGAGTTTCGGGATGAAATTCCATGTCTAAAAATGGAGTTGCTTCCACTTTTTAAAAATCGAGCCTTTTTGGTGATTGGGGAACAAAATGCATGACTTAATGGTCAGGAAAAATGCTGCCCAGGAACCAAAATGTTTTTTGAAGCCAAATTTGTTTTTTGAAACCAAATGCAAAAACGGACACGAGGATGAGTTTCGGGATGAAATTCCATGTCTAAAAACGGTGTTACTTCCACTTTTTAAAAATCGAGCTTTTTTGGTGCCTGGGGAAGAAAACGCATGACTTAATGGTCAGGAAAAATGCTGCCCAGGAACCAAAAGGTTTTTTGAAGCCAAATTTGTTTTTTGAAACCAAATGCAAAAACGCACACCAGGATGAGTTTCGGGATGAAATTCCATGTCTAAAAATGGTATTGCTTCCACTTTTTAAAAATAGAGCCTTTTTGGTGCCTGGGGAAGAAAATGCATGACTTAATGGTCAGGAAAAATGCTGCCCAGGAACCAAAATGTTTTTTGAAGCCAATTTTTTTTTTTGAAACCAAATGCAAAAACGGACACCAGGATGAGTTTCGGGATGAAATTCCATGTCTAAAAACGGTGTTACTTCCACTTTTTAAAAATCGAGCCTTTTTGGTGCCTGGGGAAGAAAGCGCATGACTTAATGGTCAGGAAAAATGCTGCCCAGGAACCAAAAGGTTTTTTGAAGCCAATTTTTTTTTTTTTTGAAACCAAATGCAAAAACGGACACCAAGAGGAGTTTCGGGATGAAATTCCATGTCTAAAAACGGTGTTACTTCCTTTTGTTAAAAATCGAGCCTTTTTGGTGACTGGGGAAGAAAGCGCATGACTTAATGGTCAGGAAAAATGCTGCCCAGGAACCAAAATGTTTTTTGAAGCCAATTTTTTTGTTTGAAACCAAATGCAAAAACGCACACCAGGATAAATTTCGGGATGAAATTCCATGTCTAAAAACGGTGTTATTTCCACTTTTTAAAAATCGAGCCCTTTTGGTGCCTGGGGAAGAAAACGCATGACTTAATGGTCAGGAAAAATGTTGCCCAGGAACCAAAAGGATTTTTGAAGCCATTTTTTTTTTTGAAACCAAATGCAAAAACGCACACCAGGATGAGTTTCGGGATGAAATTCCATGTCTAAAAATGGTGTTGCTTCCACTTTTTAAAAATCGAGCCTTTTTGGTGCCTGGGGAAGAAAACGCATGACTTAATGGTCAGGAAAAATGCTGCCCAGGAACCAAAAGGTTTTTTGAAGCCATTTTTTTTTTTTGGAACCAAATGCAAAAACGGACACCAGGATGAGTTTCGGGATGAAATTCCATGTCTAAAAACGGTGTTTTTTCCACTTTTTAAAAATCGAGCTTTTTTGGTGCCTGGGGGAAAAAATGCATGACATAATGGTCAGGAAAAATGCTGCCCAGTAACCAAAATGTTTTTTGAAGCCAATTTTTTTTTTTTTTTGAAACCAAATGCAAAAACGGACACCAAGAGGAGTTTCGGGATGAAATTCCATGTCTAAAAACGGTGTTACTT
Organism: Arizona elegans; assembly: GCA_022577455.1. Lineage (NCBI taxonomy): Eukaryota > Metazoa > Chordata > Lepidosauria > Squamata > Colubridae > Arizona > Arizona elegans. The sequence continues at coordinate 1,298,971 of JAKOOJ010000031.1, forward strand.
CCACTTTTTAAAAATCGAGCCTTTTTGGTGCCTGGGGAATAAAACGCATGACTTAATGGTCAGGAAAAATGCTGCCCAGGAACCAAAATGTTTTTTGAAGCCAATTTTTTTTTTGAAACCAAATGCATAAACGGACACCAGGATGAGTTTCGGGATGAAATTCCATGTCTAAAAATGGTATTGCTTCCACTTTTTAAAAATCGAGTCTTTTTGGTGCCTGGGGAAGAAAACGCATGACTTAATGGTCAGGAAAAATGCTGCCCAGGAACCAAAATGTTTTTTGAAGCCATTTTATTTTTTTGGAACCAAATGCAAAAACGGACACCAGGATGAGTTTCGGGATGAAATTCCATGTCAAAAAATGGTGTTGCTTCCACTTTTTAAAAATCGAGCCTTTTTGGTGCCTGGGGAAGAAAACGCGTGACTAAATGGTCAGGAAAAATGCAGCCCAGGAACCAAAATGTTTTTTGAAGCCAATTTTTTTTTTGAAACCAAATGCAAAAACGGACACCAGGATGAGTTTCGGGACGAAATTCCATGTCTAAAAATGGTATTGCTTCCACTTTTTAAAAATCGAGTCTTTTTGGTGCCTGGGGAAGAAAACGCATGACTTAATGGTCAGGAAAAATGCTGCCCAGGAACCAAAATGTTTTTTGAAGCCATTTTTTTTTTTTTGGAACCAAATGCAAAAACGGACACCAGGATGAGTTTCGGGATGAAATTCCATGTCTAAAAATGGTGTTTTTTCCACTTTTTAAAAATCGAGCTTTTTTGGTGCCTGGGGGAAAAAATGCATGACTTGATGGTCAGGAAAAATGCTGCCCAGGAACCAAAATGCTTTTTGAAGCCAATTTTTTTTTTTTTTTTTGAAACCAAATGCAAAAACGGACACCAGGATGAGTTTCGGGACGAAATTCGATGTCTAAAAACTGTGTTATTTCCACTTTTTAAAAATCGAGCTTTTTTGGTGCCTGGGGGAAAAAATGCATGACTTGATGGTCAGGAAAAATGCTGCCCAGGAACCAAAATGCTTTTTGAAGCCAATTTTTTTTTTTTTTTGAAACCAAATGCAAAAACGGACACCAGGATGAGTTTCGGGACGAAATTCCATGTCTAAAAATGGTATTGCTTCCACTTTTTAAAAATCGAGTCTTTTTGGTGCCTGGGGAAGAAAACGCATGACTTAATGGTCAGGAAAAATGCTGCCCAGGAACCAAAATGTTTTTTGAAGCCATTTTATTTTTTTGGAACCAAATGCAAAAACAGACACCAGGATGAGTTTCGGGATGAAATTCCATGTCTAAAAATGGTGTTGCTTCCACTTTTTAAAAATCGAGCCTTTTTGGTGCCTGGGGAAGAAAACGCGTGACTAAATGGTCAGGAAAAATGCTGCCCAGGAACCAAAATGTTTTTTGAAGCCAATTTTTTTTTTTTGAAACCAAATGCAAAAACACACACCAGGATAAATTTCGGGATGAAATTCCATGTCTAAAAACGGTGTTATTTCCACTTTTTAAAAATCGAGCCTTTTTGGTGCCTGGGGAAAAAAACGCATGACTTAATGGTCAGGAAAAATGCAGCCCAGGAACCAAAATGTTTTTTGAAGCCAATTTTTTTTTTGAAACCAAATGCAAAAACGGACACCAGGATGAGTTTCGGGACGAAATTCCATGTCTAAAAATGGTATTGCTTCCACTTTTTAAAAATCGAGTCTTTTTGGTGCCTGGGGAAGAAAACGCATGACTTAATGGTCAGGAAAAATGCTGCCCAGGAACCAAAATGTTTTTTGAAGCCATTTTTTTTTTTTTGGAACCAAATGCAAAAACGGACACCAGGATGAGTTTCGGGATGAAATTCCATGTCTAAAAATGGTGTTTTTTCCACTTTTTAAAAATCGAGCTTTTTTGGTGCCTGGGGGAAAAAATGCATGACTTGATGGTCAGGAAAAATGCTGCCCAGGAACCAAAATGCTTTTTGAAGCCAATTTTTTTTTTTTTTTGAAACCAAATGCAAAAACGGACACCAGGATGAGTTTCGGGACGAAATTCGATGTCTAAAAACTGTGTTATTTCCACTTTTTAAAAATCGAGCCTTTTTGGTGCCTGGGGAAGAAAACGCATGACTTAATGGTCAGGAAAAATGCTGCCCAGGAACCAAAAGGTTTTTTGAAGCCAAATTTTTTTTTTGAAACCAAATGCAAAAACGCACACCAGGATGAGTTTCGGGATGAAATTCCATGTCTAAAAATGGAGTTGCTTCCACTTTTTAAAAATCGAGCCTTTTTGGTGCCTGGGGAAGAAAACGCATGACTTAATGGCCAGGAAAAATGCTGCCCAGGAACCAAAATGTTTTTTGAAGCCAATTTTTTTTTTTTTGAAACCAAATGCGAAAACGGACACCAGGATGAGTTTTGGGATGAAATTCCATGTCTAAAAATGGTATTGCTTCCACTTTTTAAAAATAGAGCCTTTTTGGTGCCTGGGGAAGAAAATGCATGACTTAATGGTCAGGAAAAATGCTGCCCAGGAACCAAAATGTTTTTTGAAGCCAATTTTTTTTTTTGAAACCAAATGCAAAAACGGACACCAGGATGAGTTTCGGGATGAAATTCCATGTCTAAAAACGGTGTTACTTCCACTTTTTAAAAATCGAGCCTTTTTGGTGCCTGGGGAAGAAAGCGCATGACTTAATGGTCAGGAAAAATGCTGCCCAGGAACCAAAATGTTTTTAGAAGCCAATTTTTTTTTTTGAAACCAAATGCAAAAACGGACAGCAGGATGAGTTTCGGGATGAAATTCCATGTCTAAAAACGGTGTTATTTCCACTTTTTAAAAATGAAGCCTTTTTGGTGCCTGGGGAAGAAAACGTGTGACTTAATATTCAGGAAAAATGCTGCCCAGGAACCAAAATGTTTTTTGAAGCCAAATTTTTTTTTTGAAACCAAATGCAAAAACGGACACCAGGATGAGTTTCGGGATGAAATTCCATGTCTAAAAACGGTGTTATTTCCACTTTTTAAAAATCGAGCCTTTTTCGTGCCTTGGGAAAAAAACGCGTGACTTAATGGTCAGGAAAAATGCTACCCAGGAACCAAAATCTTTTTTGAAGCCAATTTTTTTTTTTTTTTGAAACCAAATGCAAAGACGGACACCAGGATGAGTTTCGGGATGAAATTCCATGTCTAAAAACGGTGTTATTTCCACTCTTTAAAAATCGAGCCTTTTTGGTGCCTGGGGACGAAAACGCATGACTTAATGGTCAGGAAAAATGCTACCCAGGAACCAAAATCTTTTTTGAAGCCAATTTTTTTTTTTTGAAACCAAATGCAAAAACGGACACCAGGATGAGTTTTGGGATGAAATTCCATGTCTGAAAATGGTTTTTCTTCCACTTTTTAAAAATCGAGCCTTTTTGGTTCCTGGGGAAGAAAACGTGTGACTTAATATTCAGGAAAAATGCTGCCCAGGAACCAAAATGTTTTTTGAAGCCAAATTTTTTTTTTGAAACCAAATGCAAAGACGGACACCAGGATGAGTTTCGGGATGAAATTCCATGTCTAAAAACGGTGTTATTTCCACTCTTTAAAAATCGAGCCTATTTGGTGCCTGGGGACGAAAACGCGTAACTTAATGGTCAGGAAAAATGCTGCCCAGGAACCAAAATGTTTTTTGAAGACAATTTTTTTTTTTGAAACCATATGCAAAAACGGACACCAGGATGAGTTTCAGGATGAAATTCCATGTCTAAAAATGGTGTTGCTTCCACGTTTTAAAAATCGAGCCTTTTTGGTGCCTGGGGACGAAAACGCGTGACTTAATGGTCAGGAAAAATGCTGCCCAGGAACCAAAATCTTTTTTGAAGCCAATTTTTTTTTTTTTTTGAAACCAAATGCAAAAACGGACACCAGGATGAGTTTCGGGATGAAATTCCATGTCTGAAAATGGTTTTTCTTCCACTTTTTAAAAATCGAGCCTTTTTGGTGCCTGGGGAAGAAAACATGTGACTTAATATTCAGGAAAAATGCTGCCCAGGAACCAAAATGTTTTTAGAAGCCAATTTTTTTTTTTGAAACCAAATGCAAAAACGGACAGCAGGATGAGTTTCGGGATGAAATTCCATGTCTAAAAACGGTGTTATTTCCACTTTTTAAAAATCAAGCCTTTTTGGTGCCTGGGGAAAAAAACGTGTGACTTAATATTCAGGAAAAATGCTGCCCAGGAACCAAAATGTTTTTGAAGCAAATTTTTTTTTTTTGAAACCAAACGCAAAAACGGACACCAGGATGAGTTTCGGGATGAAATTCCATGTCTAAAAATGGTGTTGCTTCCACTTTTTAAAAATCGAGCCTTTTTGGTGCCTGGGAAAGAAAACCCATGACTTAATGGTCAGGAAAAATGCTGCCCAGGAACCAAAATCTTTTTTGAAGCCAATTTTTTTTTTTTGAAACCATATGCAAAAACGGACACCAGGATGAGTTTCGGGATAAAATTCCATGTCTAAAAATGGTGTTGCTTCCACTTTTTAAAAATCGAGCCTTTTTGGTGCCTGGGAAAGAAACCCCATGACTTAATGGTCAGGAAAAATGCTGCCCAGGAACCAAAATGTTTTTTGAAGACAATTTTTTTTTTTTTGAAACCATATGCAAAAACGGACACCAGGATGAGTTTTGGGATGAAATTCTATGTCTAAAAACGGTGTTACTTCCACTTTTTATAAATCGAGCCTTTTTGGTGCCTGGGGACGAAAACGCATGACTTAATGGTCAGGAAAAATGCTGCCCAGGAACCAAAATCTTTTTTGAAGCCAATTTTTTTTTTTTTGAAACCATATGCAAAAACGGACACCAGGATGAGTTTTGGGATGAAATTCTATGTCTAAAAACGGTGTTACTTCCACTTTTTATAAATCGAGTCTTTTTGGTGACTGGGGAAGAAAGCGCATGACTTAATGGTCAGGAAAAATGCTGCCCAGGAACCAAAATCTTTTTTGAAGCCAATTTTTTTTTTTGAAACCAAATGCAAAAACGGACACCAGGATGAGTTTTGGGATGAAATTCCATGTCTAAAAATGGTTTTTCTTCCACTTTTTAAAAATCGAGCCTTTTTGGTGCCTGGGGAAGAAAGCGCATGACTTAATATTCAGGAAAAATGCTGCCCAGGAACCAAAATGTTTTTTGAAGCCAAATTTTTTTTTTGAAACCAAATGCAAAAATGGACACAAGGATGAGTTTCGGGATGAAATTCCATGTCTAAAAATGGTGTTTTTTCCACTTTTTAAAAATCGAGCCTTTTTGGTGCCTGGGGAAAAAAACGCGTGACTTAATGGTCAGGAAAAATGCTGCCCAGGAACCAAAAGGATTTTTGAAGCCATTTTTTTTTTTTTTGAAACCAAATGCAAAAACAGACACCAGGATGAGTTTCGGGATGAAATTCCATGTCTAAAAATGGAGTTGCTTCCACTTTTTAAAAATAGAGCCTTTTTGGTGCCTGGGGAAGAAAGCGCATGACTTAATGGTCAGGAAAAATGCTGCCCAGGGACCAAAATGTTTTTTGAAGCCATTTTTTTTTTTTTTGAAACCAAATGCAAAAACAGACACCAGGATGAGTTTCAGGATGAAATTCCATGTCTAAAAATGGAGTTGCTTCCACTTTTTAAAAATCGAGCCTTTTTGGTGCCTGGGGAAGAAAGCCCCATGACTTAATGGTCAGGAAAAATGCTGCCCAGGAACCAAAATGTTTTTTGAAGCCAATTTTTTTTTTTTTGAAACCAAATGCAAAAACGGACACCAGGATGAGTTTCAGGATGAAATTCCATGTCTAAAAATGGTGTTGCTTCCACTTTTTAAAAATCGAGCCTTTTTGGTGCCTGGGGAAAAAAACGCATGACTTAATGGTCAGTAAAAATGCTGCCCAGGAACCAAAAGGATTTTTGAAGCCATTTTTTTTTTTTTTGAAAAGAAATGCAAAAACGGACACCAGGATGAGTTTCGGGATGAAATTCCATGTCTAAAAATGGTGTTGCTTCCACTTTTTAAAAATCGAGCCATTTTGGTGCCTGGGGAAGAAAACGCATGACTTAATGGTCAGGAAAAATGCTGCCCAGGAACCAAAATGTTTTTTGAAGCCAATTTTTTTTTGAAACCAAATGCAAAAACGGACACCAGGATGAGTTTCGGGATGAAATTCCATGTCTAAAAACGGTGTTACTTCCACTTTTTAAAAATCGAGCCTTTTTGGTGCCTGGGGAAGAAAGCGCATGACTTAATGGTCAGGAAATGTGCTGCCCAGGGACCAAAATGTTTTTTGAAGCCTTTTTTTTTTTTTTGAAACCAAATGCAAAAACAGACACCAGGATGAGTTTCGGGATGAAATTCCATGTCTAAAAATGGAGTTGCTTCCACTTTTTAAAAATCGAGCCTTTTTGGTGCCTGGGGAAGAAAACGCATGACTTAATGGTCAGGAAAAATGCTGCCCAGGGACCAAAATGTTTTTAGAAGCCAATTTTTTTTTTTGAAACCAAATGCAAAAACGGACAGCAGGATGAGTTTCGGGATGAAATTCCATGTCTAAAAACGGTGTTATTTCCACTTTTTAAAAATCAAGCCTTTTTGGTGCCTGGGGAAAAAAACGTGTGACTTAATATTCAGGAAAAATGCTGCCCAGGAACCAAAATGTTTTTGAAGCAAATTTTTTTTTTTTGAAACCAAACGCAAAAACGGACACCAGGATGAGTTTCGGGATGAAATTCCATGTCTAAAAATGGTGTTGCTTCCACTTTTTAAAAATCGAGCCTTTTTGGTGCCTGGGAAAGAAAACCCATGACTTAATGGTCAGGAAAAATGCTGCCCAGGAACCAAAATCTTTTTTGAAGCCAATTTTTTTTTTTTGAAACCATATGCAAAAACGGACACCAGGATGAGTTTCGGGATAAAATTCCATGTCTAAAAATGGTGTTGCTTCCACTTTTTAAAAATCGAGCCTTTTTGGTGCCTGGGAAAGAAAACCCATGACTTAATGGTCAGGAAAAATGCTGCCCAGGAACCAAAATGTTTTTTGAAGACAATTTTTTTTTTTTTTGAAACCATATGCAAAAACGGACACCAGGATGAGTTTTGGGATGAAATTCTATGTCTAAAAACGGTGTTACTTCCACTTTTTATAAATCGAGCCTTTTTGGTGCCTGGGGACGAAAACGCATGACTTAATGGTCAGGAAAAATGCTGCCCAGGAACCAAAATCTTTTTTGAAGCCAATTTTTTTTTTTTTGAAACCATATGCAAAAACGGACACCAGGATGAGTTTTGGGATGAAATTCTATGTCTAAAAACGGTGTTACTTCCACTTTTTATAAATCGAGTCTTTTTGGTGACTGGGGAAGAAAGCGCATGACTTAATGGTCAGGAAAAATGCTGCCCAGGAACCAAAATCTTTTTTGAAGCCAATTTTTTTTTTTGAAACCAAATGCAAAAACGGACACCAGGATGAGTTTTGGGATGAAATTCCATGTCTAAAAATGGTTTTTCTTCCACTTTTTAAAAATCGAGCCTTTTTGGTGCCTGGGGAAGAAAGCGCATGACTTAATATTCAGGAAAAATGCTGCCCAGGAACCAAAATGTTTTTTGAAGCCAAATTTTTTTTTTGAAACCAAATGCAAAAACGGACACAAGGATGAGTTTCGGGATGAAATTCCATGTCTAAAAATGGTGTTTTTTCCACTTTTTAAAAATCGAGCCTTTTTGGTGCCTGGGGAAAAAAACGCGTGACTTAATGGTCAGGAAAAATGCTGCCCAGGAACCAAAAGGATTTTTGAAGCCATTTTTTTTTTTTTTTGAAACCAAATGCAAAAACAGACACCAGGATGAGTTTCGGGATGAAATTCCATGTCTAAAAATGGAGTTCCTTCCACTTTTTAAAAATAGAGCCTTTTTGGTGCCTGGGGAAGAAAACGCATGACTTAATGGTCAGGAAAAATGCTGCCCAGGGACCAAAATGTTTTTTGAAGCCATTTTTTTTTTTTGAAACCAAATGCAAAAACAGACACCAGGATGAGTTTCAGGATGAAATTCCATGTCTAAAAATGGAGTTGCTTCCACTTTTTAAAAATCGAGCCTTTTTGGTGCCTGGGGAAGAAAGCCCCATGACTTAATGGTCAGGAAAAATGCTGCCCAGGAACCAAAATGTTTTTTGAAGCCAATTTTTTTTTTTTTTGAAACCAAATGCAAAAACGGACACCAGAATGAGTTTCAGGATGAAATTCCATGTCTAAAAATGGTGTTGCTTCCACTTTTTAAAAATCGAGCCTTTTTGGTGCCTGGGGAAAAAAACGCATGACTTAATGGTCAGTAAAAATGCTGCCCAGGAACCAAAAGGATTTTTGAAGCCATTTTTTTTTTTTTTTTGAAAAGAAATGCAAAAACGGACACCAGGATGAGTTTCGGGATGAAATTCCATGTCTAAAAATGGTGTTGCTTCCACTTTTTAAAAATCGAGCCATTTTGGTGCCTGGGGAAGAAAACGCATGACTTAATGGTCAGGAAAAATGCTGCCCAGGAACCAAAATGTTTTTTGAAGCCAATTTTTTTTTTGAAACCAAATGCAAAAACGGACACCAGGATGAGTTTCGGGATGAAATTCCATGTCTAAAAACGGTGTTACTTCCACTTTTTAAAAATCGAGCCTTTTTGGTGCCTGGGGAAGAAAGCGCATGACTTAATGGTCAGGAAATGTGCTGCCCAGGGACCAAAATGTTTTTTGAAGCCTTTTTTTTTTTTTTGAAACCAAATGCAAAAACAGACACCAGGATGAGTTTCGGGATGAAATTCCATGTCTAAAAATGGAGTTGCTTCCACTTTTTAAAAATCGAGCCTTTTTGGTGCCTGGGGAAGAAAACGCATGACTTAATGGTCAGGAAAAATGCTGCCCAGGGACCAAAATGTTTTTTGAAGCCAATTTTTTTTTTTTGAAACCAAATGCAAAAACGGACACCAGGATGAGTTTCGGGATGAAATTCCATGTCTAAAAATGGTGTTGCATCCACTTTTTAAAAATCGAGCCTTTTTGGTGCCTGGGGAAGAAAACTCATGACTTAATGGTCAGGAAAAATGCTGCCCAGGAACCAAAAGGATTTTTGAAGCCATTTTTTTTTTTGAAACCAAATGCAAAAACGGACACCAGGATGAGTTTCGGGATTAAATTCCATGTCTAAAAATGGTGTTTTTTCCACTTTTTAAAAATCGAGTCTTTTTGGTGCCTTGGGAAAAAAACGCGTGACTTAATGGTCAGGAAAAATGCTGCCCAGGAACCAAAAGGATTTTTGAAGCCATTTTTTTTTTGAAACCAAATGCAAAAACGCACACCAGGATGAGTTTCGGGATGAAATTCCATGTCTAAAAATGGTGTTGCTTCCACTTTTTAAAAATCGAGCCTTTTTGGTGCCTGGGGAAGAAAACCCATGACTTAATGGTCAGGAAAAATGCTGCCCAGGAACCAAAAGGTTTTTTGAAGCCAATTTTTTTTTTTTAAACCAAATGCAAAAACGGACACCAAGAGGAGTTTCGGGATTAAATTCCATGTCTAAAAACAGTGTTACTTCCACTTTTTAAAAATCGAGCCTTTTTGGTGCCTGGGGAAGAAAGCGCATGACTTAATGGTCAGGAAAAATGCTGCCCAGGAACCAAAATGTTTTTTGAAGCCAATTTTTTTTTTTTTTTTTTGAAACCAAATGCAAAAACGGACACCAAGAGGAGTTTCGGGATTAAATTCCATGTCTAAAAACGGTGTTACTTCCACTTTTTAAAAATCGAGCCTTTTTGGTGCCTGGGGAAGAAAGCGCATGACTTAATGGTCAGGAAAAATGCTGCCCAGGAACCAAAAGGATTTTTGAAGCCATTTTTTTTTTTTGAAACCAAATGCAAAAACGCACACCAGGATGAGTTTCGGGATGAAATTCCATGTCTAAAAATGGTGTTGCTTCCACTTTTTAAAAATCGAGCCTTTTTGGTGCTTGGGGAAGAAAACGCATGACTTAATGGTCAGGAAAAATGCTGCCCAGGAACCAAAAGGTTTTTTGAAGCCAATTTATTTATTTTTTTTGAAACCAAATGCGAAAACGGACACCAGGATGAGTTTCGGGATGAAATTCCATGCCTAAAAATGGTGTTGCTTCCACTTTTTAAAAATCGAGCCTTTTTGGTGCCTGGGGAAAAAAACGCATGACTTAATGGTCAGGAAAAATGCTGCCCAGGAACCAAAAGGTTTTTTGAAGCCAATTTTTTTTTTTTTGAAACCAAATGCAAAAACGGACACCAAGAGGAGTTTCGGGATGAAATTCCATGTCTAAAAACGGTGTTACTTCCACTTTTTAAAAATCGAGCCTTTTTGGTGCCTGGGTAAGAAAGCGCATGACTTAAAGGTCAGGAAAAATGCTGCCCAGGGACCAAAATGTTTTTTGAAGCCATTTTTTTTTTTTTGAAACCAAATGCAAAACAGACACCAGGATGAGTTTCGGGATGAAATTCCATGTCTAAAAATGGAGTTGCTTCCACTTTTTAAAAATCGAGCCTTTTTGGTGCCTGGGGAAGAAAGCGCATGACTTAATGGTCAGGAAAAATGCTGCCCAGGGACCAAAATGTTTTTTGAAGCCATTTTTTTTTTTTGAAACCAAATGCAAAAACGGACACCAGGATGAGTTTCAGGATGAAATTCCATGTCTAAAAATGGTGTTGCTTCCACTTTTTAAAAATCGAGCCTTTTTGGTGCCTGGGGAAAAAAACGCATGACTTAATGGTCAGGAAAAATGCTGCCCAGGAACCAAAAGGATTTTTGAAGCCATTTTTTTTTTTTTTTGAAAACAAATGCAAAAACGGACACCAAGAGGAGTTTCGGGATGAAATTCCATGTCTAAAAATGGTGTTGCTTCCACTTTTTAAAAATCGAGCCTTTTTGGTGCCTGGGGAAGAAAACCCATGACTTAATGGTCAGGAAAAATACTGCCCAGGAACCAAAAGGTTTTTTGAAGCCAAATTTGTTTTTTGAAACCAAATGCAAAAACGGACACCAGGATGAGTTTCGGGATGAAATTCCATGTCTAAAAATGGAGTTGCTTCCACTTTTTAAAAATCGAGCCTTTTTGGTGATTGGGGAAGAAAGCGCATGACTTAATGGTCAGGAAAAATGCTGCCCAGGGACCAAAATGTTTTTTGAAGCCATTTTTTTTTTTTTTGAAACCAAATGCAAAAACAGACACCAGGATGAGTTTCGGGATGAAATTCCATGTCTAAAAATGGTGTTGCTTCCACTTTTTAAAAATCGAGCTTTTTTGGTGCCTGGGGGAATAAATGCATGACTTAATGGTCAGGAAAAATGCTGCCCAGGAACCAAAAGGTTTTTTGAAGCCAATTTTTTTTTTTTTTTTGAAACCAAATGCAAAAACGCACACCAGGATTAGTTTCGGGATCAAATTCCATGTCTAAAAATGGTGTTGCTTCCACTTTTTAAAAATCGAGCCTTTTTGGTGCCTGGGGAAGAAAACTAAGGACTTAATGGTCAGGAAAAATGCTGCCCAGGAACCAAAATCTTTTTTGAAGCCAATGTTTTTTTTTTTTTGAAACCAAATGCAAAAACGGACACCAGGATGACTTTCGGGATGAAATTCCATGTCTAGAAATGGTGTTTTTTCCACTTTTTAAAAATCGAGCCTTTTTGGTGCCTGGGGAAAAAAACGCGTGACTTAATGGTCAGGAAAAATGTTGCCCAGGAACCAAAAGGATTTTTGAAGCCATTTTTTTTTTTGAAACCAAATGCAAAAACGCACACCAGGATGAGTTTCGGGATGAAATTCCATGTCTAAAAATGGTGTTGCTTCCACTTTTTAAAAATCGAGCCTTTTTGGTGCCTGGGGAAGAAAACCCATGACTTAATGGTCAGGAAAAATGCTGCCCAGGAACCAAAAGGTTTTTTGAAGCCAAATTTGTTTTTTGAAACCAAATGCAAAAACGGACACCAGGATGAGTTTCGGGATGAAATTCCATGTCTAAAAATGGAGTTGCTTCCACTTTTTAAAAATCGAGCCTTTTTGGTGATTGGGGAACAAAATGCATGACTTAATGGTCAGGAAAAATGCTGCCCAGGAACCAAAATGTTTTTTGAAGCCAAATTTGTTTTTTGAAACCAAATGCAAAAACGGACACCAGGATGAGTTTCGGGATGAAATTCCATGTCTAAAAATGGTGTTGCTTCCACTTTTTAAAAATCGAGCCATTTTGGTGCCTGGGGAAGAAAACCCATGACTTAATGGTCAGGAAAAATGCTGCCCAGGAACCAAAAGGTTTTTTGAAGCCAATTTTTTTTTTTTTTTGAAACCAAATGCAAAAACGGACACCAAGAGGAGTTTCGGGATGAAATTCCATGTCTAAAAACGGTGTTACTTCCACTTTTTAAAAATCGAGCCTTTTTGGTGCCTGGGGAAGAAAGCGCATGACTTAATGGTCAGGAAAAATGCTGCCCAGGAACCAAAATTTTTTTTGAAGCCAATTTTTTTTTTTTTTGAAACCAAATGCAAAAACGGACACCAGGATGAGTTTCAGGATGAAATTCCATGTCTAAAAATGGTGTTGCTTCCACTTTTTAAAAATCGAGCCTTTTTGGTGCCTGGGGAAAAAAACGCATGACTTAATGGTCAGGAAAAATGCTGCCCAGGAACCAAAAGGATTTTTGAAGCCATTTTTTTTTTTTTTTGAAAACAAATGCAAAAACGGACACCAAGAGGAGTTTCGGGATGAAATTCCATGTCTAAAAATGGTGTTGCTTCCACTTTTTAAAAATCGAGCCTTTTTGGTGCCTGGGGAAGAAAACTCAGGACTTAATGGTCAGGAAAAATGCTGCCCAGGAACCAAAATCTTTTTTGAAGCCAATGTTTTCTTTTTTTGAAACCAAATGCAAAAACGGACACCAGGATGACTTTCGGGATGAAATTCCATGTCTAGAAATGGTGTTTTTTCCACTTTTTAAAAATCGAGCCTTTTTGGTGCCTGGGGAAAAAAACGCGTGACTTAATGGTCAGGAAAAATGTTGCCCAGGAACCAAAAGGATTTTTGAAGCCATTTTTTTTTTGAAACCAAATGCAAAAACGCACACCAGGATGAGTTTCGGGATGAAATTCCATGTCTAAAAATGGTGTTGCTTCCACTTTTTAAAAATCGAGCCTTTTTGGTGCCTGGGGAAGAAAACCCATGACTTAATGGTCAGGAAAAATGCTGCCCAGGAACCAAAAGGTTTTTTGAAGCCAATTTTTTTTTTTTTTGAAACCAAATGCAAAAACGGACACCAAGAGGAGTTTCGGGATGAAATTCCATGTCTAAAAACGGTGTTGCTTCCACTTTTTAAAAATCGAGCCTTTTTGGTGCCTGGGGAAGAAAACGCGTGACTTAATGGTCAGGAAAAATGCTGCCCAGGAACCAAAAGGTTTTTTGAAGCCAAATTTGTTTTTTGAAACCAAATGCAAAAACGGACACCAGGATGAGTTTCGGGATGAAATTCCATGTCTAAAAATGGAGTTGCTTCCACTTTTTAAAAATCGAGCCTTTTTGGTGATTGGGGAACAAAATGCATGACTTAATGGTCAGGAAAAATGCTGCCCAGGAACCAAAATGTTTTTTGAAGCCAAATTTGTTTTTTGAAACCAAATGCAAAAACGGACACGAGGATGAGTTTCGGGATGAAATTCCATGTCTAAAAACGGTGTTACTTCCACTTTTTAAAAATCGAGCTTTTTTGGTGCCTGGGGAAGAAAACGCATGACTTAATGGTCAGGAAAAATGCTGCCCAGGAACCAAAAGGTTTTTTGAAGCCAAATTTGTTTTTTGAAACCAAATGCAAAAACGCACACCAGGATGAGTTTCGGGATGAAATTCCATGTCTAAAAATGGTATTGCTTCCACTTTTTAAAAATAGAGCCTTTTTGGTGCCTGGGGAAGAAAATGCATGACTTAATGGTCAGGAAAAATGCTGCCCAGGAACCAAAATGTTTTTTGAAGCCAATTTTTTTTTTTGAAACCAAATGCAAAAACGGACACCAGGATGAGTTTCGGGATGAAATTCCATGTCTAAAAACGGTGTTACTTCCACTTTTTAAAAATCGAGCCTTTTTGGTGCCTGGGGAAGAAAGCGCATGACTTAATGGTCAGGAAAAATGCTGCCCAGGAACCAAAAGGTTTTTTGAAGCCAATTTTTTTTTTTTTTGAAACCAAATGCAAAAACGGACACCAAGAGGAGTTTCGGGATGAAATTCCATGTCTAAAAACGGTGTTACTTCCTTTTGTTAAAAATCGAGCCTTTTTGGTGACTGGGGAAGAAAGCGCATGACTTAATGGTCAGGAAAAATGCTGCCCAGGAACCAAAATGTTTTTTGAAGCCAATTTTTTTGTTTGAAACCAAATGCAAAAACGCACACCAGGATAAATTTCGGGATGAAATTCCATGTCTAAAAACGGTGTTATTTCCACTTTTTAAAAATCGAGCCCTTTTGGTGCCTGGGGAAGAAAACGCATGACTTAATGGTCAGGAAAAATGTTGCCCAGGAACCAAAAGGATTTTTGAAGCCATTTTTTTTTTTGAAACCAAATGCAAAAACGCACACCAGGATGAGTTTCGGGATGAAATTCCATGTCTAAAAATGGTGTTGCTTCCACTTTTTAAAAATCGAGCCTTTTTGGTGCCTGGGGAAGAAAACGCATGACTTAATGGTCAGGAAAAATGCTGCCCAGGAACCAAAAGGTTTTTTGAAGCCATTTTTTTTTTTTTGGAACCAAATGCAAAAACGGACACCAGGATGAGTTTCGGGATGAAATTCCATGTCTAAAAACGGTGTTTTTTCCACTTTTTAAAAATCGAGCTTTTTTGGTGCCTGGGGGAAAAAATGCATGACATAATGGTCAGGAAAAATGCTGCCCAGTAACCAAAATGTTTTTTGAAGCCAATTTTTTTTTTTTTTGAAACCAAATGCAAAAACGGACACCAAGAGGAGTTTCGGGATGAAATTCCATGTCTAAAAACGGTGTTACTTCCACTTTTTAAAAATCGAGCCTTTTTGGTGCCTGGGGAATAAAACGCATGACTTAATGGTCAGGAAAAATGCTGCCCAGTAACCAAAATGTTTTTTGAAGCCAATTTTTTTTTTTTTTTGAAACCAAATGCAAAAACGGACACCAAGAGGAGTTTCGGGATGAAATTCCATGTCTAAAAACGGTGTTACTTCCACTTTTTAAAAATCGAGCCTTTTTGGTGCCTGGGGAATAAAACGCATGACTTAATGGTCAGGAAAAATGCTGCCCAGGAACCAAAATGTTTTTTGAAGCCAATTTTTTTTTTGAAACCAAATGCATAAACGGACACCAGGATGAGTTTCGGGATGAAATTCCATGTCTAAAAATGGTATTGCTTCCACTTTTTAAAAATCGAGTCTTTTTGGTGCCTGGGGAAGAAAACGCATGACTTAATGGTCAGGAAAAATGCTGCCCAGGAACCAAAATGTTTTTTGAAGCCATTTTATTTTTTTGGAACCAAATGCAAAAACGGACACCAGGATGAGTTTCGGGATGAAATTCCATGTCAAAAAATGGTGTTGCTTCCACTTTTTAAAAATCGAGCCTTTTTGGTGCCTGGGGAAGAAAACGCGTGACTAAATGGTCAGGAAAAATGCTGCCCAGGAACCAAAATGTTTTTTGAAGCCAATTTTTTTTTTTTTGAAACCAAATGCAAAAACACACACCAGGATAAATTTCGGGATGAAATTCCATGTCTAAAAACGGTGTTATTTCCACTTTTTAAAAATCGAGCCTTTTTGGTGCCTGGGGAAAAAAACGCATGACTTAATGGTCAGGAAAAATGCAGCCCAGGAACCAAAATGTTTTTTGAAGCCAATTTTTTTTTTGAAACCAAATGCAAAAACGGACACCAGGATGAGTTTCGGGACGAAATTCCATGTCTAAAAATGGTATTGCTTCCACTTTTTAAAAATCGAGTCTTTTTGGTGCCTGGGGAAGAAAACGCATGACTTAATGGTCAGGAAAAATGCTGCCCAGGAACCAAAATGTTTTTTGAAGCCATTTTTTTTTTTTTGGAACCAAATGCAAAAACGGACACCAGGATGAGTTTCGGGATGAAATTCCATGTCTAAAAATGGTGTTTTTTCCACTTTTTAAAAATCGAGCTTTTTTGGTGCCTGGGGGAAAAAATGCATGACTTGATGGTCAGGAAAAATGCTGCCCAGGAACCAAAATGCTTTTTGAAGCCAATTTTTTTTTTTTTTTTGAAACCAAATGCAAAAACGGACACCAGGATGAGTTTCGGGACGAAATTCGATGTCTAAAAACTGTGTTATTTCCACTTTTTAAAAATCGAGCTTTTTTGGTGCCTGGGGGAAAAAATGCATGACTTGATGGTCAGGAAAAATGCTGCCCAGGAACCAAAATGCTTTTTGAAGCCAATTTTTTTTTTTTTTTGAAACCAAATGCAAAAACGGACACCAGGATGAGTTTCGGGACGAAATTCCATGTCTAAAAATGGTATTGCTTCCACTTTTTAAAAATCGAGTCTTTTTGGTGCCTGGGGAAGAAAACGCATGACTTAATGGTCAGGAAAAATGCTGCCCAGGAACCAAAATGTTTTTTGAAGCCATTTTATTTTTTTGGAACCAAATGCAAAAACAGACACCAGGATGAGTTTCGGGATGAAATTCCATGTCAAAAAATGGTGTTGCTTCCACTTTTTAAAAATCGAGCCTTTTTGGTGCCTGGGGAAGAAAACGCGTGACTAAATGGTCAGGAAAAATGCTGCCCAGGAACCAAAATGTTTTTTGAAGCCAATTTTTTTTTTTTGAAACCAAATGCAAAAACACACACCAGGATAAATTTCGGGATGAAATTCCATGTCTAAAAACGGTGTTATTTCCACTTTTTAAAAATCGAGCCTTTTTGGTGCCTGGGGAAAAAAACGCATGACTTAATGGTCAGGAAAAATGCAGCCCAGGAACCAAAATGTTTTTTGAAGCCAATTTTTTTTTTGAAACCAAATGCAAAAACGGACACCAGGATGAGTTTCGGGACGAAATTCCATGTCTAAAAATGGTATTGCTTCCACTTTTTAAAAATCGAGTCTTTTTGGTGCCTGGGGAAGAAAACGCATGACTTAATGGTCAGGAAAAATGCTGCCCAGGAACCAAAATGTTTTTTGAAGCCATTTTTTTTTTTTTGGAACCAAATGCAAAAACGGACACCAGGATGAGTTTCGGGATGAAATTCCATGTCTAAAAATGGTGTTTTTTCCACTTTTTAAAAATCGAGCTTTTTTGGTGCCTGGGGGAAAAAATGCATGACTTGATGGTCAGGAAAAATGCTGCCCAGGAACCAAAATGCTTTTTGAAGCCAATTTTTTTTTTTTTTTGAAACCAAATGCAAAAACGGACACCAGGATGAGTTTCGGGACGAAATTCGATGTCTAAAAACTGTGTTATTTCCACTTTTTAAAAATCGAGCCTTTTTGGTGCCTGGGGAAGAAAACGCATGACTTAATGGTCAGGAAAAATGCTGCCCAGGAACCAAAAGGTTTTTTGAAGCCAAATTTTTTTTTTGAAACCAAATGCAAAAACGCACACCAGGATGAGTTTCGGGATGAAATTCCATGTCTAAAAATGGAGTTGCTTCCACTTTTTAAAAATCGAGCCTTTTTGGTGCCTGGGGAAGAAAACGCATGACTTAATGGCCAGGAAAAATGCTGCCCAGGAACCAAAATGTTTTTTGAAGCCAATTTTTTTTTTTTTGAAACCAAATGCGAAAACGGACACCAGGATGAGTTTTGGGATGAAATTCCATGTCTAAAAATGGTATTGCTTCCACTTTTTAAAAATAGAGCCTTTTTGGTGCCTGGGGAAGAAAATGCATGACTTAATGGTCAGGAAAAATGCTGCCCAGGAACCAAAATGTTTTTTGAAGCCAATTTTTTTTTTTGAAACCAAATGCAAAAACGGACACCAGGATGAGTTTCGGGATGAAATTCCATGTCTAAAAACGGTGTTACTTCCACTTTTTAAAAATCGAGCCTTTTTGGTGCCTGGGGAAGAAAGCGCATGACTTAATGGTCAGGAAAAATGCTGCCCAGGAACCAAAAGGTTTTTTGAAGCCAATTTTTTTTTTTTTTTGAAACCAAATGCAAAAACGGACACCAAGAGGAGTTTCGGGATGAAATTCCATGTCTAAAAACGGTGTTACTTCCACTTTTTAAAAATCGAGCTTTTTTGGTGCCTGGGGGAAAAAATGCATGACTTGATGGTCAGGAAAAATGCTGCCCAGGAACCAAAATGCTTTTTGAAGCCAATTTTTTTTTTTTTTTTTGAAACCAAATGCAAAAACGGACACCAGGATGAGTTTCGGGACGAAATTCGATGTCTAAAAACTGTGTTATTTCCACTTTTTAAAAATCGAGCTTTTTTGGTGCCTGGGGGAAAAAATGCATGACTTGATGGTCAGGAAAAATGCTGCCCAGGAACCAAAATGCTTTTTGAAGCCAATTTTTTTTTTTTTTTGAAACCAAATGCAAAAACGGACACCAGGATGAGTTTCGGGACGAAATTCCATGTCTAAAAATGGTATTGCTTCCACTTTTTAAAAATCGAGTCTTTTTGGTGCCTGGGGAAGAAAACGCATGACTTAATGGTCAGGAAAAATGCTGCCCAGGAACCAAAATGTTTTTTGAAGCCATTTTATTTTTTTGGAACCAAATGCAAAAACGGACACCAGGATGAGTTTCGGGATGAAATTCCATGTCAAAAAATGGTGTTGCTTCCACTTTTTAAAAATCGAGCCTTTTTGGTGCCTGGGGAAGAAAACGCGTGACTAAATGGTCAGGAAAAATGCTGCCCAGGAACCAAAATGTTTTTTGAAGCCAATTTTTTTTTTTTGAAACCAAATGCAAAAACACACACCAGGATAAATTTCGGGATGAAATTCCATGTCTAAAAACGGTGTTATTTCCACTTTTTAAAAATCGAGCCTTTTTGGTGCCTGGGGAAAAAAACGCATGACTTAATGGTCAGGAAAAATGCAGCCCAGGAACCAAAATGTTTTTTGAAGCCAATTTTTTTTTTGAAACCAAATGCAAAAACGGACACCAGGATGAGTTTCGGGACGAAATTCCATGTCTAAAAATGGTATTGCTTCCACTTTTTAAAAATCGAGTCTTTTTGGTGCCTGGGGAAGAAAACGCATGACTTAATGGTCAGGAAAAATGCTGCCCAGGAACCAAAATGTTTTTTGAAGCCATTTTTTTTTTTTTGGAACCAAATGCAAAAACGGACACCAGGATGAGTTTCGGGATGAAATTCCATGTCTAAAAATGGTGTTTTTTCCACTTTTTAAAAATCGAGCTTTTTTGGTGCCTGGGGGAAAAAATGCATGACTTGATGGTCAGGAAAAATGCTGCCCAGGAACCAAAATGCTTTTTGAAGCCAATTTTTTTTTTTTTTTGAAACCAAATGCAAAAACGGACACCAGGATGAGTTTCGGGATGAAATTCCATGTCTAAAAACGGTGTTACTTCCACTTTTTAAAAATCGAGCCTTTTTGGTGCCTGGGGAAGAAAGCGCATGACTTAATGGTCAGGAAAAATGCTGCCCAGGAACCAAAAGGTTTTTTGAAGCCAATTTTTTTTTTTTTTTGAAACCAAATGCAAAAACGGACACCAAGAGGAGTTTCGGGATGAAATTCCATGTCTAAAAACGGTGTTACTTCCTTTTGTTAAAAATCGAGCCTTTTTGGTGACTGGGGAAGAAAGCGCATGACTTAATGGTCAGGAAAAATGCTGCCCAGGAACCAAAATGTTTTTTGAAGCCAATTTTTTTTTTTGAAACCAAATGCAAAAATGCACACCAGGATAAATTTCGGGATGAAATTCCATGTCTAAAAACGGTGTTATTTCCACTTTTTAAAAATCGAGCCCTTTTGGTGCCTAGGGAAGAAAACGCATGACTTAATGGTCAGGAAAAATGTAGCCCAGGAACCAAAATGTTTTTTGAAGCCAATTTTTTTTTTGAAACCAAATGCAAAAACGGACACCAGGATGAGTTTCGGGACGAAATTCCATGTCTAAAAATGGAATTGCTTCCACTTTTTAAAAATCGAGTCTTTTTGGTGCCTGGGGAAGAAAACGCATGACTTAATGGTCAGGAAAAATGCTGCCCAGGAACCAAAATGTTTTTTGAAGCCATTTTTTTTTTTTTGGAACCAAATGCAAAAACGGACACCAGGATGAGTTTCGGGATGAAATTCCATGTCTAAAAACGGTGTTTTTTCCACTTTTTAAAAATCGAGCTTTTTTGGTGCCTGGGGGAAAAAATGCATGACATAATGGTCAGGAAAAATGCTGCCCAGTAACCAAAATGTTTTTTGAAGCCAATTTTTTTTTTTTTTTGAAACCAAATGCAAAAACGGACACCAAGAGGAGTTTCGGGATGAAATTCCATGTCTAAAAACGGTGTTACTTCCACTTTTTAAAAATCGAGCCTTTTTGGTGCCTGGGGAATAAAACGCATGACTTAATGGTCAGGAAAAATGCTGCCCAGGAACCAAAATGTTTTTTGAAGCCAATTTTTTTTTTGAAACCAAATGCATAAACGGACACCAGGATGAGTTTCGGGATGAAATTCCATGTCTAAAAATGGTATTGCTTCCACTTTTTAAAAATCGAGTCTTTTTGGTGCCTGGGGAAGAAAACGCATGACTTAATGGTCAGGAAAAATGCTGCCCAGGAACCAAAATGTTTTTTGAAGCCATTTTATTTTTTTGGAACCAAATGCAAAAACGGACACCAGGATGAGTTTCGGGATGAAATTCCATGTCAAAAAATGGTGTTGCTTCCACTTTTTAAAAATCGAGCCTTTTTGGTGCCTGGGGAAGAAAACGCGTGACTAAATGGTCAGGAAAAATGCTGCCCAGGAACCAAAATGTTTTTTGAAGCCAATTTTTTTTTTTTGAAACCAAATGCAAAAACACACACCAGGATAAATTTCGGGATGAAATTCCATGTCTAAAAACGGTGTTATTTCCACTTTTTAAAAATCGAGCCTTTTTGGTGCCTGGGGAAAAAAACGCATGACTTAATGGTCAGGAAAAATGCAGCCCAGGAACCAAAATGTTTTTTGAAGCCAATTTTTTTTTTGAAACCATATGCAAAAACGGACACCAAGAGGAGTTTCGGGATGAAATTCCATGTCTAAAAACGGTGTTACTTCCACTTTTTAAAAATCGAGCCTTTTTGGTGCCTGGGGAAGAAAGCGCATGACTTAATGGTCAGGAAAAATGCTGCCCAGGAACCAAAAGGTTTTTTGAAGCCAATTTTTTTTTTTTTTTTGAAACCAAATGCAAAAACGGACACCAAGAGGAGTTTCGGGATGAAATTCCATGTCTAAAAACGGTGTTACTTCCTTTTGTTAAAAATCGAGCCTTTTTGGTGACTGGGGAAGAAAGCGCATGACTTAATGGTCAGGAAAAATGCTGCCCAGGAACCAAAATGTTTTTTGAAGCCAATTTTTTTTTTTGAAACCAAATGCAAAAATGCACACCAGGATAAATTTCGGGATGAAATTCCATGTCTAAAAACGGTGTTATTTCCACTTTTTAAAAATCGAGCCCTTTTGGTGCCTAGGGAAGAAAACGCATGACTTAATGGTCAGGAAAAATGTAGCCCAGGAACCAAAATGTTTTTTGAAGCCAATTTTTTTTTTGAAACCAAATGCAAAAACGGACACCAGGATGAGTTTCGGGACGAAATTCCATGTCTAAAAATGGAATTGCTTCCACTTTTTAAAAATCGAGTCTTTTTGGTGCCTGGGGAAGAAAACGCATGACTTAATGGTCAGGAAAAATGCTGCCCAGGAACCAAAATGTTTTTTGAAGCCATTTTTTTTTTTTTGGAACCAAATGCAAAAACGGACACCAGGATGAGTTTCGGGATGAAATTCCATGTCTAAAAACGGTGTTTTTTCCACTTTTTAAAAATCGAGCTTTTTTGGTGCCTGGGGGAAAAAATGCATGACATAATGGTCAGGAAAAATGCTGCCCAGTAACCAAAATGTTTTTTGAAGCCAATTTTTTTTTTTTTTGAAACCAAATGCAAAAACGGACACCAAGAGGAGTTTCGGGATGAAATTCCATGTCTAAAAACGGTGTTACTTCCACTTTTTAAAAATCGAGCCTTTTTGGTGCCTGGGGAATAAAACGCATGACTTAATGGTCAGGAAAAATGCTGCCCAGGAACCAAAATGTTTTTTGAAGCCAATTTTTTTTTTGAAACCAAATGCATAAACGGACACCAGGATGAGTTTCGGGATGAAATTCCATGTCTAAAAATGGTATTGCTTCCACTTTTTAAAAATCGAGTCTTTTTGGTGCCTGGGGAAGAAAACGCATGACTTAATGGTCAGGAAAAATGCTGCCCAGGAACCAAAATGTTTTTTGAAGCCATTTTATTTTTTTGGAACCAAATGCAAAAACGGACACCAGGATGAGTTTCGGGATGAAATTCCATGTCAAAAAATGGTGTTGCTTCCACTTTTTAAAAATCGAGCCTTTTTGGTGCCTGGGGAAGAAAACGCGTGACTAAATGGTCAGGAAAAATGCTGCCCAGGAACCAAAATGTTTTTTGAAGCCAATTTTTTTTTTTTGAAACCAAATGCAAAAACACACACCAGGATAAATTTCGGGATGAAATTCCATGTCTAAAAACGGTGTTATTTCCACTTTTTAAAAATCGAGCCTTTTTGGTGCCTGGGGAAAAAAACGCATGACTTAATGGTCAGGAAAAATGCAGCCCAGGAACCAAAATGTTTTTTGAAGCCAATTTTTTTTTTGAAACCAAATGCAAAAACGGACACCAGGATGAGTTTCGGGACGAAATTCCATGTCTAAAAATGGTATTGCTTCCACTTTTTAAAAATCGAGTCTTTTTGGTGCCTGGGGAAGAAAACGCATGACTTAATGGTCAGGAAAAATGCTGCCCAGGAACCAAAATGTTTTTTGAAGCCATTTTTTTTTTTTGGAACCAAATGCAAAAACGGACACCAGGATGAGTTTCGGGATGAAATTCCATGTCTAAAAATGGCGTTTTTTCCACTTTTTAAAAATCGAGCTTTTTTGGTGCCTGGGGGAAAAAATGCATGACTTAATGGTCAGGAAAAATGCTGCCCAGGAACCAAAATGTTTTTTGAAGCCAATTTTTTTTTTTGAAACCAAATGCAAAAACGGACACCAGGATGAGTTTCAGGATGAAATTCCATGTCTAAAAACGGTGTTACTTCCACTTTTTAAAAATCGAGCCTTTTTGGTGCCTGGGGGAAAAAATACATGACTTAATGGTCAGGAAAAATGCTGCCCAGGAACCAAAATGCTTTTTGAAGCCAATTTTTTTTTTTTTTGAAACCAAATGCAAAAACGGACACCAGGATGAGTTTCGGGACGAAATTCGATGTCTAAAAACTGTGTTATTTCCACTTTTTAAAAATCGAGTCTTTTTGGTGCCTGGGGAAGAAAACGCATGACTTAATGGTCAGGAAAAATGCTGCCCAGGAACCAAAAGGTTTTTTGAAGCCAAATTTTTTTTTTGAAACCAAATGCAAAAACGCACACCAGGATGAGTTTCGGGATGAAATTCCATGTCTAAAAATGGAGTTGCTTCCACTTTTTAAAAATCGAGCCTTTTTGGTGCCTGGGGAAGAAAACGCATGACTTAATGGTCAGGAAAAATGCTGCCCAGGAACCAAAATGTTTTTTGAAGCCAATTTTTTTTTTTTTTTGAAACCAAATGCGAAAACGGACACCAGGATGACTTTCGGGACGAAATTCCATGTCTAAAAATGGTGTTGCTTCCACTTTTTAAAAATCGAGCCTTTTTGGTGCCTGGGGAAAAAAACGCATGACTTAATGGTCAGGAAAAATGCTGCCCAGGAACCAAAAGGTTTTTTGAAGCCAATTATTATTATTTTTTTTGAAACCAAATGCAAAAATGGACACCAGGATGTATTTCGGGACGAAATTCCATGTCTAAAAACGGTGTTACTTCCACTTTTTAAAAATCGAGCCTTTTTGGTGCCTGGGGAAGAAAGCGCATGACTTAATGGTCAGGAAAAATGCTGCCCAGGAACCAAAAGGTTTTTTGAAGCCAAATTTTTTTTTTGAAACGAAATGCAAAAACGCACACCAGGATGAGTTTCGGGATGAAATTCCATGTCTAAAAATGGAGTTGCTTCCACTTTTTAAAAATCGAGCTTTTTTGGTGCCTGGGGAAGAAAATGCATGACTTAATGGTCAGGAAAAATGCTGCCCAGGAACCAAAATGTTTTTTGAAGCCAATTTTTTTTTTTGAAACCAAATGCAAAAACGGACACCAGGATGAGTTTCGGGATGAAATTCCATGTCTAAAAACGGTGTTACTTCCACTTTTTAAAAATCGAGCCTTTTTGGTGCCTGGGGAAGAAAGCGCATGACTTAATGGTCAGGAAAAATGCTGCCCAGGAACCAAAATGTTTTTTGAAGCCATTTTTTTTTTTTTGGAACCAAATGCAAAAACGGACACCAGGATGAGTTTCGGGATGAAATTCCATGTCTAAAAACGGTGTTTTTTCCACTTTTTAAAAATCGAGCTTTTTTGGTGCCTGGGGGAAAAAATGCATGACATAATGGTCAGGAAAAATGCTGCCCAGTAACCAAAATGTTTTTTGAAGCCAATTTTTTTTTTTTTTGAAACCAAATGCAAAAACGGACACCAAGAGGAGTTTCGGGATGAAATTCCATGTCTAAAAACGGTGTTACTTCCACTTTTTAAAAATCGAGCCTTTTTGGTGCCTGGGGAATAAAACGCATGACTTAATGGTCAGGAAAAATGCTGCCCAGGAACCAAAATGTTTTTTGAAGCCATTTTATTTTTTTGGAACCAAATGCAAAAACGGACACCAGGATGAGTTTCGGGATGAAATTCCATGTCAAAAAATGGTGTTGCTTCCACTTTTTAAAAATCGAGCCTTTTTGGTGCCTGGGGAAGAAAACGCGTGACTAAATGGTCAGGAAAAATGCTGCCCAGGAACCAAAATGTTTTTTGAAGCCAATTTTTTTTTTTTTTGAAACCAAATGCAAAAACGCACACCAGGATAAATTTCGGGATGAAATTCCATGTCTAAAAACGGTGTTATTTCCACTTTTTAAAAATCGAGCCTTTTTGGTGCCTGGGGAAAAAAACGCATGACTTAATGGTCAGGAAAAATGCAGCCCAGGAACCAAAATGTTTTTTGAAGCCAATTTTTTTTTTGAAACCAAATACAAAAACGGACACCAGGATGAGTTTCGGGACGAAATTCCATGGCTAAAAATGGTATTGCTTCCACTTTTTAAAAATCGAGTCTTTTTGGTGCCTGGGGAAGAAAACGCATGACTTAATGGTCAGGAAAAATGCTGCCCAGGAACCAAAATGTTTTTTGAAGCCATTTTTTTTTTTTGGAACCAAATGCAAAAACGGACACCAGGATGAGTTTCGGGATGAAATTCCATGTCTAAAAATGGTGTTTTTTCCACTTTTTAAAAATCGAGCTTTTTTGGTGCCTGGGGGAAAAAATGCATGACTTAATGGTCAGGAAAAATGCTGCCCAGGAACCAAAAGGTTTTTTGAAGCCAATTTATTTATTGTTTTTGAAACCAAATGCGAAAACGGACACCAGGATGAGTTTCAGGATGAAATTCCATGTCTAAAAACGGTGTTATTTCCACTTTTTAAAAATCGAGCTTTTTTGGTGCCTGGGGAAAAAAACGCGTGACTTAATGGTCAGGAAAAATGCTGCCCAGGAACCAAAAGGTTTTTTGAAGCCTTTTTTTTTTTTTTTTTTTTTTGAAACCAAATGCAAAAACGCACACCAGGATGAGTTTCGGGATGAAATTCCATGTCTAAAAATGGAGTTGCTTCCACTTTTTAAAAATCGAGCCTTTTTGGTGCCTGGGGAAGAAAACGCATGACTTAATGGTCAGGAAAAATGCTGCCCAGGAACCAAAATGTTTTTTGAAGCCAATTTTTTTTTTTTTGAAACCAAATGCGAAAACGGACACCAGGATGACTTTCGGGACGAAATTCCATGTCTAAAAATGGTGTTGCTTCCAC
Organism: Arizona elegans; assembly: GCA_022577455.1. Taxonomy (NCBI): domain Eukaryota; kingdom Metazoa; phylum Chordata; class Lepidosauria; order Squamata; family Colubridae; genus Arizona; species Arizona elegans. Next base: position 1,325,157 of record JAKOOJ010000031.1, read on the forward strand.
TTTTTAAAAATCGAGCCTTTTTGGTGCCTGGGGAAAAAAACGCATGACTTAATGGTCAGGAAAAATGCTGCCCAGGAACCAAAAGGTTTTTTGAAGCCAATTATTATTATTTTTTTTGAACCCAAATGCAAAAATGGACACCAGGATGTATTTCGGGACGAAATTCCATGTCTAAAAACGGTGTTACTTCCACTTTTTAAAAATCGAGCCTTTTTGGTGCCTGGGGAAGAAAGCGCATGACTTAATGGTCAGGAAAAATGCTGCCCAGGAACCAAAATGTTTTTTGAAGCCAATTTTTTTTTTTGAAACCAAATGCAAAAACGGACACCAGGATGAGTTTCGGGATGAAATTCCATGTCTAAAAACGGTGTTACTTCCACTTTTTAAAAATCGAGCCTTTTTGGTGCCTGGGGAAGAAAGCGCATGACTTAATGGTCAGGAAAAATGCTGCCCAGGAACCAAAAGGTTTTTTTGAAGCCAATTTTTTTTTTTTTTTGAAACCAAATGCAAAAACGGACACCAAGAGGAGTTTCGGGATGAAATTCCATGTCTAAAAACGGTGTTACTTCCATTTTTTAAAAATCGAGCCTTTTTGGTGACTGGGGAAGAAAGCGCATGACTTAATGGTCAGGAAAAATGCTGCCCAGGAACCAAAATGTTTTTTGAAGCCAATTTTTTTTTTTGAAACCAAATGCAAAAATGCACACCAGGATAAATTTCGGGATGAAATTCCATGTCTAAAAACGGTGTTATTTCCACTTTTTAAAAATCGAGCCCTTTTGGTGCCGGGGGAAGAAAACGCATGACTTAATGGTCAGGAAAAATGCAGCCCAGGAACCAAAATGTTTTTTGAAGCCAATTTTTTTTTTGAAACCAAATGCAAAAACGGACACCAGGATGAGTTTCGGGACGAAATTCCATGTCTAAAAATGGTATTGCTTCCACTTTTTAAAAATCGAGTCTTTTTGGTGCCTGGGGAAGAAAACGCATGACTTAATGGTCAGGAAAAATGCTGCCCAGGAACCAAAATGTTTTTTGAAGCCATTTTTTTTTTTTTGGAACCAAATGCAAAAACGGACACCAGGATGAGTTTCGGGATGAAATTCCATGTCTAAAAACGGTGTTTTTTCCACTTTTTAAAAATCGAGTCTTTTTGGTGCCTGGGGAAGAAAACGCATGACTTAATGGTCAGGAAAAATGCTGCCCAGGAACCAAAATGTTTTTTGAAGCCATTTTTTTTTTTGGAACCAAATGCAAAAACGGACACCAGGATGAGTTTCGGGATGATATTCCATGTCTAAAAATGGTGTTGCTTCCACTTTTTAAAAATCGAGCCTTTTTGGTGCCTGGGGAAGAAAACGCGTGACTAAATGGTCAGGAAAAATGCTGCCCAGGAACCAAAATGTTTTTTGAAGCCAATTTTTTTTTTGAAACCAAATGCAAAAACGGACACCAAGAGGAGTTTCGGGATGAAATTCCATGTCTAAAAACGGTGTTACTTCCACTTTTTAAAAATCGAGCCTTTTTGGTGCCTGGGGAATAAAACGCATGACTTAATGGTCAGGAAAAATGCTGCCCAGGAACCAAAATGTTTTTTGAAGCCAATTTTTTTTTTGAAACCAATTGCATAAACGGACACCAGGATGAGTTTCGGGACGAAATTCCATGTCTAAAAATGGTATTGCTTCCACTTTTTAAAAATCGAGTCTTTTTGGTGCCTGGGGAAGAAAACGCATGACTTAATGGTCAGGAAAAATGCTGCCCAGGAACCAAAATGTTTTTTGAAGCCATTTTTTTTTTTGGAACCAAATGCAAAAACGGACACCAGGATGAGTTTCGGGATGAAATTCCATGTCTAAAAATGGTGTTGCTTCCACTTTTTAAAAATCGAGCCTTTTTGGTGCCTGGGGAAGAAAACGCGTGACTAAATGGTCAGGAAAAATGCTGCCCAGGAACCAAAATGTTTTTTGAAGCCAATTTTTTTTTTGAAACCAAATGCAAAAACGGACACCAGGATGAGTTTCGGGACGAAATTCCATGTCTAAAAATGGTATTGCTTCCACTTTTTAAAAATCGAGTCTTTTTGGTGCCTGGGGAAGAAAACGCATGACTTAATGGTCAGGAAAAATGCTGCCCAGGAACCAAAATGTTTTTTGAAGCCAATTTTTTTTTTTGAAACCAAATGCAAAAACGGACACCAGGATGAGTTTCGGGATGAAATTCCATGTCTAAAAATGGTATTGCTTCCACTTTTTAAAAATCGAGTCTTTTTGGTGCCTGGGGAAGAAAACGCATGACTTAATGGTCAGGAAAAATGCTGCCCAGGAACCAAAATGTTTTTTGAAGCCATTTTTTTTTTTTTTGGAACCAAATGCAAAAACGGACACCAGGATGAGTTTCGGGATGAAATTCCATGTCTAAAAACGGTGTTTTTTCCACTTTTTAAAAATCGAGCTTTTTTGGTGCCTGGGGGAAAAAATGCATGACTTAATGGTCAGGAAAAATGCTGCCCAGGAACCAAAAGGTTTTTTGAAGCCAAATTTTTTTTTTGAAACCAAATGCAAAAACGGACACCAGGATGAGTTTCGGGATGAAATTCCATGTCTAAAAACGGTGTTTTTTCCACTTTTTAAAAATCGAGTCTTTTTGGTGCCTGGGGAAGAAAACGCATGACTTAATGGTCAGGAAAAATGCTGCCCAGGAACCAAAATGTTTTTTGAAGCCATTTTTTTTTTTGGAACCAAATGCAAAAACGGACACCAGGATGAGTTTCGGGATGAAATTCCATGTCTAAAAACGGTGTTACTTCCACTTTTTAAAAATCGAGTCTTTTTGGTGCCTGGGGAAGAAAACGCATGACTTAATGGTCAGGAAAAATGCTGCCCAGTAACCAAAATGTTTTTTGAAGCCAATTTTTTTTTTTTTGAAACCAAATGCAAAAACGGACACCAAGAGGAGTTTCGGGATGAAATTCCATGTCTAAAAACGGTGTTACTTCCACTTTTTAAAAATCGAGCCTTTTTGGTGCCTGGGGAATAAAACGCATGACTTAATGGTCAGGAAAAATGCTGCCCAGGAACCAAAATGTTTTTTGAAGCCAATTTTTTTTTTGAAACCAAATGCATAAACGGACACCAGGATGAGTTTCGGGACGAAATTCCATGTCTAAAAATGGTGTTGCTTCCACTTTTTAAAAATCGAGCCTTTTTGGTGCCTGGGGAAGAAAACGCGTGACTAAATGGTCAGGAAAAATGCTGCCCAGGAACCAAAATGTTTTTTGAAGCCAATTTTTTTTTTGAAACCAAATGCAAAAACGGACACCAGGATGAGTTTCGGGATGAAATTCCATGTCTAAAAATGGTGTTGCTTCCACTTTTTAAAAATCGAGCCTTTTTGGTGCCTGGGGAAGAAAACGCGTGACTAAATGGTCAGGAAAAATGCTGCCCAGGAACCAAAATGTTTTTTGAAGCCAATTTTTTTTTTGAAACCAAATGCAAAAACGGACACCAGGATGAGTTTCGGGACGAAATTCCATGTCTAAAAATGGTATTGCTTCCACTTTTTAAAAATCGAGCCTTTTTGGTGCCTGGGGAAGAAAACGCGTGACTAAATGGTCAGGAAAAATGCTGCCCAGGAACCAAAATGTTTTTTGAAGCCAATTTTTTTTTTTGAAACCAAATGCAAAAACGGACACCAGGATGAGTTTCAGGATGAAATTCCATGTCTAAAAACGGTGTTACTTCCACTTTTTAAAAATCGAGCCTTTTTGGTGCCTGGGGAAGAAAACGCATGACTTAATGGTCAGGAAAAATGCTGCCCAGGAACCAAAATGTTTTTTGAAGCTAATTTTTTTTTTTAAACCAAATGCAAAAACGGACACCAGGATGAGTTTCGGGATGAAATTCCATGTCTAAAAACGGTGTTTTTTCCACTTTTTAAAAATCGAGCTTTTTTGGTGCCTGGGGGAAAGAATGCATGACATAATGGTCAGGAAAAATGCTGCCCAGTAACCAAAATCTTTTTTGAAGCCAATTTTTTTTTTTTTTGAAACCAAATGCAAAAACGGACACCAAGAGGAGTTTCGGGATGAAATTCCATGTCTAAAAACGGTGTTACTTCCACTTTTTAAAAATCGAGCCTTTTTGGTGCCTGGGGAATAAAACGCATGACTTAATGGTCAGGAAAAATGCTGCCCAGGAACCAAAATGTTTTTTGAAGCCAATTTTTTTTTTTGAAACCAAATGCAAAAACGGACACCAGGATGAGTTTCGGGATGAAATTCCATGTCTAAAAATGGTATTGCTTCCACTTTTTAAAAATCGAGTCTTTTTGGTGCCTGGGGAAGAAAACGCATGACTTAATGGTCAGGAAAAATGCTGCCCAGGAACCAAAATGTTTTTTGAAGCCATTTTTTTTTTTTTTGGAACCAAATGCAAAAACGGACACCAGGATGAGTTTCGGGATGAAATTCCATGTCTAAAAACGGTGTTTTTTCCACTTTTTAAAAATCGAGCTTTTTTGGTGCCTGGGGGAAAAAATGCATGACTTAATGGTCAGGAAAAATGCTGCCCAGGAACCAAAAGGTTTTTTGAAGCCAAATTTTTTTTTTGAAACCAAATGCAAAAACGGACACCAGGATGAGTTTCGGGATGAAATTCCATGTCTAAAAACGGTGTTTTTTCCACTTTTTAAAAATCGAGTCTTTTTGGTGCCTGGGGAAGAAAACGCATGACTTAATGGTCAGGAAAAATGCTGCCCAGGAACCAAAATGTTTTTTGAAGCCATTTTTTTTTTGGGAACCAAATGCAAAAACGGACACCAGGATGAGTTTCGGGATGAAATTCCATGTCTAAAAATGGTGTTGCTTCCACTTTTTAAAAATCGAGCCTTTTTGGTGCCTGGGGAAGAAAACGCGTGACTAAATGGTCAGGAAAAATGCTGCCCAGGAACCAAAATGTTTTTTGAAGCCAATTTTTTTTTTGAAACCAAATGCAAAAACGGACACCAGGATGAGTTTCGGGATGAAATTCCATGTCTAAAAACGGTGTTACTTCCACTTTTTAAAAATCGAGCCTTTTTGGTGCCTGGGGAAGAAAACCCATCACTTAATGGTCAGGAAAAATGCTGCCCAGTAACCAAAATGTTTTTTGAAGCCAATTTTTTTTTTTTTGAAACCAAATGCAAAAACGGACACCAAGAGGAGTTTCGGGATGAAATTCCATGTCTAAAAACGGTGTTACTTCCACTTTTTAAAAATCGAGCCTTTTTGGTGCCTGGGGAATAAAACGCATGACTTAATGGTCAGGAAAAATGCTGCCCAGGAACCAAAATGTTTTTTGAAGCCAATTTTTTTTTTGAAACCAAATGCATAAACGGACACCAGGATGAGTTTCGGGACGAAATTCCATGTCTAAAAATGGTATTGCTTCCACTTTTTAAAAATCGAGTCTTTTTGGTGCCTGGGGAAGAAAACGCATGACTTAATGGTCAGGAAAAATGCTGCCCAGGAACCAAAATGTTTTTTGAAGCCATTTTTTTTTTTGGAACCAAATGCAAAAACGGACACCAGGATGAGTTTCGGGATGAAATTCCATGTCTAAAAATGGTGTTGCTTCCACTTTTTAAAAATCGAGCCTTTTTGGTGCCTGGGGAAGAAAACGCGTGACTAAATGGTCAGGAAAAATGCTGCCCAGGAACCAAAATGTTTTTTGAAGCCAATTTTTTTTTTGAAACCAAATGCAAAAACGGACACCAGGATGAGTTTCGGGACGAAATTCCATGTCTAAAAATGGTATTGCTTCCACTTTTTAAAAATCGAGTCTTTTTGGTGCCTGGGGAAGAAAACGCATGACTTAATGGTCAGGAAAAATGCTGCCCAGGAACCAAAAGGTTTTTTGAAGCCAATTTTTTTTTTTGAAACCAAATGCAAAAACGGACACCAGGATGAGTTTCGGGATGAAATTCCATGTCTAAAAATGGTATTGCTTCCACTTTTTAAAAATCGAGTCTTTTTGGTGCCTGGGGAAGAAAACGCATGACTTAATGGTCAGGAAAAATGCTGCCCAGGAACCAAAATGTTTTTTGAAGCCAATTTTTTTTTTTTTGAAACCAAATGCAAAAACGGACACCAAGAGGAGTTTCGGGATGAAATTCCATGTCTAAAAACGGTGTTACTTCCACTTTTTAAAAATCGAGCCTTTTTGGTGCCTGGGGAATAAAACGCATGACTTAATGGTCAGGAAAAATGCTGCCCAGGAACCAAAATGTTTTTTGAAGCCAATTTTTTTTTTGAAACCAAATGCATAAACGGACACCAGGATGAGTTTCGGGACGAAATTCCATGTCTAAAAATGGTATTGCTTCCACTTTTTAAAAATCGAGCCTTTTTGGTGCCTGGGGAAGAAAACGCATGACTTAATGGTCAGGAAAAATGCTGCCCAGGAACCAAAATGTTTTTTGAAGCCATTTTTTTTTTTGGAACCAAATGCAAAAACGGACACCAGGATGAGTTTCGGGATGAAATTCCATGTCTAAAAATGGTGTTGCTTCCACTTTTTAAAAATCGAGCCTTTTTGGTGCCTGGGGAAGAAAACGCGTGACTAAATGGTCAGGAAAAATGCTGCCCAGGAACCAAAATGTTTTTTGAAGCCAATTTTTTTTTTGAAACCAAATGCAAAAACGGACACCAGGATGAGTTTCGGGACGAAATTCCATGTCTAAAAATGGTATTGCTTCCACTTTTTAAAAATCGAGTCTTTTTGGTGCCTGGGGAAGAAAACGCATGACTTAATGGTCAGGAAAAATGCTGCCCAGGAACCAAAAGGTTTTTTGAAGCCAAATTTTTTTTTTGAAACCAAATGCAAAAACGGACACCAGGATGAGTTTCGGGATGAAATTCCATGTCTAAAAATGGTGTTTTTTCCACTTTTTAAAAATCGAGCTTTTTTGGTGCCTGGGGGAAAAAATGCATGACTTAATGGTCAGGAAAAATGCTGCCCAGGAACCAAAATGTTTTTTGAAGCCAATTTTTTTTTTTGAAACCAAATGCAAAAACGGACACCAGGATGAGTTTCAGGATGAAATTCCATGTCTAAAAACGGTGTTACTTCCACTTTTTAAAAATCGAGCCTTTTTGGTGCCTGGGGAAGAAAACGCATGACTTAATGGTCAGGAAAAATGCTGCCCAGGAACCAAAATGTTTTTTGAAGCTAATTTTTTTTTTTTAAACCAAATGCAAAAACGGACACCAGGATGAGTTTCGGGATGAAATTCCATGTCTAAAAACGGTGTTACTTCCACTTTTTAAAAATCGAGCTTTTTTGGTGCCTGGGGGAAAGAATGCATGACATAATGGTCAGGAAAAATGCTGCCCAGTAACCAAAATGTTTTTTGAAGCCAATTTTTTTTTTTTTTGAAACCAAATGCAAAAACGGACACCAAGAGGAGTTTCGGGATGAAATTCCATGTCTAAAAACGGTGTTACTTCCACTTTTTAAAAATCGAGCCTTTTTGGTGCCTGGGGAATAAAACGCATGACTTAATGGTCAGGAAAAATGCTGCCCAGGAACCAAAATGTTTTTTGAAGCCAATTTTTTTTTTGAAACCAAATGCAAAAACGGACACCAGGATGAGTTTCGGGATGAAATTCCATGTCTAAAAATGGTATTGCTTCCACTTTTTAAAAATCGAGTCTTTTTGGTGCCTGGGGAAGAAAACGCATGACTTAATGGTCAGGAAAAATGCTGCCCAGGAACCAAAATGTTTTTTGAAGCCATTTTTTTTTGGGGGAACCAAATGAAAAAACGGACACCAGGATGAGTTTCGGGATGAAATTCCATGTCTAAAAACGGTGTTTTTTCCACTTTTTAAAAATCGAGCTTTTTTGGTGCCTGGGGGAAAAAATGCATGACTTAATGGTCAGGAAAAATGCTGCCCAGGAACCAAAAGGTTTTTTGAAGCCAAATTTTTTTTTTGAAACCAAATGCAAAAACAGACACCAGGATGAGTTTCGGGATGAAATTCCATGTCTAAAAATGGTGTTTTTTCCACTTTTTAAAAACCAAGCTTTTTTGGTGCCTGGGGGAAAAAATGCATGACTTAATGGTCAGGAAAAATGCTGCCCAGGAACCAAAATGTTTTTTGAAGCTAATTTTTTTTTTTTAAACCAAATGCAAAAACGGACACCAGGATGAGTTTCGGGATGAAATTCCATGTCTAAAAACGGTGTTTTTTCCACTTTTTAAAAATCGAGCTTTTTTGGTGCCTGGGGGAAAGAATGCATGACATAATGGTCAGGAAAAATGCTGCCCAGTAACCAAAATCTTTTTTGAAGCCAATTTTTTTTTTTTTTTGAAACCAAATGCAAAAACGGAAAACAGGAGGAGTTTCGGGATGAAATTCCATGTGTAAAAACGGTGTTACTTCCACTTTTTAAAAATCGAGCCTTTTTGGTGCCTGGAGAAAAAAACGCGTGACTTAATGGTCAGGAAAAATGCTGCCCAGGAACCAAAATGTTTTTTGAAGCCAATTTTTTTTTTGAAACCAAATGCAAAAACGGACACCAGGATGAGTTTCGGGATGAAATTCCATCTCTAAAAATGGTGTTGCTTCTACTTTTTAAAAATCGAGCCTTTTTGGTGATTTGGGAAGAAAACGCCTGACTTAATGGTCAGGAAAAATACTGCCCAGGAACCAAAATGTTTTTTGAACCCAATTTTTTTTTTGAAACCAAATGCAAAAACGGACACCAGAATTAGTTTCGGGATCAAATTCCATGTCTAAAAATGGTATTGCTTCCACTGTTTAAAAATCGAGCCTTTTTGGTGATTGGGGAAGAAAACGCATGACTTAATGGTCAGGAAAAATACTGCCCAGGAACCAAAATGTTTTTTGAAGCCAATTTTTTTTTTTGAAACCAAATGCAAAAACGGACAACAAGATGAGTTTCGGGATGAAATTCCATGTCTAAAAATGATATTGCTTCCACTTTTTAAAAATAGAGCCTTTTTGGTGCCTGGGGAAGACAACCCATGACTTAATGGTCAGGAAAAATGCTGCCCAGGAACCAAAATGTTTTTTGAAGCCAATTTTTTTTTTTTTTTTGAAACCAAATGCAAAAACGGACAACATGATGAGTTTCGTGACGAAATTCCATGTCTAAAAATGGTGTTGCTTCCACTTTTTAAAAATTGAGCCTTTTTGGTGCCTGGGGAAGAAAATGTGTTACTTAATATTCAGGAAAAATGCTGCCCAGGAACCAAAATGTTTTTTGAAGCCAATTTTTTTTTTTTTTTGAAACCAAATGCAAAAACGGACACCAGGATGAGTTTCGGGATGAAATTCCATGTCTAAAAATGGCGTTGCTTGTACTTTTTAATAGGGTTGCCAGGTCTGCTTCCGAAAAATAGCGGACAAGCGGGGGGTGGGGGGAGTTAAGTAGTAAAAAAAAAAAAAAAACAATTAAATTATATATTTTCTTACAAACATTTTAACACGTATTAAAATAATCACTTCAAAACTTTACTTAAAATTCAAAACATCAAATATATTATTATAATATGTAAAATATTAAATTACATTTTACTTTGCTGTCGTGTTTATTTTTTATTTGACTGCGCAACTTTGATCAATTCTTTGTGTTTAAGGAATAATTCTTTAATTTCAGTACAACGTTGAGAAATATTAAAAAATATACAAAGTTCACTTCGAACTGATACAAGCAGTCGGTTACGTCTGTAAGTCCACAAAATTCCGCTGAAAATTCGTTCAACATTTGCATTTGATACCTGAATTAATGCACAGTACTGGAACAGTTTCAGGAAACTCGGAGCTGGCTCTTTTTTGAAAAAGGTACGTCCACTTATCAAGGGATGAATCGCCCTGCAGATGAACATAAACTTCTTCTAAGGCAGAAATTTCATCGAAGAGAGTGTTGGGTGGAAGTTCTTCTCGCCATAGTGATAATAAGCAGATGTTCGTCATTTCTTCTAAAGTTGGAGGATTATTGCGATCAATTAGATTGAAACAACTTAGCGTCTCATATACTGAATCGGTGAAATTATACCACTTTTCTAGGTACGCAATGGCTCTTTGATACACGTTGATGGCTTCTTTCTTGAACTTTTGCACGGCATTCTCAGGCAAATGTTTTTTATGTAAGGCAAATAAAACTTTCATTCCAAAAAACTGCTCATCGTATTTTTTTTGCAAAGAATCACGCAACTTAACACCTGATAATGTGAAGATCACATGCAAGAATTTTCTTGCTTTCCAGCTTCAGTAGGATGTCTTGCATTATTGACATGAAGAAGTGCGTGAAATATAAATACAATTCTGAAATTGTTGGTTCATCGTCCTTTGTGAGTTCATTTTCCTGATCCGAAATAAGGTTCCAGATAACCTTATGGCACTCATCAGATCCAAGAGAAATAAAATACAATTTTAGAGGTATCCAGTTTAAAAGAAGTCTTTTACCGCTTTAAACAAACTTAACCAACGTGTTGGAACATGGCGCAAAACGTCATGGAATTCTGACTCGCAAAACTCAAAAAATGATTTCAACTCTTCTCGTTTCTGCACAGAATTCGAAAATTTGGCAAAAATCTTCACCACTACATTTTCGATATCTAAAGATAACTGCTTTAATGCATTTTTTGCGCTGTTGTGTAAAATGTGATTATTGCAATGAGCATTCGATCTGTGTCTCAATCTAATTTATGAAAAAAAAGACAGAACACGATTCTCCTATCCTTATTCTCTTAGACTGTACAGCATTAGATTATGTACCATTTCATCATAAAGCTTTTGAATAAAAAAATGTCCACTATTTTGTGAAAAAAAATAGTGAACATAATGTGAAAAAAGTGGACTGTCCACTCAAATAGTGGACACCTGGCAACCCTACTTTATGGCAGCCCCTCAAATATTGGAACTCTGCTATCATGTCTCCCTTGGTCCTTCTCTTCACTAGACTAGCCATGCCGTTGACTGGAAGGAAATTGGATTTTGGCTCGTACATGAAGCACAATTATTGGCTAGTAGTCACAGAATTATAAAATAAGGAATAAATAAAGGGAATTATTTTAAGAGAGGGGGGGGGAGGAGGAAAGGGGCAGAGAGAAAGAGAGAGAGAGAGAAAGACAGAAGAGAGGAGAGAGAGAGAAAGAGAGAGGGAGAGAGAGAAGAGGAGAGAGAAAGAAAGAAAGAAAGAGAAAGAAGAGAGGAGAGAGAAAGAAAGAAAGAGAGAGAGAAAGCGAGAGAGGGAGAGAGAGAAGTGGAGAGTAAGAGAGAGAAAGGGGAAGAGAGAGAAGAGGGGAGAGGGAGAGAGAGAAGAGGCGAGAGAGAGAGAAAGAGAGAAAGAAAGAGAAGAGAGGAGAGAGAGAAAGAGAGAGAGAAAGGAAGAGAAAGAGAGGGAGAGAGAGAAGAGAAGAGAAAGAGATATCAAAATTTCAGAATCCTGTAATTCTGATCTCTGCATGGTCTCACTCTCTCTTTCTATCTTTCTCTCTTTTTAAAATAATTCCCTTTATTTACTAGCTCTCCCCTTTAACAAGGACGGATGAGACTTCAGAAGTTGACATTTGTCTCCGGGTGTGATTCTAGAAGAAAACAGATGACACCTATCTTAGACACAAGTCTTTAGAAATATACAAGAAAAGGAGAAAGCTTTATTAACACTGGAGATGTACTCTTTAAGCTCAGCTTTCTTTTCCTCAACACCCAACTTGTTCATATCCTAGTTCAGTGAACTGCTAACATTCTATATTTCTTTCGGTTCCAGCGGTGAGTCCAGTTTTTTCAATTTTTTTTTTGTTTGTTTGTTTTTTGGCAAACGGTACAAAGGGCCGTGCCATCTTTTAGAGGAGTGAGAGCAGAAAACAAAGAAGGAAAGATGAGGAACATTGATTGATGGGAAAGTGGGGTGAGGAGAACCAGCTTGGCAAAACACGACTGTCTGGAGAAGTGGTAATTCAACAACACAAGTTTGGCTGCCAAGTTTGGGAGATTTATTTATTTATTTATTTATTTATTTATTTATTATTCGTATTTCTATGCCGCCCACTCTCCGAGGACTCTGGGCGGCTTACATCATAGGCAGTATACTAAATAGCATATTGCCCCCCAACAATCTGGATCCTCATTTTACCCACCTCGGAAGGATGGAAGGCTGAGTCAAGGCTTGAGCCGGTGAGATTTGATCCGCTGAACTGCTGAACTAGCAGTCAGCTGAAGTAGCTGCAGTACTGCACCCTAACCACTGCGCCACCTCGGCTCTGTTTTAGATTCTCTCCATTTTATTTTTTAAGTCTAAATTTCCTTGGGATTGGAAGTCTGCATGCAAGTTTCTGTTCCTTTCTGCATCTCCCAGTGGGACTTAGTAGGTTCTTTTCAAATAATAATAATAATAAAAAAAAATAAATGAATAACGCCTTGCTAAGACCATACTTGGAATATTGGTAGTTTTGATTTCCACGATACCAAAAAAAAAAAAAAAAAAAAAAAAAAAAGGATGTTGAGACTCTGGAAAGAGTGCAGAGAAGAGCCTCCCCTTGCTGGGTGGCCACTCATCAGATTGTAACACTCCTCCCCCTTTAGATAATACAATAATGAGGCTAAAACGTGCGAAGAATGGCTGCAGGAATTGGGTATCTCTAGTCTAGTGAAAAGATGGAGTAGACAGGGGTGAAATGCTCCCGGTTCGGACCGGATCGTCCAATTCGGTAGCAATCCTGGCGGGTAGTTCGTAGAACCGGTAGCGATCCTGGCGCAAGGCTCCACCCACCTGCCCGGTTATCGTTACCTCCTAGTTTTAACCAAGAAGTAATGTTTTGTATCCTCTGCACCGGGGTGGATTCTGCTTACCTTTACTACCGCTTCGCAGCGGGAACACGTGCTCTTCTGCACATGTGCAGGAGCGTTTTGATGACATCAGGGTCGGTGGGTGGAGCCTCCCGCCGGTTTTACTACCGGTTCTATAGAACCGGTGTGAACCGGGGACAACTCACCACTGCTCTACAGATGCAGAGGTACATGCCAGAACCGGTAGTTAAAAATGCTTTCAAAAGTTTTTTTTAAAAAAAAAAAAAAAGTTCCGACATCGCTCAGCTGATCGTCGGAACTGTTTTTCTTTTTCTTTTTACTTTTTAGGCATTTTTTTTTACTACCGGTTGTTCCACTGATTAATTGTTCCGTTAGGAAATTCCTCTTTAGTTCTAGGTTGCTTCTCTCCTTGATCGGTTTCCATCCATTGCTTCTTCTCTTGCTTTCTGGTGCTTTGGAGAATATGTCGATTCTCTCTTCTTTGTGGCAGCCCCTTAAATATTGGAAGACTGCTATCATGTCACCCCTAGTCCTTCCTTTCGGTAGACTAGACATACCCAAGTCCTTCATAGGTTTTAGCCTCCAGACCCCTAGTTATCTTTTTTTTAACAGAGTAACAGAGTTGGAAGGGACCTTATAGGTCATCTAGTCCAACCCCCCGCTCAAGCAGGAAACCCTACACCATTTCTGGCAGTCCAGTCTCTTCTTGAAGGTTTCCAGTGATGAAGCTCCCACAACTTCAGAAGGCAACTTCTGTTCCATGGGTTGACTGTTCTCACCGCCAGAAAAATTCTCCTTATTTCTAGGTGAATCTCTCCTTGGTCAGTTTCCATCCATTATTCCTTGTCTGGCCTTGAGGTGCTTTGGAAAATGGCTTGACCCCTTCTTCTCTGTGGCAGCCCCTCAAATATTGGAAGACTGTTATCCTGTCTCGCCTGGTCCTTCTCTTCACTGGACTAGCCACGCCCAGTTCCTGCAACCTGACATTGTATGTTTTAACCTCCGGTCCCCTAATCATCCTGGTTGCTCTTCTCTGCACTCTTTCTACAGTCTCAACGTCATTTTTATAGTGTGGTGACCGAAACTGGATGCAGTATTCTATGTGTGGTCTTACTAAGGCTTTATAGAGTGATATTAGTACCTCACTTGATCTTGATTGTATCCCTCTGTTAATGCAATTTAGGATTGCATTGGCTTTTTTGGCTGCGACTGCACACTGCTGGCTCATATTTAGCTGGTTGTCCACTAAGACTCCAAGATCTCCAAGAATGGTATTAGTACCTCACTAATAGGGTTGACCTTTGAATAGCTCATGCTTCTTCGGTTAAGGATCCCACTAGATCTCCTCCTCCAAATCCTGTTCCCAGAACTAGAAAACCATCTCAGTGTAAACTTGAACTCATCTGCTCTGGGATGGGGGTGGGGCTTCCTTAACCCCCAACCTGCTGATCTGAACCCATCCGCTCCAGTGAACTTCCTTAGCCCCCTCAACCTGCTGATAATTCCGTGTGTCATTCAGGAAAATGATTAGCTGATAAAACAAGACACGTGGCTCCTTCTCCTGCTCTAGAAGCCGATGGTCGATCACAGAAATGTCTTCCATTTGTAGTTGTTTGTTTGTTTGCAATGTCATGCTTAACTCCATGCCGTCAACATGAGACACTTGGGGGGAAGGGAACGGCGCAACCTGTTCGTTAATGACAGTTTAATGTCTTCATCCTTGGCATGAAATTCCAGCCAATTAATATTTACCCAATTAGAGAAAAAAAAAATTACGGAGGGGAGGAAACGCTGGCGTGGGTGATGGGGAGAACCATCAACCCATCTTGGCAGGGAGCTGCACATGGGAAGAGGTGACCTGATTTTTTTCACATTTCCAGGTACTAATTAAATTAGTTTATGCCATGTAGAAGAATGAAACAGCCTCAGGGAGAAAGAAGCAGGAAGGCATATAATTATTTAGGAAGAAACTCTAATGCCATCAAAGCTGCCTCCTTAACCCTTTGCAAGCAAGAGGAATTTTCCAGGTCAGCTTGAAGATGCTGGAGGCCAAGAACGTTGAGACTCTAGAAAGGGTGAAGAATAGCTAACATCCTAGAAGATAGGCTCAAGATCCAGATGGATCTTGACAGACTTGAACACTGGGCCTGATCTACCGTGTTTTCCCAAAAATAAGACCCTGTCTTATATATATATATATATATATTGGAACCCTGAAATAAGTGCTTGGCCTTATTGCCATGGGATGTCTTATTTTGGCGAAAACAGGGTATCTATCTATCTAATCTATCTATCAGTTATCTCTGTCTATCTATCTATATATCTATCTGCTATCTCTGTCTCTGCTATCTATCTATCATCTATCTATCTATCTATCTACCTATCTATCTACCTATCTATTATCTATCTATCTATCTATCTATCTATCTATCTATCTATCTATCTATCTATCTATCTATCTATTATCTACCTATCTATCTATCTATTATCTATCTATCTATCTATCTATCATCTATCTATCTATCTATCTACTATCTACCTATCTATCTATCTATCATCTATCTATCTATCTATCTATCTATCTATCTATCTATTATCTATCTATCATCTATCTATCTATCTATCTATCTATCTATCTACTATCTACCTATCTACCTATCTATCTACCTACCTATCTATCTATCTATCTATCTATCTATCTATCTATCAGCTATCTATTTCTATTTTTTCTATCTATCTACCAGCTATCTATCTATCTATGTCTGTCTGTCTGTCTGTCTGTCTGTCTGTCTGTCTGTCTGTCTGTCTGTCTATCTATCTATCTATCTATCTATCTATCTATCTATCAGCTATCTATTTCTATTTTTTCTATCTATCTACCAGCTATCTATCTATCTATCTATCTATCTATCTATCTATCTATTATCTAGCTATCTACCGTTTCCTATGTTTCTACTATGTTTCTCCGAAAATAAGACCCTGTCTTATTTATATATTCCTGTCTCTGATGGATGACATCCCTTTTAACTTTTGAGATGAATAGCTCAGCGTTTTCATTTCAGATTTTGGGGTCACCCGTTTCTTTCCCCCCCTGAGAAAACAGCGGCAAGGGCACTGCGTTGTATCTGTCTGTCTCTGTGTGTGTGTGTTTACAAGAAGGATTGTGAAACGCCCCATCTGTTTTCCAGTACCCTTGTCAAATGAGCCACCTTTGACCACAAAGAACGCAGCAATTAAGAGTGGTTAATGGACTGGAGAGTAAACAAAAAACCAGAGAAAATACAGAGGGAGGGAGAGAGAGAGAGAGAGAGAAAGAGAGAGAGGGAGAGAGAGGGGGGGGAGAGGGAGAGAGAGAAAGAGAGAGAGAGGGAGGGAGGGAGGGAGGGAGAGGGAGAGAGGAAGGGAGAGGAAGAGAGAGAGAGAAAGAGGGAGGGAGAGGAAGGGAGAGAGGAAGAGAGAGAGGAAGAGAAAGGGGGAGAGAGAGAAAGAGAGAGAGAGGGAGAGAGAGAAAGAAAGAGAGGGAGGGAGATGGAGAGAGAAAAAGAGAAAGAGAGAAAGAGAGAGTGAGAAAGAGAGAGAGAGAGAGAGAGAGACCTTCTTACTGGTGTCTCAGTCGTACGACAAGGAAGATCACTCTTCGCCTGTCTCTTTCCTTATTTTCTTCGCTGTCAGATATTTATTGTAATCACTGAAAGGCGGCGTTTAGCCGAGGCAGCAATTTCTATTTAAAAGACTGAGCTAGCCCAGCCAGACCATAGATTAAAAGAGGAGGGGGGGGGAAGAGAGAGAGAAATATGTTTGAGAATGATACGGGGAGGACTTAAATGGAATTGGCTTTAAACCGGCTTGTGCAAACAATCTTTAATAGTTCCAGGCAGTGATTTGAGGGCGAGGATTTCGGGAGGATGGGAAAGGAGAAAAGGGAGCCGTTGAAAAAGGAGATGGGGAATAATAATATAATACGTACGTATAATATATATATATAATATAATAAGTACGTCAGGAGCCTTGATAGCACAGTGGTCTAAGCACCCTGTCATTAACACAGCTGCCTGCAATTACTGCTGGTTCGAATCTCTCCAAGGCTCAAGGTTGACTCAGCCTTCCATCCTTTCTAAGGTAGGTAAATTGAGGACCCAGTTATACAAAGCTGACTTTGTATAAATATACAAAAGGATGAAGGCTATTGCTTAACGCATTGTAAGCCGCCCTGAGTCTCCAGAGAAGGGCGGCATATAAATCAAATTAAAAAGAAAAGATTGAAAAAGAAAAAAAAAAAGCACCATGGGGAATGATTAATCGTAAAAAGAGGAATGAGATATATCTATCAGGCGGCTGAAAAGGGCTTCTTGTAAAGTTTGGTCCTCTTGTTTGGTCGAATTTGGTCTTCCTGTTTGGTCTAATCCCATGATGGTGAACCTATGTCACGTGTGCCAGAAGTGACATGTGGAGCCATGTCGCCTGGCAAGTGCGGTATCACCCGTTCCTATTCTGGGTTCCTGGTGTTGTGGTCCGCCAGCAGCCTGTGGAGCTGGCAGCGGAGTCGGACAGCAATGAGGCTGAGGAAGAACAGGGGCCAGTCCTGGAGGCTGGGGAAGGCCCGGATGAGGGCTCTGTGTCGGAGGCAGAGATGGGGTCAGGGCCATCGGGGAGTGATGCACAGACTCCGGAGCCTCCAGAGGCTGACAGCAGAGAGGCAGAGGAACAGGAGGAGCCTGTTCCTAGTGCACGCATGAGAAGAGCTGCCAGAAGGCAAGAGCAGCTAAAGCAAAAGGGACAACTCAGGAGTAAGGCCAAGAGATGATTGGCTCCTCCCATAAAGCTTAAAAGACCAGCAACGGCTTCTGGCCTCTTTGCCGGAAAACAACCGTTGAGAGATTTGCTTCGTGTTTGGCTGTATTTCTTTCTTGTCGGCGTCTTCTGTTCCTGAACTGTTGCCAAGAAAAGCCTTTGGCAGTTTGCCTAATTAGCCCAAGGTCAGAGATAAACTGAAGACTGGTGTTTTGAGGAGTTTGCTTTCATTTCATTTGGACTACACTGAGAATGAGTTAAATTCTCAGCTGCTTTAATAAAATCTGTTTGTTTTTTGGAACTGTTTTGCATTTAATATTAACTACCTGGGCCTGGGCCACAACACCTGGCGTGCATGCACGCATGACAATCAGCTGGCCTTCGTGCTTGTGTCGGTGCTGGAAACCGGAAGAGCTGGTCTTCCATTTTCCAGTGTGAGCACAGGCGCTGGCCAGCTGATTAGCGTCTATCCATGCACGGCAGGAACCTGAAGAAACCATAAGTACTTTCTCCGGCGTGTGCACGCCCGTGGGCAACTCTTATTCCTGGTCTCGGACCAGACAAGCACGTGCAAAGGGCTGCCTTTTCGGCACTTGGTGCTGCGTGCTTGCGCCCGCACTCCCTTTTAAGCAGGAATTAGGAGAAAGGGAGCACTATCCCATCAGCTGAACAAGGACATTTTAGGTCCAGACAAGACTCATCAAATAGGCTGACCCCTTCTTCTTTGTGGCAGGCCCTCAAATATTGGAAGACTGCTATTTATTTATTTATTTATTTATTTATTGATATGCCGACCTTCTCCAGAGACTCAGGGCGGCTTACAGTGCGTTAAGCAACAGCCTTCATTCTTTTGTATATTTTATAGAAAGTCAGCTTTTCTTTCTTTCTTTTTCTTTCTTTCTTTCTTTCTTTCTTTCTTTCTTTCCTTCCTTCCTTCCTTCCTTCCTTCTTTCTCTTTCTTTCTCTTTCCTTTTTTTTAAAATTTGATTTATATGCCGCCCTTCTCCGGAGACTCAGGGCGGCTTACAATGCGTTAAGCAACAGCCTTCATTCTTTTGTATATTTTATAGAAAGTCAGCTTCTCTTTCTTTCTTTCTTTCTTTCTTTCTTTCTTTCTTTCTTTCTTTCCTTCCTTCCTTCCTTCCTTCCTTCCTTCTTTCTCTTTCTTTCTCTTTCTTTTCTTTTTTTTTTAATTTGATTTATATGCCGCCCTTCTCCGGAGACTCAGGGCGGCTTACAATGCGTTAAGCAATAGCCTTCATACTTTTGTATATTTTATACAAAGTCAGCTTATTGCCCCCACAAACTGGGTCCTCATTTCACCTACCTTAGAAAGGATGGAAGGCTGAGTCAACCTTGAGCCTTGGAGAGATTCGAACCAGCAGTAATTGCAGGCAGCTGTGTTAATAACAGGGTGCTTAGACCACTGTACCATCAAGTCTCTTGATATCATGTCTCCCCTAGTCCTTCTTTTCATTAGACTAGACCAGGGGTCAGCAACCTGCGGCTCTGGAGCTGCATGTGGCTCACTGGGCCCTCTGCTGTGCCTCCCTGTCAGGTGATCCCACCACTGGCTGGCCCTGCCCCTCGCCCTCCCCTCCCAGTCACTCCTCACCTAACCTAAGGTAAGGTAAGGGCGACAGCGGGGGATGGAGAAGTGGCCAGGGCAGAGACAGAGAGATACAGAGAGAGGGAGAGAGAGACATAGAGAGATACAGAGAGAGGGAGAGAGAGACATAGAGAGATACAGAGAGAGGGAGGGAGGGAGGGAGAGGGGAGAGAGAGATGTCAAAAGGATTTTGTGTTTTTTAACAACTGGTTCTCTGCCCTAATGTTCGGCTAGGTAGGCGTGGCTAGGGGGGTCATGTGACTGGTGGAAGTGAATGACATGAGTTGGCCATGCCCACCCAGGTTTTTTGGCTCCCGGTGTTTTCTTTTCTGTGGGAAAAGGGTCCAAATGGCTCTTTGAGTATTTAAGGTTGCAGACCCCTGGACTAGACCTACCCGAATCCTGCAACCATTCTTCGTATGTTTTAGCCACCCCGTTCCCTGTTGCTCTTCTCTGCACTCTTTCCAGAGTCCCAACACCATTTTTATACCGTGTGTTGACCAGGTGATGATAAAGCATCCCAACTTTCAGCCAACTAACCCAAAATCCAAGCTCCAAACACGAGGATTTTGTCAGGAACAAAGCCAGCTCTGAGATCTTACACCAAGAACTGGTCTCTCTCTCACGCAAATAATTAAGGCTTTTACGATCCAGCCATTAAACAAAAACTAGAGTGGGAAAGTCCGAATTAAGATAGTTGATTGGTGTTCTGTGGCCATTCCTGCTTTATCATATTTAATTGGGATTTAGCAACCCCTAGGAACCTGACATTAGACTAAATGGCTCTTGGATTAATGAAAGTTTATATAAATGGATGATCTAAGCTGGGGTTGAAGAAGTAGAGCCAAATGGATCTTTACAATTTCTTCTGGGGTAACAGGGGAAGGATACTATAAAACCTCCATTCCCTCCCCACTCCAGGGGAAGGATACTGTAAAATCTCCATTCCCTCTCCATTCCAGGGGAAGGTTACTGCAAAATCCCCATTTCCTCCTGATCAGCTGGGACTCGGGAGGCAGAGAATAGATGGGGGTGGGGCCAGTCAGAGGTGGCATTTACCGGTTCTCCGAACTACTCAAAATTTCCGCTACCAGTTCTCCAGAACTGGTCAGAACCTGCTGAATAACCACCTCTGACAGGGGAGATCAAGCTTATGCCGCTTTCAGTTACACAATGACTCCAAGCTAGATCCTCCCTTGACTCCTCCTTCCAGCCTAGCTGGCAGTTTCTCAACGGAATCCCGGGGTTTGAGGAAGTAGCGTTTTTCTTAACAAGCCACAATTCATGATTACATCTTCCAAAGAAGAAGGTTCTTTAAAAGAGAAAGAGAGCGAGGAGGGACTTGCTAGTTCTGCCTACGTTGTTTGAAATCCTTTGAACTTATGTTCGCTGGTTGGCATCCCAACCCTTTCTGTGCCCGTTTTTTCTCCTAAACAGATGGGAACGTTTGCTGACGTTTCGGTGACAGCTTGAAAACTTGTATCCTGCCTGTGAGCTGGTCCTTTTTTTGCCGTGCTTTCCATCTGCCATCTCATTTTAAAACTAGCAGAACAACGCAAGTGAAGCAGTTTCGACTTTTTCCATCTGCGCACGGTTAATTAAGAGGGTAATGAGAGCTCAGAATGAACAAGCCCCACATTAATTCAAGATATGATTAAGGGGAATGTTTCCAAAAACTGCCCAAAAAGAAAAAAGAAAAAAGAGGGCTGGGTGGGAAAGGAGAGAGGGCTATTAGAAAATGGGAGTCTGTTTCGGTCCAGAGTTTGGCACCTGGATGGGGTGGGGAAAAAATTACTATTATCTCAAAGATTTCTCGGAATTTCCCAGTAGTATTTTCAGAAGTTGCGAAAATTTGATTGTATTGCAAGAATGAGGGAGTGGGAAGTTAGTTGAGTTTGCATTTTAACAGAAAATCTGCCCAGTCTTCACTTCATGGACTCATATATGAAGAAAAGGCAGGTTGTTTTCCCATCTCTGGGAAATGCAAAGTATTTTAAAAATCCATATATAAATGAGGGGGAATGCTTGCAAAATATAAAAATATCTCTATAAAAGAAACTGCTCGCCCCGAATCAATCTATTTGGGAAAAATGCACAGGAAGGTTCATTTATTAAGAAATGTTGGATAGTAAAAGTTTGTGGAAAGGCAGAAAATGTCACAATAATCATTTTCTTTTAATGACCCCATAATCCCTTCCGGGGTGAAGTCTGGGCAACTGAACGCAGCTAGCAGAGTGTTTTACTGGCCAGATGCCCTTCCTGTCACCAATGAGGAGTTATATTCGGCAGATAAATTCTCATCATTCCCAAAGAGAGAAATATCTGCCTCTACCTAGGATAGAACTCACAGTCTCCTGATGGGGAGGTGAGAGCTCCACCTCTAAGCCACCACAACACTCGCAGAAAATATCACAGTGGTTTGGGGGAAAAGGATGCGGAAGCAAATTGATGCCGAAATACGACAGAATGAACCTGAGTTTGGGAAAATTAGGATTTAAGCGAGAAATTTGTCCTTCCTTGATTTAGCTTTCATTGGACAGTTTAAGCAAGATGCCATCGAGCTCCTTCAATAAGCAAGATGAAGATAAATGACAGGTTAAATTTAGGGAGAACTTTCAAGGACATCGGTTGATTACCTTCCATCTCTATCCTATCCTTTTTCTAAGATTTGCAAGAGATCATAGTAACTGATATCCAGATGAAGAAAAGAACTTTTAAATCCTGCAGCATGGCAGGGGGGCATTTTCACCCTCCCCAGGCTCCAGAGGCTTTCCTAGAGCCTCCAGGAGGGTGAAAACAACCTCCCCAGGCATCGGAGGCCTTCCAGAGGCCGGAAACAGGCCCGTTTTCGGACTTCCGGTAGGCCCATTTTTCACCCTCCCCAGGCTCCAGAAGCTTTCCTGGAGCCTCCAGGAGGACGAAAACAGCCTCCCCTGGGCACCGGAGGCCTTCTGGAGGCTGGAAACAGGCCTGTTTCCGGACTTCCAGTAGGCCTGTTTTTCGCCCCACCCCCAGAGCCTCCACCCATGACCTGCACTTACCTGGCATCGAAAATGGGCCATGTGGGACTCCTGGGAGGAGCGGGGTGGGGTGGGCAGGGTCAGGCAGTCCTTGGAACAACCGGTTCAGCGAACCAGATTAAAATTAACATCAGGTTCACCCAAACTGGCTGAATCCCATCCCTGGGTGTCTCCCATCTCCTGGAGCCATTTGAGACAGGAGAGCTTTCCCAAAACTTTCCATGAGTTTTTTTTTTTTTTTTTTTTTTTTGCATCAGCCTGGAATTGGGTCAACTATATCTGATGAAGCAGCTGGCTTTGGCAGAGAAAAGTTGAGTGCTCGGAAAGACATTTTGCGAAAGGAACAGATGGGAAGTGCAACTAAAAGCAAATAATTATATGGCCCTTTGTCGAAGAGTGAAGTTCTTTTTTCCCATTTTCTTTTAAGGGACCTGGCTCTAAAAACTGAGATTGAGGAGAGAGAAAAAACCCCTGAGATGACTCTTAAAATCTCTTCCTTGTAGAGTTTTCAGGAGTTGGATAAAAGTTGTTGATAAGAGAGAGGTCCTACGGATGAAGGTTTGGATGGATATTTCAGAGACAATTTAAATAATTAAACTGAATTGTTAAATTGTCCCACGGGGAGTTGGCCATGATGAGTTGGCCATGCCAAGTTGGCCATGACTATTTGGCTGCAGCGACTTCTCCCATTCTGCCAAGGACTTGCTATTTGGGCAACCTTCATATTTCTGGCTAAATATTGTTTAAAGCCAGCTTGAAGAAGATCTGGAGTTCTGATGACCTCATCTAGACCCATTTTCA
>JAKOOJ010000031.1:1353196-1365696 GCA_022577455.1 Arizona elegans
TGTGCTGAGCTTCAAAAACATGGGAAAATGGGATGTCATGATGTCCACGTGGGTGGGCGGGGCATCCGACAGTCACCCTTACCGGTTTTCCCGAACCGGATGGAACTGGCTGAATACTGAATACTAAACGTGTACTTTCTTCACAGATTAAACTATGAAGCCATTAGGGGAGGCAGTTGGCACTTTTAAATAATGCCAGCTAGATTTACCAGGATAGGCAAATAGATGATAGATAGATAGATAGATAGATAGATAGATAGATAGATAGATATCAGAAGATTAGGTCTGAAGAAGTTGATTAGCGAGGCAAAAGTTGAAGCCAGGCGATCCAAATGCCACCTGTACAGAGGGTGTTCGGGAGATATGATGATTTGGGCTTAATGATCTCTAGTAATTCAAGCTTCCCTGTCTCTGCGAGACACAGAGAGAGAGAACGGCAGGATTATGCAGGTGTCATTTCTCACCGAGGTGGCCAGAGCTTGGGGTTTCATGCCGTTCCTGAGAGTTTGGTGGTGTTATTTTGGGAGAAGAACAAGCAGTGATTCAAAAGGTCATTAAGTCAAAGAGAGCTGCCGGTTGTCGCCACCTCCTCCTCCTCCTCCTTCCCTTCCCCTTCTCCTCCTCGTCCCCTTCTGCTTCTCCTTCTCCTCCTTTTCCTCCTCCTCCTGTTTTCCTTCTCCTTCTCCTCATCCTCCCTCTTCCTCTTCCCCTACCTCTTCCCCTTCTTCTCCTCCTCTTTCCTATTCTCCCTCCGGCTCCCCTTCCTCTTCCTTTTTCCTATCCCTCCTTCTCCTCTTCTCCTTCCCCTCTTCTTTTTCTTGTCTTCCTTTTTCTCCTCCTCCTTCGCCTCTTTCTGCTGCTTCTGCTTCTCCTCCTCCTCCTTTTCCTCATCCTCCTGTTTTCCTTCTCCTCCTCCTCCCTCTTCCCCTTCTCCTCCTTCCTATTCTCCCTCCCACTCCCCTTCCTCTTCCTTTTTCCTATCCCTCCTTCTCCTCTTCTCCTTCTCCTTTTTCTTGTCCTCCTTTTTTTCCTTCTCTTTCTCCTCCTTCTGCTGCTTCTGCTTCTCTTCCTCTTCCTCCTTCTTCTCCTCCTTCTTTTTACTCCTCCTTCTGTTTTCCTTCTCCTCCTCCTCCCTCTTCTCCTCCTCCTCCTTCCTCTTCTCCCTTCCCATCCCCTTCCTCTTCCTTTTTCCCTTCCCCTCCTCCTCTTCTCCTTCCCCTCCTCCTCCTTTTTCTTCTCCTTCTCCTCCTCCTTCTTCTGCTTCTCATCTTTCTCCTCCTCCTCTTCTCCTTTCCCCTCCTCCTCCTCCTCCTTTTCCTCCTCCTCCTTCTCCCTTTTCACAATTCCTCCTCCTCCTCCTCCCCCTCCCCCTCCTCCTCCTAAGAAAATAACTGTGATATGCCTACCACATGGCATGTGCCTCTGTTTCTACCAGTATTTGGTTGGGCTTTGTAGGGTTTTGATTAAAGCAGGAACTTCTGAAGATGCATCGTACTTCAGTTCTGATTAGCCTCAGGAAGGAGCCAGTCATTCTTGGATTTTGTAGAGCCCTCCAACATTTTGAGAGCTCAAAGAATCTGGAGTGGGGGGCAGAATGAATCAGAAAGGATGGTACACTTGGGTTTTATTGTTGCTCCAAACTCAAATCTCAAAGCTAGCCTGGAATTGCAATGGCGATCTATGAAGGTGTGTGACCTGCCCCTCAACATATATTTTTTTCTTTGTGAACTTTTTATTTTCCAGGTAAAATGGCACTTAAGTGGTTAATTTGAAAAATCTATGAAGGAGATCTAGATTTAGAATTCATAATTAATCATCTGTCTATCCCTATTTTTCTGTGGTAGGTCATTCTTGGAAATAAGAAAGAAACAATTCCTTTGGCCTTTTAGCTTTGACAGGGAAATCTTAATTTCGAGGCAAGGGAAAGGAAAGGGGAGGGGGAGGGCAGGAGCGGAGAGGAAAAAAGGAAGAAAAATAGGAGAGGGGAGGCGAGGGAGAGGAGAGAAGAGGAGAGGAGAGGAGAGACAAGGACAGGAGAGGGGAGGGGAGGGGAGGGGAGGAGAGGAGAAAAGAAAAAGAAGAGAGCAGAAGGGAGAGGCGAGGAGAGGAGAGGAGAGGAAAAAAGGAAGGAAAGGAAAAGAGGAGAAAGGAGAGGAGAGGAAAAAAGGAAGGAAAGGAAAAGAGGAGAAAGGAGAGGAGAGGAGAAAAGGAAGGAAAGGAGGAGAGGAGAGGAGAGGAGAGGAAAAAAGGAAGGAAAGGAGGAGAGGAGAAGGGAGGAGAGGAGGAGAGGAGAGGAAAAAAGGAAGGAAGGGAGGTGAGGAGAGGAGAGGTGAGGAGACGAGAGGAGACGAGAGGAGAGGAAAAAAGGAAGGAAAGGAAGGAAAGGAGGAGAGGAGAAGGGAGGAGAGGAGAGGAGAGGAGAGGAAAAAAGGAAGGAAAGGAAGGAAAGGAGGAGAGAAGGGAGATGAGGAGAGGGGAGGGGAGGAAAAAAGGAAGGAAAGGAAGGAAAGGAGGAGAGGAGAAGGGAGGCGAAGTGCGGCAAGGCAAGGCAAGATCAGAATCACAGTATGAAATAACCTTCTAATACTGTAGCTAGCAAGCCATGGATCACGTTTAAAGAGAAGCAGGATCTTAAAACAGCAAACCTTATATTTAAAACTTGAGCTGTTTCTATCTGTATAATAAAGGCAGAAAACTGCAGGGTAATTAGGAAAGATATACCTAGTGAGCTTCCTAAATATAAAGTTTTCTTGGATGCCTGAGTTTTATATTGCTGGGATAGAATGTTTAAAAAAAATGTGCTAGTGAATTTGTCTTTAATGTTTGAGATGAACTTCTTTTCTACTGAATAAGTTTTGTGTTCGGTTTATCTCTTTTTTTTTTTCTTTTTGATAGATTACCACTTTTATTACCTTTTTTTATAAAAAAAAAAAATACATATATTTCTCACTGCTGGATTCTGCCCATTCAGAACAAAATAAATAAAATGTGGATTTATTTTTTTTAAAGACACTGATGCACCACACCATGCTTCAAGGAAAACAAACAAATATATTCTTTTTAATCTCATCTGGAAGATAGATGAGGTAGGAGAATTACATCAAGTGCATGGAGCATCCAGCCTCTGATAAGAATAATTTTAATCTTATTTCCTCCAAACCCTTTCTGAATACGGCAAAGCCATCTCGATGATTTACACGCAGTCAGCAGGTCAATCAATGGACGTTGGAGCATTCTGGCTGAATACGATGAAAAATGTCCTCCCCGGAAAATAGCAACGTGACAGTGAAACTCGTGATTTAGAGAGGCGATGGGCTCTTCTTGAGTCATTCAAGCAAACTCCATCTGGGATGCTTTAATCTGGAATTTCATGGGGCTTCGTGGGGCTGCCCCAAAGAAGAAGGGGTCAAGCTATTCTCCAAAGCATCTGAAGGCAGGACAAGAAGCAACAGATGGAACCTAATCAAGGAGAGAAGCAACTTAGAACTAAGGAGGAATTTCCTGAAAGTGTTTTAGCCTCCAGTCCCCTAATCCTCTTTGTTGCTCTTCTCTGCACTCTTTCTAGAGTCTCCACATCTTTTTTACATCGTGGACACCAAAACTGGGTGCAGGATTCCAAGTGTGGCCTTACCAAGGCCTTATAAAGACTTTGGTAAGGTCTTATAAAGACTTTGGTAAGGTCTTCTACAAGGACCTTGGAGGTCTTCTAGTCCAACCCTCTACTCAGAC
Organism: Arizona elegans; assembly: GCA_022577455.1. NCBI lineage: Eukaryota > Metazoa > Chordata > Lepidosauria > Squamata > Colubridae > Arizona > Arizona elegans. The sequence goes on from JAKOOJ010000031.1 coordinate 1,356,926, forward strand.
AGGAAATCCTATCCCATTTCAGACAAATGACTGTCCAGTCTCTTCTTACCTCCAGTGATGGAGCACCCACAACGTCTGGTGGCAAGCTGTTCCACTGATTAATCGTTCTCACTTTCAGGAAATTTCTTCTTAGTTCCAGCTTGCTTCTCTCCTTGATTAGTTTCCATCCATTGCTTCTTGTCCTGCTTTGGAAAATGCCATCTTTTTTTGTGGCAACCCCTCAAATATTGGAACACTGCTATCATGTCAAATTAAGGTTTCTATATTTGCACATTGCTACCACACTCTCCCAGCCTCTCCTCTGCCCTGTCGTGTTTTACGTAATTTTCATTTAATCCTTCATATATATAAAATATGGGTGTGGCTGGCCGATGAAGTCAAAAAAAGACAGAAATAGTGCTATCCCAGTCTCCCATAAGTCTCAGAACAAACAACACAATATGTCTGATAAAGCCTGAAAGTGGTGATTTGAGATATCACCCCATGGCCATGTAAACAACTTGATCTACATAGGAAAAAAACCCTGACTAAAAAAGTATTATACATTTGAACCTATGAAATAAAAGAATATATATATATATAGCCACCTACACCCCACACCATTCCTGAAAATACTCAGGCGGGTTCTAAAAATTATCATTGTTAATTTTATCAGGAAAGAAATAAACGAAAGTTTTTCTCTCCAATATATATATATATATATATATATATATATATATATATATATATATATATATATATATATATATATATATATATATATATATATATATATATATATACACATATACATACATACATACATACATACATACATACATACATATATATATTTGGAGCAAATGAAGTGCAATGCCAGCTGTTCGGTTCAGTGGAGGATGATTCTGAAATGATGTCACACAATATCTGGTGGGAAGCAAGAAAGGGGATTTAAGCCTCCCATGATTGCCGAAAATATACTTGAGCTCTTCATTTTAGAAATAGAAAAAGCTCGCGAAATATAGCTTGCAGAATTTGCAGAGTGCTGGGAATGATTCTGGACTCCTTAAAAAAAAAAAAAAAAACCTCCCAAAGTCGAATAGCTAAGTGCCTTTTGCCTATCAATCCAACCAGCTGATCTGTGAGTCTTCATAAAAGCCCAAATTAATTCCTCACCGGAACCGTGGAGGAAAAAAGAAAAGTAACAAGAAACAATTTTTTAAGACTTTAAAAACATTCCAGATCTTCTGTGTTGTGGATCAAGGAGAATATTTGCAGCTTGGGGTTGAAATGATGGGGGTCCTTGGTGCTCTCTGAGCTTGGTAGTTTTCTTACAGACGTCTCATGACCCAACTAGAGAACATCATCAGTGTTGGGTAATGACCAAGGATGATCGTCAGTGCACTGATTATGTTGCCTCGTTTGGGGAATGAAATGTCTGCAAGAAAATAACCAAGCTGAGAAAGTGCCAAGGACCCCACAGTCCTCCTCCTCCTCTTCTTCCTCTTCCTCCTCTACTCCATACACCCCATATTCTTCTAGAGCTGATGAGGTTATCTAGTTGGGTCATGAAACATCTGCAAGAAAACAGCGAAGTTTAGAGAGCACCAAGGTGCCCTCAGATCTTCTGCTGTTTCCCTTTTTTCCCCATTATGGATTCCTTTCATTGCTCCTTGGGAAGGCCACACTTGGAATCCTGCATTCAGTTTTGGTCGCCACGATGTAAAAAAGATGTGGAGACTCTAGAAAGAGTGCAGAGAAGAGCAATCAGGATGATGAGGGGACTGGAGGATAAAACATATGAAGAACGGTTGGAGGAACTGGGTATGTCTAGTCTAATAAAAAGAAGGACTAAGAGAGACATGATAGCAGTGTTCCAATGTCTCAGGGGCTGCCCCAAAGAAGAGGGAGTCAAGCTACTCTCCAAAGCCCCTGAAGGGAGGACAAGAAGCAATGGGTGGAAACTAATCAAGGAGAGACGCAACTTAGAACTAAGGAGGAATTTCCTGACAGTCAGAACAATTAACCAGTGGAACATCTTGCCTCCAGAAGTTGTGAATGCTCCAACACTGGAATATTTTAAGAAGATGTTGGATAATCATTTGCCTGAAGTGGTGTAAGGTTTCCTGCCTAAGCAGGGGGTTGGACTAGAAGACCTCCAAAGTCCCTTCCAACTCTTCTATTCTATTCTATTCTATTCTATTCTATTCTATTCTATTCTATTCTATTCTACTCTACTCTACTCTACTCTTTTCTATTCTATTCTATTCTATTCTATTCTACTCTACTCTTTTCTATTCTATTCTATTCTATTCTATTCTACTCTACTCTACTCTTTTCTATTCTGTTCTATTCTATTCTATTCTATTCTATTCTATTCTATTCTACTCTACTCTTTTCTGTTCTGTTCTATTCTATTCTATTCTATTCTACTCTATTCTACTCTATTCTACTCTACTCTTTTCTATTCTATTCTATTCTATTCTATTCTATTCTATTCTATTCTATTCTATTCTATTCTACTCTTTTCTATTCTATTCTATTCTATTCTATTCTATTCTATTCTATTCTACTCTACTCTTTTCTATTCTATTCTATTCTGTTCCATTCCATTCCATATTTTCTATTCTATTCTATTCTATTCTATTCTATTCTATTCTATTCTATTCTATTCTATTCTATTCTACTCTACTCTACTCTTTTCTATTCTTTTCTATTCTATTCTATTCTACTCTACTCTTTTCTATTCTATTCTATTCTATTCTACTCTACTCTACTCTTTTCTATTCTGTTCTATTCTATTCTATTCTATTCTATTCTATTCTACTCTACTCTTTTCTGTTCTGTTCTGTTCTGTTCTATTCTATTCTATTCTATTCTACTCTATTCTACTCTATTCTACTCTATTCTACTCTACTCTTTTCTATTCTATTCTATTCTATTCTATTCTATTCTACTCTTTTCTATTCTATTCTATTCTATTCTATTCTATTCTATTCTATTCTACTCTACTCTTTTCTATTCTATTCTATTCTATTCTATTCTACTCTACTCTTTTCTATTCTATTCTATTCTATTCTGTTCCATTCCATTCCATATTTTCTATTCTATTCTATTCTATTCCATTCCATTCCATATTTTCTATTCTATTCTATTCTATTCTATTCTATTCTATTCTGAAGAAGAAGAAGAGGAGAAGAAGGAGAAGGAGAAGAAGAGGAGGAGGAAGAGGAAGAGGAAGAGGAAGAGGAAGAGGAAGAAGAAGAAGAAGAAGAAGAAGAAGAAGAAGAAGAAGAAGAAGAAGAAGAAGAAGAAGAAGAAGACCTCCAAAGTCCCTTCCAACTCTGTTATTCTATTCTATTCTTCTCTTGTCCCCTCTTGGCCCAAGGATGCCTGGATCAAACAAGGCACAAAAACAACAACTGGCAAGGCATGCTATTCAGAGGGCCCTAACCCTTTCTCCAACTTCTTCAGGCTGAGCCCAGGCTAAATCCGATCCATCGCCACTTCCGGATGGTGGAGAAGCCCCAGTTCCCCTTGAAAATTCGACACGAGAAATGGAACGTGGTTCATTTCTTTCTTTCTTTCTTTCTTTCTTTTTCTCCCCCCAGAAAACTTTCCACAGGTCTGGAGAGAGCTCGCTCGTCTCCTGGTGACAAACGAGGACTTGTTCTTCGATGCCGCGAAATCAGCCCTTGATTAAAATTCCTCCCCTTTGCAAAAAAAAAAAAAAAAAAAAAAAAAAGGACAACAAATATCTGCTTAGGTTTGCAGGACCAACCACCAGGAGATGAAACGACAGCCAAGGCCCCGTTCAACCCCTGAAGTCTCTCGGAGTCGCTTCTGGTCCCCTCGGAGACAAACTCCCACTTCTCTTAATGAGCTGAGCGAGAAGAGTCATTCAGAAGCCCTCTTCTAGATTCACTGCTCACCTCCTTGATCTCCCGCTAGTCTAATAGGAGTCAATTAGAAAGCTTGCATTTAAAGCAACCGGCGTTAGGCAAAGCAACTAAGACTAAGGGAGGTGGGGGAGAGAGAGAGAGAGACAGAGACACACAGAGAGAGAGAGACAGAGAGAAAATTGTATGGAATTTCTGCCCTGCTAGGATCGATCCGATTTCCCTTAGGTCTGCCTGCGGCCTAGGAAATAATTCTCGGTGGAATAGGAAATAATGAATGAGCTGGAAGGGACCTTGGAGGTCTTCTAGTCCAGCCCCCTGCATAAGCAGGAGAACCTAAACTCTTTCAGATAAGAGACTCTCTAGACCAGTAATGGCTACCCTTTTTGCCATCGCGTGCCAAAAGCGGGAGGAGCGCGGGACGACATGCCCACACCCATAATTCAATGCCCCCCCTGCAGCATGCACACACACACCCCACGCTCCCCACGCTTTTGGTATGCAACGGCAAAAAGGTTACTGGTGGGCCCAGTAGGCCGGTTTTTTTTGCCCTCCCCAGGCTCCAGAGGCTTTCTAGGAGCCTGGGAGGGCGAAAATGGCCTCCTCCCCCCGGAGGCCCTCTAGAGGCCAGAAATTGCCCATTTCCTGACTTTCGGTGGCCCCCGAAGGCCCGTTTTTCACTCTCCCCAGCCTCCAGAGGCTTTCTTGGAGCCTGGGGAGGGTGAAAATGGCCTTCCTACCCCTTCGGAGGCTGGAAACAGCTTGTTTCCTGACTTCTGGTGGGCCTGAAAGCCTGTTTTTTGCTCTCTCCAGGCTCCAGAAGCTTTCTTGGAGCCTGAGGAGGGCAAAAACGGCCTCCCCCACCCCACCCCGGAGGTCCTCCAGAGGCCAGATATGGCTTGTTTCCCAACTTCCAGAAGGCCCAAAAATCAGCTGGCTGGTGCGCGCATCTGCATTGGAGCTGAGCTAGGGCAATGCTCATGTGCCCACAAATATGGCTCCTCATGCCACATCACAGGTTAATCATCACAGGTCTAGACTCTAAACCTCCAGTGTTGGAGAATTCACAAGTTCTGGAGGCAAGTTGTTCCACCGGTTAATTGTTCTAACTGCCAGGAAGTTCCTCCTTAGTTCTAAGTTGCTTCTCTCCTTGATTAGTTTCCACCCATTGTTTCTTGTCCTGCCCTCAGGAGCTTTGGAGAATAGTTTGACTCCTTCTTCTTTGGGGCAGCCCCTTAGATATCGGAAGATATCATCCATGAGATACATCCAGTAGGAGCCTGGATAGCTCAGCAGACTAATGCATTGTAATTTAACTCCAGCTGTCTGCAATTAGTAAGTTTGAATCTCGCCAGGCTCAAGGTTGACTCAGCCTTCCATCCTTTCTAAGGTAGGTAAATTGAGGACCCAGTTTGTGGGGGCAATAAGCTGACTTTGTATAAAATATACAAACGTATGAAGGCTATTGCTTAATGCATTGTAAGCCCTGAGTCTCCGGAGAAGGGCGGCATATAAATCAAATTTTAAAAAAAAAATGCAAGTACCACCAGACTCCATCCGTGGCCATTTTGGGGTCACGAAAGCAAATTTTTAACTCATCCTAGCAAAAATTGGGATGGGTGAGAGAACAACAAGGAAAGGAATATTCTGCCCAGTTTTGACATCAAAACGTTTCCTGTAATCAGACCTCCATGGCCGAGCACCGGTCCTGTGTGAGTGTTTAGCACAGATTGGAGCTGAAATGAATAAATAAAGCCGCATCTTAGGCCAGATAAGTTTGGATCATCTACAAGCCCTTCAATGTTTTGGATTACACCCTAATTCAGTAACGATAACTGCCCAATCTCTGTGCGAGTGAGCCAGCTGCCGAAACTGCCACATCCAAACCTCAAAAGGTAGCAGACCTAAATGCCAATTATCCTATCAGCTTAACCTGTGGGCCATGTTTGAGTCCACAAATGTCCTTTTTCTCATCATTATCATTTGTGGAGATGTAGTTCCTCCTTTTCTGGGTGACCGTGTATCTTAAGTGAGAACCATCCACCGATGGAACAGAAGTTGCCTTCGGAAGTTGTGGGAGCTTCATCCCTGGAGGTTTTCAAGAAGAGACTGGATTGCCCTCTGTCAGAAATGGTGTAGGGTCTCCTGCTTGGGCAGGGAGGGGTGTGTGGACTAGATGACCTTCAAGGTCCCTCCCAATTCTGTTAATCTGTTCCGTCCAGTCCAAATTCTCCCTTTGTTCCCACAGGTGCTTTTTCAAAAAGGCAACTGGACTGTCTTGATTTTTCCTTCAGTTCTTCCCAACTGAAGAAGTTTCTTGGATGAGAAGCGAAATGTTGTGGCTCCATTGCCTGAGCCTGGGCTATCGACAGATGCAGACTCTGAGAGTGAGGGAGAGGAGTTGGCAAGGCCTCCCTCTCCAGGACTCTCCTCTCTGGCAATGCCTCCGGAGGACACCGACGGCTCAGAGCCAAGCACGTCCCCACAGCCACAGGTGGACAGAGATGAAGGAGATAAGTGCTGGCTGGATTCTCAACAGCGACACAGGGAGAAGCGTGCGCAGCAGAGGGGAAGGCGTGCCAGAGATTAGCTGAGTCACTGGACCACACCCCACAGGGTATAAATGTGGGTGTGGTGGCCGGTTCAGTTTGTGACAAGCAAAAAATAGAAATAATCCATGATCTCTGCGTTACTGGACTTCTGCCTGCCTTGTCGGACTGCATTTGGACTAATCCTTGTATTGCTGAAACTTTGCCTGCTTTATCGGAATGCTTGCAGACTAATCTTTGTTTTGTGTGAGTAAAGTCTGAATTGGCAGCTAGCCACTGGGTTGTTGCCAGCTTTATCTTCAAAGACTTTGTCGTGTGGCTTATTAACTCCGGGCCATCTGTGGGGGTGCGTGTGTGGGACGGGGACAGAACACGAAACGTCTTCTCACCAAGAAAGTCCAATTGCCTCTTGAAGAAGCACCTTTGGGACAACCATGACCTGGATGACTGAGAATCTCCATAGACATTTAGCTATGCTAGAGCTGAAGAAGCTCCATGGATGAGAAGTGAAATGTCTTCAAAGAAAAACCAAGAAAGTCCAGTTGCTTTTTCAAAAGGCAACTGGACTTTTTTTCCCCTTTTCAAACTGGACTTTCTTTGAAACCAGAACTGAAGAACTAGGGGTGAAATGCTACCGGTTCAGGCCAGTTCGCCAGAACCGGTAGTAAAAAAAAAAAAGTTCGGACGATCAGCTGAGTGATGTGCGATTGTCAGACCTTTTTTTTTTTTTTTTTTACTTTTTAAGCATTTTTACTACCAGTTCGGGTGAATAGGTAGTAAAAAAAGACGATCGCGCGGCACAGTGTAACAATCAAGCAAACTCTAAAGCATGACCAAAAAAAAGGCATCGGAGACACACTCCAAGGATGAAGTAGATGGATGGCAAGACAAAAATAGGAAGGCCACAAAGGTTGCTCTGACTGCCAAAAAGAGCAAGCAGCTACTTCATAAAGCTTGCAACCTGCAGGTGCCCCTTTCTTGTGTTAAAAGAATCACACTTGACTTGAAAAAGAAAAATGAGTTCCATCTTTTACTGCGGGGGAAAAAGCACACTGCTCGGTCCTTGAAGCATCAGCCCAGCAAAGTCCACCAAATTTGCAGTGGAGAAGAACCTCTACTGACCTTCCTTGTCATTAGTTGCGAAGTCATGTCTGACCCATCACGACCCTATGGATGATGTTCCTCCAGGTCTTCCTGTCTTCTACCATCCTCTGGAGTCCATTTAAGCTCACGCTGAATGCTTCAGTGACTCCATCCAGCCACCTCGTTCTCTGTCGTCCTCTTCTTCTTTTGCCCTCCATCGTTCCCAGCATTATTAGGCTCTTCTCCACTAAGTCCTTCCTTCCTTCTCATTAGGTGGCCCAAGTATTTGAGTTTCCTCTTCAGGATCTGGCCTTCTAAAGAGCAACCAGGGTTGATCTCCTCTAGGACTGACCGGTTGGATTGCCTTGCAGTCCAAGGGACTCGCAGGAGTCTTCTTCTCCAGCACCATCGTTCAAAGGCCTCCATTCTTTGGCGCTCAGCCTTCCTTATGGTCCAACTTTCACAACCATACATCCTGATCTTCCTAGGTGAGGTTAAACCTGGTCCTCATGAAGGTCCAATTAAATTGGTACAAAAAAAAACTAAACATAGGCATCTTAGAACGTACAATAAAAGAGTCGGAAGGGACCTTGGAAGTCTTGTAGTCCAACCGCCTTCTCAGGAAGAGACCCTATACCATTCTGGATCTCAGCTAATGGTTAGCATCTGCTTAGAGTTGGATAAAGGTCAACAGAATTCAAGGGGAGTTGGACTTATGTGTCTGCTTATGGCCATGCAGGGATTCTAGGCAGTGGTGGGTTTCAAAAATGTTTACTACCGGTTGTGTGGGTGTGGCTTGATGGGTGTGGCATGGTTTGGTGGGTGTGGCATGGTGGGCGTGGCAGGGGAAGGATACTGTGAAATCTCCATTCTCTCCCCACTCCAGGGGAAGGTTACTGCAAAATCCCCATTTCCTCCCGATCAACTGGGACTTGGGAGGCCGAGAATAGATGGGAGTGGGGCCAGTCAGAGGTGGCATTTACCAGTTCTCCAAACTACTCAAAATTTCTGCTACTGGTTCTCCAGAACTGGTCAGAACCTGCTGAAACCCACCTCTTCTAGGTTGATCCCCCTTTTGACTCCATCTCCAGTTCTGCCTGTCAACTTGCAAAGCATCCCTGGCCTGCTCTCGAGTTGCCATAGGCAAGAGGATGGGAAAACGGCCAAGCAGCATGGCAGCCAAAAACAGAAGCACATTCCAGACATATCTCGCTCAAGGCTATCTCCCAGGGTTACCCACAACGGCCGGAGGGGAGTGATC
>JAKOOJ010000031.1:1368196-1540696 GCA_022577455.1 Arizona elegans
TATATCTATCTGATGATGTTACCTAGTTGGATCATGAAACATCTGCAGGAAAACAACCAAATTCAGATAGCACCAAGATAGCACCTCCTTCTTCCCCCTCCTCCCCTTCCTCCTCCTCCTCCTCCTCCTCCTCCTCCTCCTCCTCCTCCTCTACTCCACAAATCCTGCTGCCTTCTAGCTCTGATGTGTGGGTCATGGAACATCTGCAAGACAACAACCAAGCTCAGAGAGCACCAAGGACCCCACAATTCAACCCTGAGGTACAAAGGTTCTCTTCTATCTTCCCATTAGTGGGACACAAGCAGTCCAACGTCTACTGTATCTCCTGCCTTTTTCCTCCATGCTCTTAAAAATAGGGCACAGTGGTCTGTGCACTGAGTCCATTCATTAGCAAGGCCACTTCCCATACAGCCATCAAGAGTAATTTAAGAGCACGCCTCTCTCTCTCTCTCTCTCTCTCTCTCACCCTTTCCTCCTCTCTCTCCTCTCCCTCTTTATCTCTCTCCCTTTCCTTCTCTCCTCCTCCTTTCTCCCTCTCCCTCTTTCTCTCTCCCTCTTTGTCTCTCTTTCCCTTTCCTCCTCCTTTCTCTCTCTCCATCACCCTCTTTCTTTCCCCCTCTCTCTTTCTCTCTTTCTTTCCTCCCCCTCTCTCTCCCTTTCCTTCTTTCTCCCCATCTCCCTCCCTCTCACCCTTTCCTCCTCTCTCTCTTTCTCTCCCCTCTCCCTCCTCCTCTCTCCCCCTTTCCTCCTCTCTCTCCTCTCCCTCTTTATCTCTCTCTTTCCTTCTCTTTCCTCCTCCTTTCTCCCTCTCCCTCTTTGTCTCTTTCCCTTTCCTCCTCCTTTCTCTCTCTCCATCACCCTCTTTATCTTTCCCCCTCTTTCTCTCTTCCTTTCCTCCTCTCTCTCTCCCTTTCCAACTCTCTCTCTCTCCCTCTCCCTCTCTCTCTCCCGCCTTCTTTCTCTCTCCCCTCTCTCTCACCCCCTCCCTCCCTCCCTCCCTCTCTCTCTCTGAACCAACCTGAAAATTAGGCCAAAGGAGAACTTTCGTACTTTGTGACTAATATTCCCAGCTAGTCGTCGTACTTCCTCCAGATTGCTGATTATGAGTGAGGAAGCAAGCTCGGCTATCAAACAGCTTGTTTCTCCCTTCAGAGCAGTGGCCTGACCCCAATTTGCAAAGGATCAAGAAAAAAGAAGAGAGCCAGTGTCAAACGTCCTTCGGTGTTTATGGCTCCGAATCCCTCCGTGATGGACAGACCTGGGCAGTAATTGCATGTCTAAAAGTAGAGCGGATTTAAAAGCAGATCAGTGACTAAGCCACATTAAGAGAGGTATAAATCATTTGAAGGTCCGTCCCCCCACCCCCCAAGAAAAATGAGACAAAGCAGACAGATAGTTGACGAAAGAATTGACATAGACGGTTGTTGATCAAAGGAGAGAATGAGATGGCTGCCTACAGGTAATTCTCGACTTGCAACGGTTCATTTAATGACAGTTCAAACCGGGCGTAGTATTCACTTACCTTTGCTACCGGTTTGCAAATGTGAGCACATGCACATGCCACCTCCGTGCATTGGCAAGGCCTTCTGCGCATGCACAGAGTGTCAAAAACAGGATGTGATGATGTCCGGGCGGGTGGGTGGAGCCTCCCAAAGCCGCCGCTACAGGTTCACCCAAACCGGATAGAACTGGCTTCAAACTTATAACAGCACTTACGACCATTTTTCACAGTTACAATTTTGGCAGCATTCCCAACAATCACGTGAAACCAAATTTCGGACGCTTGGCAACCAACTCATATTTATGACGGTTGCAGTGTCCCGGTGGTGTGTGTGTGTGTGTGTGTGTGTGTGTGTGTGTGTGTGTGTGTCACGTGACCATCTTTTGTGGCCAGATTCACTTAACAACCATTTCACTGCAGGGATTGACTGAACAGCCGCGGCAACAGAGGGTGTAAAATGGAGGCAAAATTCACTTAGCAAATGTTTGGGGTTCAGTTGTGGTCGTAAATCAAGGATTATATTCGGCCTCGTTTCCAGTTCATGCATCCACATGGGGCCTGTTTTTTAACGTAAATTTTCTTTTTTTCATAACCGTAGCAACTGCCTTGATTCAGATTTAAGAGATTAACAGAGTTGGAAGGGACCTTGCAGGTCATCTAGTCCAACCCCCCGCCCAAGCAGGAGACCCTACACCATTTCTGACAGAGGGCAGTCCAGTCTCTTCTTGAAAGCCTCCAGGGATGAAGCTCCCACATCTTCCGAAGGCAACTTCTGTTCCATGGGTTGATTATTCTCACTGTCAGGAAATTTCTCCTTATTTGCAGGTTGAATCTCTCCTTGTTCAGTTTCCGTCCATTATTCCTTGTCTGGCCTTCGGGTGCCTTGGAAAATAGCTTGACCCCCTTCCTCCTCTCTGTGGCAGCCCCTCAAATATTGGAAGATGCTATCCTGTCTCCCCTGGTCCTTCTCTTCACTAGACCAGCCATGCCCAGTTCCTGCAATGGTTCATCGTATGTTTTAGCCTCCAGTCCCATCATCATCCTGGTTGCTCTTCTCTGCACTTTTTCTAGAGTCTCTGCATCTTTTTTATAGTGCAGTGACCAAAACTGGATGTAGTATTCCAAGTGTAGCCTTACTAAGGCTTTATAGAGTGGTATTAGTACCTCCCTTGATCTTGATTGTATCCCTCTGTTAATGCAATTTAGGATTGCATTGGCTCTTTTTTTTCCCCCACCAGTCATTGTTAAGTATTGAATAGATGGGCACAGGGACCAATCAGGAGCCAGTAGCTAGAGCGGGGAAAATTAAGCGCGTGTCAGTGGCTGAAGCCGCGGACAGCTCCGGTTTAAAAGGGGCTGCCACGACTTGCATTGCCTATTGCTGTTACTAGCACTGAATAAAGTTGTTGAACTGCAGGATATGTCCTGTGTCCTCTGTCTGCACCCACTACTCAACAGTCATGAAACCAAGATGGAGACAAAACTGGCTCGGCTCCCTTTGGCCTCGACTGTTTCAAGGTTTCCTCCCGCCCTCTCACTTCACGAATCATTTAACAGAATAACAGATTTGGAAGGCACCTTGGAGGTCATCTAGTCCAACCCCCTGCTCACGCAGGAGACCGATACTAGGGATTCGAACCACCGAACTGCCGACCTTTCTGATCGACAAAGCTCAGCGTCTTAGCCGCCGAGCCACCTAGCCAGGCAATCTTTCCTTCCCCATCCATTACCAGCAATAAGCCCTCTAGGTGGGAAATATATACTTCCTCTGCCTTTCCCACCACTACCCACCCACCCACCTTTGACATTTCATGGATGGGCAATTTTTCTAAACAAAACTGCTGTCCTGGCTGCTCTGTCAATATATCCCATTATTTTACGTTGGCAACGGCGAGGCTTCACCTGAGAATTTCACCCGAAAATGCCAAAATGATTACACACAGCAAAGCAGGCCCTGAAAGGTCCATAAATCTATAGGTAAAGTCTGATAACACAAATTGATATTTCTAAAGCGAGATTTACAGAGCTCCCGGCTTGTGGCTGGCCGGCCCGGCCTTCTGGCTGTTGCTTAATTAATGCCGGCCAACTGGTTTCTTAGAGCAGATTCTGCACACACACCAAAGGAGTTTGGGGTTTTACTTTTAACCCTGTGCTCAGGACAGATCAGGACAGGACAAAATACAGAACGAGTTACAGAATAAAATAGATTACAAGAGTAGAGTAGAGTAGAATAGGGTAGGGTAGAATTAGAATAAGGTAGGGTAGGGTAGGGTAAGGTAGAGTAGAGTAGAGTAGAGTATAGAATAGAGTAGAATAGAGGAGAGTGTAGAGTAAAATAGAGTAGAGTAGAGTAAGGTAGGGTAGGGTAGGGTAGGGTAGAGTAAAATAGAGTAGAGTAGAGTAGAATAAAGTAAAGTAAAATAGGGTAGGGTAGGGTAGAATTAGAATAAGGTAGGGTAGAGTAGAGTAGAGTAGAGTAGAGTAGGGTAGGGTAGGATAGGGTAGGGTAGAATTAGAATAAGGTAGGGTAGAGTAGAGTAGAGTAGGGTAGGGTAGGATAGGGTAGGGTAGAATTAGAATAAGGTAGGGTAGGGTAGGGTAGGATAGGGTAGACCTAACTTGACTTGGCTTGGCTTGGCTTGGCTTGGCTTGGCTTGGCTTGACTTGACTTGAATTCTTTGTTGGCCAAGTGTGATTAGACACACAAGGAATTTGTCTCTGGTGCAAATTCATTATATATCCAGTCACACAATACAGTGCAAATGTATCTTCTTGCTGTAAGATCTGACCTTCAGAACTTCAGATGGGCCTTGTCGTAATAACAGAATAGGCAGGTAGTCCTTGACTTACGACCACAACTAAGCCCAGAATGTCTGTTGCTAAGTGAGGGAGACTTGCTCCAATTAAACCACCTTTCTCGGCACAGTGCAGGGCATGGGCCAGTAGCTGAAGGATCTCATCTGTTGGCATCATGAAGTTGGCAGACTAGATCTAATTGGTTGGTGGGAACTGCAGTGAAAAACCTGAAGTGTGAGATAGTTCTTTGAAGAAGAATTAATGCTATTTTCATTCTCTGGATAGGATGAGATGCTCGGCACAGAACAGCCAAAACTCAGGAATTGATGGTCTTTCTTCATTGTCCATTCCAGTAGAGTTTTTTTCCATTTTTTCATCTATGTAACAACCTGCGGAACATTTCACTGCATAAGAAATATTATACAGTTCAAGCTGGAATCATTTGCCTGCATACAGGTAATAAATACCATTAAGCTTTCAGTAAAAAGGGAAGGAGGGAGGGAGGGAGGGAGGAAGGAGAGCAGAAGGGAGGATGGAAGGAGGAGAGGGAGGGAGGGAGGGAGGAAAAAAGGAGAAAGGCAGAAGGGAGGATGGATGGAAGGATGGAAGAGAGGAAGGGAAGGGAGGGAGGGAATGAAGGAAGGGTAGGATGGAGGGAGGATGGAAGGAAGGAGAAGGGCAGAAGGAAGGAAGGAAGGAAGGAAGGAAGGAAGGAAGGAAGGAGAGGGAGGGAGGGGGGATGGATGGATGGAAGGAAGGAAGGAAAAGGGAAGAAGGGAGGGAGGGAGGAAGAAGGGAAGGAAGGAAGGGAGGGAGGGAGGGAGGGAGGAAGGAAGAAGGGCAGAAGAGGATAGAAGGAAGGAGGAGAAGGGAGAAAGGAGGGAAGAAAAGGAGGGAGGAGAAGGGGAGGAAGAAGGAGACAGAGACGATATATATATAAAAATAAAAAAACCCAGTTAATAAAACCCTCGTTAGCTACAAAAAACTGCAGCATTTACTCACATATAACAATGCTGAAAAGACATGGAAAGCAACCAATTGTGCACTGGCAATTCTAATGCGCCACCAAAATTGGGCCGTAAAATTGGATTACTAGTACTTCCTATTGTAATTTGCATCATGGCATCCTCTGTAGCTTTTCTCTTTCGAAAATTGATTTACCAAGGCTGGTGGCGAATATCAAAAATAACAGATTGATCCCCCAAACGGGGAAGAAATGCAACATCTCCTTATCAGCGATGACGGGAGCGATAAGGATCGCATTTTATTTTTATTTTATTTTTTTTTACGATCCCTCTTATGGCATCTTTCCCGGATTTTGATCTGCCTCCGGGCGAATCCTGCGAGGAAGGTCTCCTAATGCAACGAGAAGCTTTACCCAGGTGGCTCTGTTCATAAAAATCCTTTTCCCACGGACGGAAGATTTGACTTCTGCCAACCCAACGGTGGAAGGTGCGTTGTTCATGGATGGAGCATTCGGCACCCTGGACAAGCCATGCAAAATCTGAACGGAAATCGGAAATAAAAATAATTGCTTTCTAAAGAGCCAGATACTCGCTTAGCTCAACGTTGTCTACACCTAGATTTTGACCCTTTCTCCCAAAAGTCCTCCTTTTGCTGAAGATATGCTAAAACAGGTTAATTCATTCTTATAGCTATTGTTGTGACTCCGACCCCCGAGGCCGATTTATCAGAGGGAGAAGGCTCCGAACATGAAGGAGAGGAGTTGGCCAGGCCTCCCTCTCCAGGACCCTCCTCTCTGGCAATGCCTCAGGTGTCTCCCGAAGAAGAAGAGATTGGAGCCAGGTATCTCCTCACAGTCGGGCAGTGACGGAGATAAGTCTTGGCTGGATCCACACCAGCGTCGGACAGACAAGCACACGCAGCAGAAAAGGAGGCATGCCAGAGATTAAGCTGAGTCACTGGACCACACCCCACAAGGGATAAAAGGGGGTGAGGTGGCCATTCAGGCTCTGTGACGGACAAAACTAAACTACTAGCGAGTCACATTGTATCTTTGGGAAACAACGTTATCTGCCTTGGATTTAATACAGACTGGACTTGACAATTCTTGAACTGTGTGTATATTGTTTTGGTTTATCTGGCGGAGGAACAACCCCTCCCTCTATGAGTAAAGTTCTTGGCAAGCAGCTACTGGGTTGCTGCCAATCCTCTTATCGAAGGAATTTGTTGTCTGCAAGTTTTATTTAACCCCTGGCTGACTGTTTGTGTGTGTGTGTGAGATGGGGACAAACAGCTATGAGAGCGAGGGTAATTCAGGGCGCAGTGTTAATTAGACTTTGGGATGTGGGTTGGTTAGCAACCCAAGGGCAGCTTTAAAAGGTTTGATTTTTTTTCTATTGGTTACATTACATCATGTCGTTGTGCAAAACTTATCACTTTTTAGTCCTGAGATTCTGCTCATGAACCATGATTTGAAGGGCGTGCCTTGGCTACACTCCCATTCTGCCCATATATATCTTCACAAAATTGGCGGTATCTTTTGACCTTGAAAGGGACGAAGTGGCTCAGTGGCTAAGACGCTGAGCTTGTCGATGGAAAGGTCGGAAGTTTGGCGGTTCGAATCCCTAGTGCCGCGTAAACGGGGTGAGCTCCCAGTACTTCAGTTACAGAGGCTTTTCTTGAGCCTCCGGGAGGGCGAAAATAGCCTTCCCCAGGCTCCGGAGGCCCTCCAGTGGCTGGAAACGGGCCCATTTCCAGACTTCCGCTAGGCCCATTTTTTGCCCTCCCCAAGTTCCAGAGGCTTTCCTTGAGCCTTCGGGAGGGCGAAAACGGCATCCCCTGGGCTCCAGAGGCCCTCTGGAGGCAGGAAACAAGCCCATTTCCAGACTTCCAGTACTTCTGGTAGGCCCATTTCACCCTCCCCAGGCTCCAGAGGCTTTCCTTGAGCCTCCAGGAGGGTGAAAACAGTCTTCCCCAGGCTCTGGAGGCCCTCCGGAGGCCGGAAACAGGCCCATTTTTGGACTTCTGGTGCTTCTAGTAGGCCCATTTTTCGCCCTCCAAGAGCCTCCGCGGAGGCCCTGCACTTACCTGGCCTCCAAAACAGGCCACATGGAGACTCCTGGGAGGGGCCCGAGGGGCGGGGTCAGCCAGTCCTTGCAACTACCGGTTCGCCAAACCAGATTAAAATTAACATCCGGTTCTCCCATCCGGCTGAATCCCATCCCTGCTTATGACTTACATCAATGGGTAAAGCCAGATTTGCTTTGATGTACACGCAGCTGTCATATAGCTGTAAATTCTATTTGATTGACAACAATATCAATGGAGGAGAAATACGATGGCTGAGCACCAGGGAGGCACAAATGCAAAACGAAAGGAATCAAAGCTTTGGCAAAAGCCAAAATATATATCACTTGCTTCTAAAGTGAGCAATGATTACATTGTACCTGAAACCTGGGGAAATTATTCGTCTTATCCCAGCACCGTCCATGACAGTGATAGCATGGCAATGCCCACGCTACCTATAAGCACACAGAGATAAATCCGAAAGCACCGGGGAAAGCTGCTTTCTCCTTTTGATCTCATGAATAAATATCCGAATATGTGTTCGAGTATCGTTGTCAACCCTAGACAATTTTCTTCTCCGTGCCGATGCCTTTGAAAAAAAGTGATGCTCGGGAATATTTGAAGAGGTGAAGGAAGGCAGGAAGGAAGGAAAGAAAAAGGCATTGGAAATTTGGAAATGTACGGCTGTATCCTTCTATCGACGGGATGCAGTGGCTCAGGGGCTAAGACGCCGAGCTTGTCGATCGAAAGGTCGGCAGTTCAGCGGTTCGAATCCCAAGTGCCGCGTAACGGGGTGAGCTCCCGTGACTTGTCCCAGCTTCTGCCAACCTAGCAGTTCGAAAGCACGTAAAAAAAAAATGCAAGTAGATAAATAGGCACCACCTTTGGTGGGAAGGGAACAGCGTTCTGTGCGCCTTTGGCGTTGAGTCATGCCGGCCACATGACCACGGAGACGTCTTCGGACAGAGCTGGCTCTTCGGCTTTGAAACGGAGATGTGCACCGCCCCCTAGAGTCAGGAACGACTAGCACATATGTGTAAGGGGAAGCTTTACCTTTACCTTATCCTTCTATCTCCCTGCGTGTGACAACTGGAATAGTCAGCGAGTTACAGACTCTGGGTGATTTCCCGCGTTGTGCTCAGCCATGAGATGGTTTGTTTGTTCAACAAACCACGGCTTGTGTGATGGGTAAACACAACCAGTCTTATGAGCTTTCACTGCTGGGATGGAAGTTGGCTTGGCAGACTCAACAGTGGAACCGATTCCAGACTTTTCTAAAAACGATGAGCAGCCAGTTCTGGATTTTCTGCACGAAACAGGGCTGGCCTACAAATCTCTTTTTAAGTGAGACTGCCAAAAAAAAATTTTTATATGCCCTGAGACATTGCTGTGAATCAAAAATCTTATAAATGCTGAGCCACGTAGCTAGATCATAGAAATTCAGATTTATGCTGCCAGCAGTGGGAAGTTTTAGAGTTATGGTTGGTTCTTTCTTTCTTTCTTTCTTTCTTTCTTTCTTTCTTTCTTTCTTTCTTTCTTTCCTTCCTTCTTTCTTTCTTCCTTCCTTCCCTCCCTCCTTCCTTCTTTTATTCTTTTCTTCCTTCCTACCTCCCTCCCTCTTCCCCTCCTTTCCTCCCTCCCTCCCACCCTCCCTCCCTTATTTTTTTCCTTCTTTCTCTCTACTTCCTTTTCTCCCCTCCCTCTCTTCCCTTTCCCATGTCCTCCCTCCCTCTTTCCTATCTCCTTCTTTCCTTCCTTCCTCCCTCCTTCCCTCTTTCTTATCTCCTTCCTTCCTTCTTTTCTTCTTTCCTTCCTTCCCTCCCTCCCTTATTATTTCCTTCTTTCTCTCATCTCTACTTCCTTTTCTCTTCTCCCCTCTGTTCCTACCTTCCTCTTTCCCATGTCCTTCGTTCCTTTCTTCGTTCCTTCCTTCCTTCCTTCCTTCTTTCCATCCATCCTTCCTAAAGAGAGTTGAATTCAGAACTGCTGCAGAACATTTTATTCATGAAAAATTCACGCATCACGTCGATGTCAGCAAAGCACCGAGATCGACAAGTCTACAGAGCTTGCAAAACGTGACGTGTGATACACACCAAGAGAAACATACAAATAAAACCTTTACCATCCACTGTTAGCTGTGTTCCTGTTTCCAAATGCAAAAGAACAACAGAAGAGAACGTAAGTTATTCCTAGGCCCCGGGTCTCTTAGTAAACCTCAACGAAAACACATCTTCCTTAAATATTTCATTTTGCTTACCTCTTGTTATTCTGCATCTTTCTTTTGCCTACTTGCAAGATGTCTCAGGATGCCACAAATCAAAGAGAAGTCAGCCTGATGCTCTCTAGATACTTCCAAACTCAACAGCACTGAGTAAAAACTTGTCGCAACTTGTTTTGACAAATGGTTAAAGGGAAAGGGAAAGGTTTCCCTCGCACATATATACTAGTCATTCCTGACTCTAGGGGGCGGTGCTCATCTCCGTTTCAAAGCCAAAGAGCCAGCGTTGTCCAAAGACGTCTCCGTGGTCATGTGGCCGGCATGACTCAATGCCAAAGGCACACGGAACGCTGTTCCCTTCCCACCAAAGATGGTCCCTATTTTTCTACTTGCATTTTTTACCTGCTTTCGAACTGCTAGGTTGGCAGAAGCTGGGACAAGTCACGGGAGCTCACCCTGTTACGCGGCGCTAGGGATTCAAACCGCCGAACTGCCGACCTTTCGATCGACAAGCTCAGCGTCTTAGCCACTGAGCCATGGTTACTGATCCCATTTTTTGTCACTGTCCACGGTACTGAAGTCTTCTCCAACACCCAAGTGCAAAAGAGCCAATGCTCTTTCTGTTTGGCTTTTTTCAGAGCCCAAACCAGGGGGAAATAATAGTGCACGACAACAAGAGGTAGGCAAAATGAAAAATAATTGTGTGTTTCTAAGGAAGCCATATGTGCAAGCAGCAATTGTTACTGAGCTGAGTTGATTTGGGCCAAACCTTCGTGGAAAAAGCGACAGTTGCCAGAAAGAAACAGGTCTGACAATGAAAGGCCATGAAAATATTATTGCTAACAAATGGGCAGATACAGTTGCTACCAACGCAACCTCTTTTCCCGTCCAACTTCCCCAGTTCTGCTGTTTGCAAAATGCCCGCGAGCAGATGGTTGGTTCAAGCCAACCCAAGAAAATAATGGCCCTGCATCCATCAATCCCATGGAAGAGAAATAAACATTCCAGGCTGAAAAAACAAAACAAAACTCCAACTAATGGATTACTTCCTCAACATCCGTGGATGGACGGTATAAAAAAAAAAACATTAGCACTGAATCCAAGGAAGATGAACATATATTTAATATTGATTATTTTATAAAGCCAAGCTAAGGTTTAAGCAAGCCTTGAGCGTGCTTAAATTTGCAGCCAATATTTGAGGGGCTGCCACAAAGAGGGACGCGGTGGCTCAGTGGCTAAACTTGTCGATTAAAAAGTCAGCAGTTCAGTGGTTTGAATCCCTAGTGCCGCGTAACAGGGGTGAGCTCCTGTGACTTGTCCCAGCTTCTGCCAACCTAGCAGTTCGAAAGCAGGTAAAAAAAAATGCAAGTAGAAAAATAGGGACCACCTTTGGTGGGAAGGTAACAGCGTTCCGTGCACCTTTGGCGTTGAGTCATGCCGGCCACATGACCACGGAGACGTCTTCGGACAGTGCTGGCTCTTCGGCTTTGAAACGGAGATGAGCAGCGCCCCCTAGAGTCGGGAACGACTAGCACAGATGTGCAAGGGGAACCTTTATCTTTACCTTTACACAAAGAGGAGGCGGGCCAAACTATTTTCCAAAGCACCTGAGGGCAGGACAAAAAACAATGGATGGAAACTACTCAAGAAGAGAAACAACCTAGAACTAATTTCCTGACAGTTAGAACAATTAACCAGTGGAACGACTTGCCTCCAGAAGTTGTGAATGCTCCAACACTGGAGGTTTTGAAGAAGAGATTGGACAACCATTTGTCTGGAATCCTATAGGGCAGTGATGGCTAACATTTTAGAAGTTGGCTAAAGGGGGTGTCGTGTGCATGCGTGCCCACACCCATACTTCTATGCACCCCGCCTCCTGCGCTCCCCAGCTTTTTGCACACAATAGCACTGTGGGCCCGGTAGGCCTGTTTTTCGCCCTCCCCAGGCTCCAGAGCCTTTCTAGGAGCCTGAGGAGGGCAAAAATGGCCTTCCCCAACCCCCCTGGGAGACCCTCTGAAGGTCGGAAACGGCCCATTTGCCAACTTCTTGTGGGATCGAAAGGGCCTCCGGGGGACGGCGAAGGCTGTTTTTGCCCTCCCCAAGCTCCTAGAAAGGCTCTGGAGCCTGGGGAGAGCAAAAAAAACGGGCCTTCCTCACCACCACCACCGGCCCTCCGGAGGCAGGAGGGTTTCCCTACTTTTGGTGGGCCCAGAAGGCCCGAAAATTAGCTGAGCTCGCGTGCCCACTGATACGTGCCACCTGTGGCATGCTTGCCATAGGTTCATCATCACAGCTATAGGGTCTCCTACCTGAGCAGGGGGTTGGACTAGAAGACCTCCAAGATCCCTTCCAACTCTGCTATTTTGTTATTCTTAGAAACAGAAAAGAGTACATCCTGGAACAAGTACGCCTATTGCCTTATTGACTTCTCTAAATTTTTCCGATTGTAAATTGCGATGTATAGATCTCATCCTTGTTTGGGTTAGCTTCAAATATCCGTTCCTAATTCTGTTTTATGCTGTTTCCATACCAGCCAGCAATTATCTGAAATAGCGCTTTCACATAAACGCATCCACTCACCAACGTTTGTGATGAATATGCTGACTTACAAATATTTATGCACATTTAATTACACCATTAATTAACTGACTTGCATCTTCTTGTTATTGCATCATTTAGGTTTTCCTGAGCTTTACAGCGGGGGGAAAAATGGATCAAAAATGGAATTGATACCAGACTTCCTAAAATTGTAATATCCAAATTTTCTGATTTATATCATGGATCACAAGGTAAGCATTTCTGGTGGTTATTTTCTGGAAGAATGACAGAATGACAGAACCACAGAGGTGGAAGGGACCATGGAGGTCTTCTAGTCCAACCCCCTGCTCAGGCAGAAAACCCCATACCATTCCAAACAAATGATTGTCCATCTCTGCTTGAAAATCTCCAGTGTTGGAGCATTCACAACTTCTGGAGGCAATCTGTTCCACTGGTTAATTGTTCTCACTGTCAGGAAATTTCTCCTTAGTTCTAGGTTGGTTCTCTCCTTAATTAGTTTCCATCCATTGTCCTGCCTTCAGGTGCTTTGAACAATAGTTTGACCCCCTCATCTTTGTAGGAGCCCCTCAGATATTGGAAGATGCTATCATGTCACCCCTAGCCTTTCTCTTCATTAAATTAGACCTACCCAATTCCTGCAACTGTTCTTCATGTTTTAGCCTCCAGTCCCCTAATCCTCTTTGTTGCTCTTTCCTGCACTCTTTCTAGAATCTCAACATCTTGTTTACACTGTGAGGACCAAAACTGGATGCAGTATTCCAAGGCATTAGAGTAGAGTAGAGTAGAGTAGAGTAGAGTAGAGTAGAGTAGAGTAGAATAGAGTTAGAGCAGAATAGAGTAGAGTTAGAGAAGAATAGAATAGAGTTAGAGCAGAATAGAATAGAGTAGAGTAGAGTAGAGTTAGAGAAGAATAGAATAGAATAGAATAGAATAGAATAGAATAGAATAGAATAGAATAGAATAGAATAGAATAGAATAGAAGAGAAGAGTTGGAAGGGACCTTGGAGGTCTTCTAGTCCAACCCCCTGTTTAGGCAGGAAACCCTACACCACTTCAGACAAATGGTTATCTAATCTCTTCTTTAAAACTTCCAGTGTTGGAGCATTCACAACTTCTGGAGGCAAGTCGTTCCACTGATTCATTGTTCTCACTGTCAGGAAATGCCATAAAAGATGGAAGAAAACGAAGGTACAGAGGAGAAGAATATCAAATGTGTCACCAAGCCTTAGGGGAAGCTGCAGTATTCTAGGTCGTAAGGAAATAAATCTGAATTTTTTCATTATAAATCCCACCATTTCTAGTGCCTTCGATCCGGTTTTATGAGTTCAGCCACTTCTAGTCAAGCTTTCAGGGCAAACTATGTTAATCTATCCCATTTTTTTTATTATAGCCTCTTTTCTTTAAAAAGAGGGATATTTAATTTTAGCTGGGTTAGGACTTTGCGTTTTGCACAACACATTTTCAATAACTGGAACTTGTTTAAACTCCTCCACTCAAACGCTCCAGGAAAATGCATTTACGGTCTGACTTAAATTTTGCCGGCTCTCATTTATTGATATTAATAAAACATCGGCAAGATTGGCCTTTTCATTTTATTTTTCATCCTCGGATGGGGGTGTGGGGGTGGGGAAGAAGGACAGGAATTTGCAACTTGTTTGTTTCTTTCTCTCTCTCTCTCTCTCTCTCTTTTTAACGTCACTGTCAGCATCTTACATAGAGACTAATGCAGCTTTAATTGCGTCGCAAGGATCATTTGTTATATGAAGAGGGAGCGGATATAATCAATAAAAGAATTTCTCAATTGCCACGAAGCTCAGAATATCAGAGAGGGGGAAAAAAAAACTGACTTTCTTTCCGTTGGTGCTTGCTTATTTATTTATTTATTTTTGGTAAATAACGAGGAAAATGGCCCAAATTAGTTTTCCATTTAAATATATTGCCACCTCTAATTAATAAACACCATTAGGAGCCGAAGCACTCTGGATGACAGCGAAAAGCAATTATTTGCATAAATGAAAACGCAGGCCCTTTTGTTAATGGCTGAATATTTAAGCCCGGCTAATTTGTGTAATTTTTAGTGCTTTATACATATATAGATATACCCATATAGCTGCTTACCTCGTGATACGTAGCGGAAACTGACTTGGGGTTTGATGGAAATCAAAGGAACGGGGTCTTCAGAGCTGAACAAACACTCTTAGCAAATGGACTGAATACGGAATTATTTAAATCAGGGTTCAGTTTGGTTTTTTTTTTTTTTTTTTTGCTATCATGTCACCCCTAGCCCTTCTCTTCATTAAATTAGTCATATCCAATTCCTGCAATCTTTCTTCGTATGTTTTAGCCTCCAGTCCAGGGGTGAAATCCAGCAGGTTCCGACAGGTTCTGGAGAACCAGTAGCGGAAAATTTGAGTAGTTCAGAGAACCGGTAGTGGAAAATTTGAGTAGTTCGGAGAAACGGTAGCAGAAAATTTGAGTAGTTCAGAGAACCGGTAGTGGAAAATTTGAGTAGTTCGGAGAAACGGTAGCAGAAAATTTGAGTAGCTCAGAGAACCGGTAGTGGAAAATTTGAGTAGTTCGGAGAAACGGTAGCAGAAAATTTGAGTAGTTCGGAGAACCGGTAGCAGAAAATTTGAGTAGTTCAGAGAACTGGTAATGGAAATTTTGAGTAGTTCAGAGAACCAGTAGCAGAAAATTTGAGTAGTTCGGAGAACCGGTAGTGGAAAATTTGAGTAGTTTGGAGAAACAGTAGCAGAAAATTTGAGTACTTCAGAGAACCGATAGTGGAAAATTTGAGTAGTTCAGAGAACCGGTAGTGGAAATTTTGAGTAGTTCAGAGAACTGGCAAATACCACCTATTGCTGGTCCCAGAGTGGGATGGGAATGGGGATTTTGCAGTATCCTCCCCCTGGAATGGGGTGGGAATGGAGATTTGCAGTATCCTTCTCCTGCCATGCTCACCAAGCCACATTCACCAAGCCACACCACGTCCACCAAGCCACACCCACAGAACCGGTAGTAAAAAAAATTGGATTTCACCACTGCTCCAGTCCCCTCATCCTCTTGGTTGCTCTTCTCTGCACTCTTTCTAGAGTCTCAACATCTTTTTTACATCGTGGTGACCAAAACTGGATGCAGGATTCCAAGGGTAGCCTTACCAAGGCCTTATAAAGCAGTACTAACTCTTCACTTCGGAGAATAGGTTGGCCCCTCAGATATTGGAAGACTGCTGTCATGTGACCCCTAGTCTCTCTTTTCATTAGATGGACATATCCAGTTCCGGCAACCGTTCTTCAAATGTTTTAGCCTCCAGCCTCCTAATCATCTTTGTTGCTCTTCTCTGCACTCTTTCCAGTATCATTGAGGCTTTTCTTGTAGACTTGTTCATCCTAGCTTTTGAAGGTATCTCCCAGCAGCTGTTTGGAAGCCAACATAGCCCTCAGCCCTCAAAAGAAACAGTACAGAGTTGGAAGAGGGACCTTGGAGGTCATCTAGTCCAACCCCCTGCTCACGCAGACAGGAGACCTGTACTAGGGATTCGAACTCGTCCATCCTTCCTCTGAGAAGCACAAGCCCTTCAGACGAAGCCCTCGAACAGGGATCCATCCCACATCAACCTAAATCAAAGAGAAATGCCAGGCCTGTTTGGCGTTTTTAACGTGCGGGATTGATCTGTTGGTCCTCGGCTGCTTTCGCCCATCTTTGAATATCATCTGAAATGTAGAAATATTGAATTCCGTGTCTGTTGCCTAAAATAATTGATGGAGTGGCGAGCAGGGAGGGAATATCAAATAGCTTACATTGGCAGAATTTTGCAGACAAGGATGGGACTGTGTTGTTAGAGCTGATTTTCAAGCGTACCATTTCCTAATGCAGAAAGTGTATAGAGAGGGAGAGGGAGAGAGGAGGAGGAAGAGGAGAAGGAGAAGAGAAGGAGAGAGAGTGAGAGAAAGAGAGAGAGAGAAGGAGAGAGGGAGAGGGAGGAGGAGGAAAGAGAGAGAGAGAAAGAGAGAGGAGGAGAAGGAGAGGGAGAGGGAGGAGGAGGAAAGAGAGTGAGAGAGAGAGAGAGAAGGAAAAGGAGAGATGGAGTAGGAGGAGAGTGAGGAGGAAGAAAGAGAGAGTGAGAGAGAAAGGGAAAGAGAGAGAGAAGGAGAGATGGAGGAGGAGGGGGAGAGAGGGGGAGAGAAAGGAGGAGAAGGAGAGAGGGAGAAGGAGGAGGAGAGTGAGAGAAAGAAAGAGAGAGAGAAGGAGAGATGGAGGAGGAGGAGAGGGGGAGAGAAAGAGAGAGAGGAGGAGGAGGAGAGAGGGAGAGGGAGAAGAAGGAGGAGGAAAGAGAGAGAGAAAGAGAGAGAGGGAAAAGGAGAGAAGGAGGAGGAGGAGAGGGGGGAGAGAAAGAGAGAGAGGAGGAGGAGGAAAGAGAGAGAAAGAGAGAGAGGGAAAAGGAGAGAGAGAGGAGGAGGAGAGAGAGGGAGGGAGAGGGAGGGGGAGGAAAGAGAGTGAGAGAAAGACAGAGAAGGAAAAGGAGAGAGGGAGGAGGAGGAGAGGGAGAAGGAGGAGTGGGAGGAGGAGGAAAGAGAGTGAGTGAGAGAAAGAGAGAGAGCAAAGGAGAGAGGGAGGAGGAGAGAGAGAGGGAGAGAAAGAGAGAAGGAGAGAGAGGGGGGAGGAAAGAGAGTGAGAGAGAGAAGGAAAAGGAGAGAGGGAGGAGGAGGAAAGAGTGAGAGAGAAAGGGAAAGAGAGAAGGAGAGATAGAGGAGGAGGAGGAGAGGGAGAGGGAGAGAAAGAGAGAGGAGAAAGAGGAGGAGGAGAGAGGGGGAGAGAAAGAGAGAGAGCACGAGTGGGGAGGGAAAGGGGAGAAAGAGAAAAAGAGAGAGGGGATGACAGAGAGAGAGAGAGACAGAAACAGAGAGACAGAGAAAGGTGAAATTGGGGCCAGTGGCATGGCTCCCTCTTCTCACCCCCATCAACTTCTTTCCTTGTGTGGTTATAAATGCCAAGTCTGCAGGTTTCTCTGAGCTCTAAGCAATTACTCCAAGTCGCCTTCGTGTCCAGGCACTAAATGCTAAAATGTTTATTCAGTGCGCTGAGAATCTCTCCGCCCCCACCGAGAAATTATTGGTACAAATACTTTCAAGAGCAGGGTTTCATTTCCATTGAAATGGGAGAACCGGCAAAGTGGGAGATAAAGACGTATCATTGCTGTGCTTCAAGAAGATCAAACTGTTGTTGTTGTTTTAATCCAATATTCCAAAGAAAATTGACTCAGTTGCAAGTAGTTTGTTTTTCACGCACATCTGGAAAAACCTTTGGCCATCCCAGTGGAGTCTTTCATTCCTCAGCCATGGCGGAATAACTCCTAGTTTCTCCTAGTGGTACAGTGTCAGCAGAATAGACCTAATCTTTAATGAATTGGGTTATGTCTCATGTCTCATCTCGGTTTGATGTCCAGCCTTAACCTTCTCACAATTTGTGACATTTCTATCACCACACCAAAACGGAGTTGGAAGGGACCCTGGAGATCTTCTAGTCCAACCCCGTTCTAGCAGGAGACTCCATACAATTCCAGACAAATGGCTGTCCGGCCTCTCCTTAAAAACCTCCAGTGATGAAGCATCCCACAACTTCTGAAGGGAACCCGTTCCACTGGTTGATTGTCCTGGCTGTTAGGAAGTTTCTCTGAACTTTCTTTTCTCTAGATTAGCCATACCCAATTCCTACAACCTTTCTTCGTATGTTTAGCCTCAAGGCCTTTAATCATCTTAGTTGCTCTTCTCTGCACGCTTTCCAGAATTACAGCTTTTTTGCAATGTGATGATCAAAACTGGGATGTAATATTCCAGGTGAGGTCTTACTTGAAAACTTCCAGTGTTGGAGCATTCACAACTTCTGGAGGCAAGTTGTTCCACTGATTCAGAGGTGGGTTTTCAGCAGGTTCTGACCAGTTCTGAGAACCGGTAGCGGAAATTTTGAGTAGTTCGGAGAACCGGTAGTAAAAAGTCTGACTGGCCCCGCCCCCATCTATTCTCTGCCTCCCGAGTCCCAGCTGATCAGGAGGAAATGGGGATTTTGCAGTAACCTTCCCCTGGGCTGGGGACGGAATGGAGATTTTGTAGTATCCTTCCCCTGGAGTGGGGTGAAAATGGAGATTTTACAGTATCCTTCCCCTGCCACGCCCACCAAGCCACATCCACAGGTAGTAAAAAATTTTGAAACCCACCACTGCACTCATTGATTGTCCTCACTATCAGGAAATTTCTCCTTAGTTCTAAGTTGTTTCTGTCCTTGATAGGTTTCCATCCATCACTTCTTGTCCTGCCTTCACAGATGCTTTGGAGAATAGCTTGACTCCCTGTTCTTTGGGGCAGCCCCTCAAATATGGGAACAAGGGAATAACAGAGTTGGAAGAGAACTTGGAGGTCTTCAAGTTCCTGCTTAAGGTAGAAACCCTCTACCACTTCAGACAAATGGTTGTCCAATCTCTTCTTAAAAACCTCCAGTGATGGAGCAGCCACAACTTCTGGTGTCAAACTGATCCATCGATTACTTGTTCTAACTGTCAGGAAATTTCTCCTTCGTTCTAGGTTGCTTCTCTCTTCGATGAGTTTCCATTTGTTGCGTTTTATCCTGCCTTTCAGTCCAAACACACGGCCAGAGTCCAAATTGAATGAAACAAACAAGAAATAAATCATTTGAGTTTGATCGACCAACTGCTCCTGAGTTACAAAGAGGCGTAGGAGATGTTGTATACATTTGTGATGAGAACCGAGCTCTAGAAAATAAAATAATTGCGATGTGAGCATGACAAATAACGTTAAAATGATAGCCCACCAATTGCGAGGTGTGGAATTGTTTCTTAAACAGAAAAGAATCTTTAGCTTGCTGTTAGTGCAACATATCTTAA
Source organism: Arizona elegans (assembly GCA_022577455.1). NCBI lineage: Eukaryota > Metazoa > Chordata > Lepidosauria > Squamata > Colubridae > Arizona > Arizona elegans. The sequence goes on from JAKOOJ010000031.1 coordinate 1,387,199, forward strand.
ATGAAACTGTAAACGAACTTTCCCCCCCCCTTTTGTGGGTTCAATTTTTCAAAAAGAGTCATATTCTTCTCCGCGCAGAAATCTCTCATTCATAAATATCGTTATATACATTTCCCTTTCTCCCTTCTTAACTCTTATTTCCATGCTAATAGCCCCTCAAAGCGTTTTAATTGGATTTTTTTTTTCCCTCTTTGGAAAAAAAGAAAGTTCTTCAAAGTTAATTAAAAGTTATCCCCCTTCTAATTGTGCAAAAGCAGACTTTCTGCTCTGAAAATTAACTCCCATAATTAAAATCCTATATCTGTTGCGGATTAAAAAAAAATGGTATGTTTATTACTCGTTTATTATCATTGGTGATGCAAAGCAATTTACATTTGTTGACACACAGAGAGGGGAAATCTTATTCATAAATCATTATGTATATATATATGCAAACACAAACCCACATACTTGTGAATAAAATTCTCCACCCCTCTGTATGTCTGTATATGTGTGTGTGTGTGTGTGTGTGTTTACTTACTGGTTTATTAATTTATTTTGGTGTAGGAATCTTTATACCATTTGGAAAAATAATTGCAGGAGAGAGGTTCCCGCCCCTGCAATGGCATCGGGTTATTTATTTCACTGAAATGACAAATGTGACATGAATATTCAGCTTTGCAGATTCAAGTACACAGAATTGCTACCCTGTTTTCCCCAAAATAAGACCTCCTCTGATAATCAGCCCAATCGAGCTTTTGAGTGCATGGCAATAAGGCCAAGCGCTTATTTCAGGGTTCAAAAAAATATAAGACAGGGTCTTATTTTCGGGAAAACATGGTAGATAGATGATAGATAGATAGAATAAATAGATAGATATAGATAACTGATAGCAGATAGATAGATATATAGATAGATAGATAGATAGAGATAACTGATAGATAGATTAGATAGATAGATAGATAGATAGATAGAGATAGATAGATAGATAGATAGATAGATAGATAGATAGATAGATACCCTGTTTCCGCCAAAATAAGACATCCCCTGATAATAAGCCCAATCGGGCTTTTGAGCGCATGGCAATAAGGCCAAGCGCTTATTTCAGTATTCAAAAAAATATAAGACAGGGTCTTATTTTCGGGAAAACATGGTAGATAGATGATAGACAGATAGAATAAATAGATAGATATAGATAACTGATAGCAGATAGATAGATATATAGATAGATAGATAGATAGATAGATAGAGATAACTGATAGATAGATTAGATAGATAGATAGATAGATAGATAGATAGATAGAGATAGATAGATAGATAGATAGATAGATAGATAGATAGATAGATACCCTGTTTTCGCCAAAATAAGACATCCCCTGATAATAAGCCCAATTGGGCTTTTGAGCGCATGGCAATAAGGCCAAGCGCTTATTTCAGTATTCAAAAAAATATAAGACAGGGTCTTATTTTCGGGAAAACATGGTAGATAGATGATAGATAGAATAAATAGATAGATATAGATAACTGATAGCAGATAGATAGATATATAGATAGATAGATAGATAGATAGATAGATAGAGATAACTGATAGATAGATTAGATAGATAGATAGATAGATAGATAGATAGATAGATAGATAGATAGATAGATAGAGATAGATAGATAGATAGATAGATAGATAGATACCCTGTTTTCCCCAAAATAAGACATCCCCTGATAATAAGCCCAATTGGGCTTTTGAGCGCATGGCAATAAGGCCAAGCGCTTATTTCAGGGTTCAAAAAAGTATAAGACAGGGTCTTATTTTCGGGGAAACACAATAGTTTAAGGTCAATATACTATGGGCACCTTCTTCTATCCTAATTTAATTTCTCTGCCCCTTTCCCCACTCTGGAACACTGAGGACTAGCCTCTTGGTTTGCTTTTTTAAAAATACCTTTAAAGTTGCAATCAAAACATCTGGCCCAGTGGTGAAATCCAATTTTTTTTACTACCGGTTCTGTGGGCATGGCTTGGTGGGCGTGGTGTGGCTTGGTGGGCGTGGCTTGGTGGGCATGGCAGGGGAAGGATACTGCAAAATCTCCATTCCCACCCCACTCCAGGGGGAAGGATATTGCAAAATCTCCATTCCCACCCTGCTCCAGGGGAAGGATACTGCAAAATCTCCATTTCCGCCCCACTCCTGGGGGAAGGATATTGCCAAATCTCCATTCCCTCCCCATTCTGGGGCCAGCCAGAGGTGGTATTTGCCAGTTCTCCAAACTGCTCAAAATTTCCACTACCGGTTCTCCAGAACCTGTCAGAACCTGCTGGATTTCACCCCTGATCTGGCTTTAAATCTATGGTAACGTCAGCTAAGAAAAGGCTCCTCTATAAAATTCTGGGGAGTTCTCTGAAAATCCATCAAGTTGACACCCAAGCAAGACGAACGCCTGATATAGTTTGGGCCATTTGTAAGATGGCTGAGTAAATAAGAAAGAAAGTGGTTACAGGAGGAGAAAAAAATGAAGGAAAGACGCAGGAACAAGGAGCCAAGAACAAACTTTGCTCTGTACACCATCCTTTTAATGTCTAGTCCAGCAATTTTAAAACTCGTGGACCTCAACTCCCAAAATTCACTTCCAATGCTGGCTGGGGAATTCTGGGAGTTGAAGTCCACAAGTCGTAAAGCTCCTAAATTTGGAGACCCTTGGTCTAGGCAAAACAAAGAGAAGTACCAGGGGTGACATGATAGCAGTGTTCCAGTATCTCAGGGGCTGCCCCAAAGAAGAGGGAGTCAAGCTATTCTCCAAAGCACCTGAAGGCAGGACAAGAAGCAACGGGTGGAAACTAACCAAGGAGAGAAGCAACCTAGAACTAAGGAGGAATTTCTTGACGGTGAGAACAATTAACCAGTGGAACAACTTGCCTCCAGAAGTTGTGAATGCTCCAACACTGGAGGGTTTTTTATTTTTATTTTTAATTTTATACACAAACAAACTTTTAATACATCAGTCATTCCTTCCGTGCGACATCTCGGTGTTTTCTCCATGACTTCATCTTTTTGTAGCTTCTTCTGTCTTCATTTATCACCCAATCTATTACAACATATCTCCTAATTATACCATTTTTTTACATGATTATTAATTTACTCGCCTATGTCTCTTTTCTAACCAATGATAAAATTGCTCCCATATCTTAAAATATTCTGAATCCTCTCTTTCTTTAATCATCAAAGTTAATCTATTCGTTTCTGCACCGTCTCAATTTTTTTTAAAATTACTTCTCCTTCCAAAGGTATTTTCTCTGCTTTCCAATTTTGTGCAAAGACAATTCTTGCAGCTGTTATTAGGTGTATAATCAAATAAACATTTTCTTTACAAATTTTCTCTGGGAGGATACCCAGTAGGAACAGCTCTGGTTTTAAATCAATACATTGTTGTGTCATTTCTTCCAACCATGTCTTGATTTCATTCCAATAGTTTTTCGCTTCTGGACATGTCCACCACATATGGTAATAAGTTCCTGGTAACTGGTGACATTTCCAACATTTAGATGATTTGTCTTTAAACGTTTTTGCCAGTTTCTCAGGGGGCATATGCCATCTGTAAAACATCACTGGAGGTTTTTAAGAAGAGGTTGGATAACCATTTGTCTGAAGGGGTGTAGGGTTTCCTGCCTAGGCAGGGGGTTGGACTAGAAGCCCGCCAAGATCCCTTCCAACTCTGTTATTCTCCCAAAGAAGAGTTGGTTGAAGATTAGGATTGCTCACTGCAACCTTCTACTCATTCATCCTATCGCGTCAACTCATTCGCTCCTGACCCATTTATCGGACACACGAGTTTTTCCTCTCTGAGCTGAAAACACCGAGAGAAGATGAAATGTAAGGGGAGAGACAACCCAAGGCCATTTTCATCCCTCTGCCTTCCTCCTCTTGGCCAAGGTGGGCCGAACACCGCGGTAGCATCAGTGGAATAATATCTCAGCCTTGCTCAATTTTCACCTCACCTAACTGAGGTCCTTGCAAATCAAAACCCTACCGTTGCAATGCCTAAATGTATTGCCATCAAAATCAAGTCTGGGGGAGGATGTGTAGAGTGGATTTAGATCTGCGCTTGATTAAAAAGAAGGAGGCCGTGGTTTTAAGGCAGCCGGTTTCCCGAAAATGTGGTGCTACACTGACCTCTAGCGGAAAGCACTGAAATAAATCTACGGTTCTGGATTTTGATGATCTCTTGCCAAGCTGAGCTGTCTTGTTTTTCTTCACCTCCCACCTTCCTTTGAGCTCAGTTTTATGGTTTCATAACTTCACTCCAATATTTCACAGGGATCGGGGAAGTCGTGACAGAGAAGACCTCGCATGCAGATGGTTCTCCTCTCTTAACTGCAGATGGTAGTTCTACCAAGGTCAAAGGAAGGGGAAAGGACATTCAAAGGATCTCAAAGCATTGAGAGAGGGGGAAAAATTGGCTTAGGAGCTGGTTGATTTGAGCAGCCCTGTTTGCCTTAAGGACAGCTAAGGACAAAGATGACAAGAGAGACCTCGGCGAGCCTCCATAACTGGTCTTGTTCAAGGTCATTCCAAAGACAAAGCAAGAATTTCTGGCACAGAGAATTCAGTTGTACTTCTACAGAATAACTGAATGACAAAGTTGGAAGGGATCTTGAAGGTCTTCTAGTCCAACCCCCTGCTCAAGCAGGAAACCCTCTACCACTTCAGACAAGCAGCTGTCCAGTCTCTTCTGAAAAAACCTCCAGGGCTGTAGAACCCACAACTTCTGGAGGCAAGTTGCTTAATTGTTCTCGCTGAAAGGAAATTCCTCCTTAGTTCTAGATTGGTTCTTTCCTTGATGAGTTTCCATCCTTCTTGTCTTGTCTTTAGGCTTGTTCTGATGTAGCTTCTTAAGAAGAATGCTTTGGGATTGAACGAGGGGTACTTATAATTCCATGGTAGTCAACCAAGGTATCTGAGAAGCCTTTATTATTTGGGTTCCCTTCAGATCAATTAATATTGACTAGCCATCAGGGATCAATACCATTGAAATAGGCCCGAGGAGGTCTTAACCTACCCCGTTTCTCCCAAAATAAGACATCCCCTGATAATAAGCCCAATCGGGCTTTTGAGCGCATGAAAATAAGGCCAAGCACTTATTTCAGGGTTCAAAAAAATATAAGACTTATTTTGGGGAAAACACGGTAGATAGATAGATAGATAGATAGATAGATAGATAGATAGATAGATAGATAACTGATAGCTGATAGATAGGTAGATAGATAGCAGAGAGAGAGATAGCAGATAGATAGTAGATAGATATATAGATAGAAAGATAGATAGATAGATAGATAGATAGAGATAGATAGATAGATAGATAGCTCCTAGAAGATACATTGCTCCTAGAAGCACGAAGCCGAGAACACCAGCCTGAAGATGACGAATGAGACTTCGTCGAAATGTCGCCAAGACACCTCCAATTTTACACGGGAGAAAACCCAAATAACCAAAGACCTACATACAAGCACCCGCGAAAACCTCAGAAAACATAGATAGATAGATAGATAGATCCCTGTTTTCCCAAAAATAAGACATCCGCTGATAATAAGCCCAATCGGGCTTTTGAGCGCATGGCACTAAGGCCAAGCACTTATTTCAGGGTTCAAAAAGATGTAAGGCAGTGTCTTATTTTCAGGAAAACATGGTAATCCTAAACAACAGGCAAGACTTGGGAAATGGGAAAAAAGTGAGAAACTTAAGGCTGGAGTCCCAATGGTGCTTTTTCAAGAGGCAACTGGGCTTTCTGGAGCTTTTTTTTTTTTTGAAGATGTTTCCCTTCTCATCCAAGAAGCTTCTTCAGCTCTGACTGGATGGTGGGGGATGGAAGGATTTATACTCCTTTCAGACAGCTGGTCATTTGCATCCTTTTAGAGGGTCACGGAGGCCACTTGGAGGTTTGTTTGCATCCTCAGGGTCCCCTGTGTAGCGCAAATGGGCAGGGAGCCTTCTTGGAACTGCGGAAAGATCCAACACAGTCTACAACACAATCCTTTCAAGATTTCCACACCCATTTGCACCACTCAGGGGACCCTGACGACACAGATAAACCTCCAAGTGGCCTCAACGCCAAGCGGACTCCGTAAAAAGAATGCACATGACCAGCTGTCTGCGAGGAGTATCAATCCTTCCATTCCCCACCATCCAGTCGGAGCGGAAGAAGCTTCTTCGATGAGAAGCGAAACGAAGAAAAACCAAGAAAGTCCAGTTGCCACTGGAAAAAAAGCACCTTTGGGACAACCATGACCTGCATGGCGGAGAAATCTCTATAGACATTAAGACTGGAGTGTTGATATTCAATGAAAAGGAACCCTGTTATTAAGCTGGTTATTAAGACCAGCTGCCTGCAATTACTGCAGGTTCGAATCTCGCCAAGGCTCAAGGTTGACTCAGCCTTCCATCCTTTCTAAGATAGGTAAATTGAGGACCCAGTTTGTGGGGGCAATAAGCTGACTTTGTATAAAAATATACAAAAGGATGAAGTCTATTGCTTAACGCACTGTAAGCCGCCCTGAGTCTCCGGAGAAGGGCGGCATATAAATCACATTAAAAAAATAAAAATAAATAAATAAAGGCGAATAGAAGCAAACTGCAGAAAAAATAATCGCCACCAACCTGCCTTCCATGGAGGACCTGTATACTGCACGAGTCAAAAAGAGGGCTGTGAAAATATTTACAGACCCCTCACATCCTGGACATAAATTCTTTCAACTTCTACCCTCAAAACGACGCTATAGAGCACTGCACACCAGAACAACTAGACACAAAAGGCAGTTTTTCCCGAACGCCATCACTCTGCTAAACAAATAATTCCCTCAACACTGTCAAACTATTCACTAAGTCTGCATTACTATTACTATTAGTCTTCTCACCATTCCTATCACCCATCTCCTCCCACTTATGACTGCATGATTCTAATTTTGTTGTTTGTATCCTTACGATTTATATTGATATTGTTTCCTGATTGCTTATTTGTACCCTATGACTATCATTAAGTGTTGTACCTTATGTTTCTTGATGAACGTATCTTTTCTTTTAGGTACACCGAGAGCGTGTGCACCAAAGACAAATTCCTTGTGTGTCCAATCACACTTGGCCAATAAAGAATTCTATTCTATTCTATTCTATTCTATTCTATTCTATTCTATTCTATCCTATCCTATCCTATCCTATCCTATCCTATCCTATTCTTGATGATTCTTGACGAATGTATCTTTTCTTTTATGTACACTGAGAGCATATACACCAAAGACAAATTCCTTGTGCATCCAATCACACTTGGCCAATAAAGAATTCTATTCTATTCTATTCTATTCTATTCTATTCTATTCTATTCTATTCTATTCTATTCTATTCTATTCTATTCTATTCTATTCTATTCTATAGGATTCTTGACGAATGTATCTTTTCTTTTATGTACACTGAGAGCATATACACCAAAGACAAATTCTTTGTGCATCCAATCACACTTGGCCAATAAAAAATTCAATTCAATTCAATTCAATTCAATTCAGTTCTATTCTATTTTATTCTATAGGATTCTTGACGAATGTATCTTTTCTTTTATGTACACTGAGGGCGTATGCACCAAAGACAAATTCCTTGTGCGTCCAATCACACTTGGCCAATAAAAAATTCTACTCTATTCTTTTCTAGGAGCAAATGCGTGCTTCTCCAAAGAACAGATTTTAACGAATTCAACAAAAGATAAGAAGGTTTTTATAAAATGAAAAATAGAAGTGGTTAGACATTGAAGACAAGAAAGGTAGAAGAGAGGGATAAGAAACCCATGCGGCTGCAATTTAAAAAAAGCTTAATGAAAAGCTGACACAGGCTCCAAGCAGAATGTATTTATCTGTTTCTTATTTAATATAACCATTGTGAGCCATCATTGCTAACCAAACACCTTACAAGTCTCAAAAAAAAACCAATTCTCCCAGCTGTGTTTTTACTTCCTCTTACAACCACTTTGGCTGAATCATTATTTTGCAACTCGGTTTAATGAGTTTCCTGAAGCCCTCTGGCTACCCAGCCTGTGCTGGCCTGGAGTAGTAATTATTATGGACAAATGCAATTAATCTTGGCTCGTAAAATATTGCCTTTTCCCACTGCAAATCTGGGGTGTCACTCGATGTCCGAAGCTGTCGTTCCTTTTCCGGATCACAAGAAGGGATTTAACGCGGCTTTATACTGCAGTGGTGAGGCCGCACTTGGAATATTGTGTGAGGTTGTGATCACCACGATACGCAAACTGAGACTCTAGAACAGGAGTCAGCAACCCACAGCTCTGGAGCCGCATGTGGCTCTTTCATCCCTCTGCTGCAGCTCCCTGTTTCTGGTCGGCTGCACAATTAATAGGGCTTTTGGTTAGGACAGGTAGAGGAAAAAGGATGCTGTGCTAGGAGGAGACTATGATGGGGGAACCGGACTTCCGGTCGGCTCCAGAATTGAGCGGGGACTTCCAGTTAGGACTTTTGTGGCTCTTTGAGTGTTTAAGATTGCTGACCCCTGCTCTAGAAAGATTGCAGAGACGAGCATCAAAGATGTCTTGGGAACTGTGAAAATATTTACAGACCCCTCGCATCCTGGACATAAATTGTTTCAACTCCTACCCTCAAAACGACGCTATAGAGCACTACACACCAGAACAACTAGACACAAGGACAGTTTTTCCCCCGAACGCCATCACTCTGCTAAACAAATAATTCCCTCAACACTGTCAAACTATTCACTAAGGCTGCATTACTGTTACTATTAGTCTTCTCACCATTCCCATCACCCATCTCCTCCCACTTATGACTGCATGACTGTAACTTTTTTAAAAAAAAAATTGATTTATATGCCGCCCTTCTCCGGAGACTCAGGGCGGCTTACAATGCGTTAAGCAATAGCCTTCATCCTTTTGTATATTTATACAAAGTCAGCTTATTGCCCCCACAAACTGGGTCCTCAATTTACCTACCTTAGAAAGGATGGAAGGCTGAGTCAACCTTGAGCCTGGTGAGATTCGAACTTACAGTAATTGCAGACAGCTGGTGTTAATCACAATGCTCTCAGTCTGCTGAGCCACCAGACTTTGTTGCTTGTATCCTTATGATTCATATTGATATTGTTTCCTAGTATAACTTGATTGCTTATTTGTACCCTATGTCTATCGTTAAGTGTGGTACCTTATGATTCTTGACGAATGTATCTTGTCTTTTTATATACACTGAGAGCATATGCACCAAAGACAAATTCCTTGCGTGTCCAATCACACTTGGCTAATAAAGAATTTCTATTCTATTCTATTCTATTCTATTCTATTCTATTCTATTCTATTCTATTCTATTCTACTCTACTCTATTCTATTCTATGAAAAATGGTTGCAGGAACTGGGTATGCCTAGTTTAATGTAGCACAACTTGATTGGATCGGCCTCCCGACTCTCAGCTGTTTTGCTATCAGCTGTTTTGCCTCTGCTGCTTTCTGCAAGGAGGAAAATTGCTGGGAGGCAGATTTTTTTTTTCTTGTGCTAATCAAACTATGCTGAAAACGAAAATGAAAGTAAAGCAGGCTGTTTTCTGTTTGCTGCAATGAGGCAAAATTGCCAGGAGGCAGAGGCAGTTTTTTTTTTTTTCTTGTTTTCCTCACCAAAAAAGGTAGGTGCATCTTATAGTCCGGAGCATCTTATACTGTGAAAAATACGGTATTTCCACACACAAAAAAAGGAGGGGGGAGAAGTTGGTTTGTTGTTAGCTCTTAAAGGCCCAGAATCCTTGCTGAGTTGGGAAGAGCAGAAAAAAACTAGGTAACAAAATTGCTACTTGACCTTTGCGATGGAGGTTTGTGCATCTTGGCAAGTCTTTTCCCTTCAAATTATTTTCTCCTTCGGCGAAGTGCAGTGGTTCACAGGTTGTGTCCCAAATTAGCTCCAAATTTAAGTCCAGGTCAATTGCGGGTGAGACGCTGCTTCTGATCTCTGGGTTGCCTGTCGCCAATCAATCCCAAATGCACTAAACAAATTGACTGAAGAGCTAACTCAGTTGGGTCTTTCCAAATGCTTCTCTTTAATTTATTCTTTCCGTTCCGGAAACCCCGCGAACTAAATTTGCCGGGTTATTTTTAGGAGAAGGGCAAAATGGCTCAGCGTCGGAGGTCGGGTTTTGTGATGGAAAGAGATGTCGTTTTAGAAAAATAATAATAATAATCCGTACAAGGAAAAGCGAACAAGCACACACCTTGAAGCCATCCAAATAACTGTCTGTTTCTCAATCATCATTGAACAATCTTCTGAAGATCTCAACGCTTAACCGTTGACCCTTGGATAGAAATGCGAGTGGCAGGACTGAAGATCCAGTGCAAAAGATGGCTTCCAGGTCTGACAGGCGAATGGAGGGTGCTAGGGGTCTCGTACGGAGGGGTGCTATTCAGCAAGTTCTGACAGGTTCTGGAGAACCGGTAGCGGAAATTTTGAGTAGTTCAGATAACCGACAAATACCACCTCTGGCTGGCCCCAGGAGTGGGGTAGGAATGGAGATTTTGAAGTGTCCTTCCCCCTGGAGTGGGGTGGGAAGGGAGATTTTGCAGTATCCTTCCCCCTGGAATGGGGTGGGAATGGAGATTTTGCAATATCCTTCCCCCTGGAGTGGGGTGGGAATGGAGATTTTGCAGTATCCTTCCCCCTGGAGTGGGGTGGGAATGCAGATTTTGCAGTATCTTCCCCCTGGAGTGGGGTGGGAATGGAGATTTTGCAGTATCCTTCCCCCTGGAGTGAGGAGGGAATGGGGATTTTGCAGTATCCTTCCCCTGTCACGCCCACCAAACCACGCTCACAGAACCAGTAGTAAAAACATTTGAATTCTACCACTGCTCATACGTATGTGTGAGCTTAAATGGACTCCAGAGGATATGGCTTCATGGATGGGGTGTAAAGAGAAGATTTTGTTGTTAGTTGCGAAGTCATGTCCGACCCATCGTGACCCCATGGACAATGTTCCTCCAGGCCTTCCTGTCCTCTACCATCCTCTGGAGACCATTTAAGCTCATGCCGACTGCTTCAGTGACTCCATCCAGCCACCTCGTTCTCTGCCATCCCCTTCTTCTTTTGCCCTCCATTGTTCCCAGCATTAGGCTCTTCTCCAGGGAGTCCTTCCTTCTCATTAGGTGGCCAAAGCATTTGAGTTTCCTCTTCAGGATCTGGCCTTCTAAAGAGCAGTTAGGGTTGATCTCCTCTAGGACTGACCGGTTGGATGGCCTTGCAGTCCAAGGGACTCGCAGGAGTCTTCTCCAGCACCATCATTCAAAGGCCTCAATTCTTTGGCGCTCAGCCTTTCTTATGGTCCAACTTTCACAGCCATACATTGCAACTGGGAACAGGTCCAACAGTATGCAATTGCAAACACCTTTTGATTCATCTCAAGAAGGATATGGACCATCATTCGTGAAGGGGGTGGACAAGAAGCAAAAGGACCTGGGGTGGAACCTCTCTGCTCTTCTTCATCTTTCTTTCCAGTCTGGTAGCAATGAATAATGAGGTGCTTAACCCCTCATTTTGTCTTGTCTCCTAGCTCCTCATTAACATATATTTGGGTGGTGAGATGAAGGTCGATCAACTGTTATGGATGAACTGAAATGAATTTTCTGTCAGGAAGGTTGCACGAACTCCATCGGTGACAGGCTGGCCACACACTTAGCTCAACCTCTTTTAATCACCCACAGTTCTCTCCAACTTTTTAAGAAGTCGGTAGAACTATTTTCTGCTCAACGGGTATATGGAGATTATGGTTATGTCCTGTTCTTGCTCCGAGGAAGTTCAGTATGTTATCTCTAATCTACCCACACAATGCCATCTTTTATGAAAACCCAACTGGCCTATAATATGGAGCCATCAGGAGTGACATCTGAAAGGACTTCATGGATGAACGAAGATTGGAGCGCAGTTCCCTTTGGCCTTCACCCCTTCTGACCATCATCTTAAATCCCGCAAGAGTTTGTCGCAAACTTCCCCGTTCCTCACACTGGAGGCAACGTAAGCTTGGCATGTAATGAGCAGAGTGGCTATTTCCTAACTCATCTGACAGCTGAGCTGTCCCCAGCCACGATTTGCAAAAAATCGTAACCGGAGACCGTCGAAGAGGGGAAGTTGTGAACGCTTTAAAAAGGTCAAGAGCAGAACGTGAGATCCTCATTAAGGAAATCAATGTGTTAGAAGGAAGCCGCAAATGAACAGGAAACGAGAAATGTCTGTTTCTGGCAAGAAATAGAAGGTTGTTTCACGAAGGAGGGTAGTAACCAAGTTCTGAATAAAATTGCAAAAAAAGACTCTTGGCTTGAGAAACCCGCCGTTCATTCCGGTTGACTTGACTTCCACACGTCAGTGTATGAGAGTTCATGAATTGGAATAGGCATGGTAAGACGTTAACCAATGGAGACTATTTGGTGACCCAGACGGCTCAGAGCCTGGACGTGGCTTATCTTGACTGATTTGTATATAAGAGTTCAGAGGTGGTATTCAGCCGGTTCGAGCAAACCGGTAGCAGAAATCGTGGTGGGCCTGCCCACCCATCCATCCCAGCTCTATGCAGTCCTATTTAGGCACATTTTTGAGGCCAGGCGCATGCGCGGAAGTTGCAGGTGAGAGCAAAGCACATGCACAGCTAGCCGCGTTCACATTTTCGGTGCTGGACGAACCGGTAGGTAAATTAAGTGAATCCTAGTTCTGTTTTGTCCTTGCAATATAGCCTCTGCATTATATAGCTTCTGACTGATTCTGTGCTTCTGGGTTCTGAGTTCTGCTGCAAGGGTATTGTATACATGCACCATGCTTTATATTGTCTTATATAAAGAAGTTTCTTTTATAAACGAATCCTGCTGAATTCTTTTACTTGTGTGCTGGTTGGATTGCTGCAAACTCTTAACAACACAGGGTTTCTCCTTTTTTGCAGCAATTGTATTAGCAGCAGCAGCAACAATAAAAATTAATTGCGGGTTACCTCGACAGCTGTGTCATACATCAACTTTTTAACCATCCCATTATGCCCTGTGGGGTGGAGTCTGGGCAACTGAATGGAGCTGAGTGCTTACTGGCCTGATGCCTTTCCTGTCGCCAATGCGGAGTTTTTTTTTTCCAGCAGAAATATTCTCAGCGTGCCCAGAGAGAGAGAAATATCTGCCTCTACCTAGGATTGAACTCACAGCCTCCTGATTGTGAGGCGAGAGCTCCACCTCTAGGCCACCGCACCACTTGACAGCTGTATCGTACATACAATATGTAAATTGAGTGTTGGTCAAAACTATCAGAGAGCCTATTAAAAAAAAAACAAGAAGCGAAGACTTTCCTTTCGTTCCTTCCTTGTGTCAAATGTCCAGTTGGCGTATTCAGAAAAAGACATTATTTTACCAAGAGTTTATAAAACTTTACGGAATAAATCACATTGGCACAGAAGAAGCAAAACCAGCTCTGGGTTTCCCATGCAAAAGCAAACATAGTTAATTCCCCCTTTTCCCTATGGACCACCCACAGTTCAAAACATCTACTAATCACTCCTGTTCATTTTTTGTTTTGTTTTTTGTTTTTCAAAAAAGTTTTGTTTTTGTTTCTCATGAACATATTTAAATGTACAGTCATTTATCCACCATTTTTCGTTCATCTTATCTTTTAACTTTCATTTTTCATTTTTAATTGTTCGGGACTGCTCTTTTACCATTTATGTTTACCCTTCTTTATTTTACCCCAACCTTTCTTCTTCTCCTCCCCTTCTCTTCCTTCCTCTATCTCATCCTACTTTCTTTGTTCTTCCTCTCCTTCTCTTTCCTACTTTCCTTTCCCTTCCCCCACTCCTCTCTTCTTCCCTCCTTTTAACCTTCTCTCCTACTCCTCTTTCCCCTCCCTTTTCTTCCTCTCCTTTCCCCTTTCTTCTCCCTCTCCCTCTCCTCCTTTCTTCCCTGCTTCTAACCTTCTCTCCTACTCCTCTTTCCTCTCCCTTTTCTTCCTCTCTTCCCTTTTCTTCTCCCTCCCTCTCCTCTCTTCTTCCCCTTCTAACCTTCTCTCCTACTCCTCTTTCCTCCCTTTTCTTCCTCTCCTTTCCCTTCTTCTCCCTCTCCCTCTCCTCTCCTCTCTTCTTCCCCCTTCTTTCTCTCCTACTCCTCTTTCCTCTCCCTTTTCTTCCTCTCCTTTCCCCTTTCTTCTCCCTCTCCCTCTCCTCCCTCCTCCCTTCCTCTCTCTCTACTCCTTCCCCTCTCTCTTGCTGCTTCTCTTTCCAGTTCAATCTAGAGTGGTATTCGAGCAGCCCCGATTTTCTATTTATCTCTATTCTCATTTCAATTTCTTATTTAATTAATAATTATATCTATTTCATCATTTGTGTACATTTTTATAATAATCTCACTTTTTCCCTTTTAAACCCCCCACCCCACCCCCGGCTCATTTTGTTATGGGAATCAGCCAGACACTTGCTTGGTCTGTCCTTGAAGATGCCACCAATGTCTCACGGAAACCGACGGATGCTTTCCATTCTCTCACCCTGCCATTCCATCCACCCCCACCCCCACCCCCGTTATTGTCAAGCTGCGAGCGAAGGGACAACATTAGCAAAAGTGCAAATCAGTCTTGACACCTTGATTGTAACTTCTCTAGTTTATCCCCCGGTTCTGCTTATAATCTTTCTTTCTTTCCCTTTACGTTTGTTTTATGTTATATTTGCTCCCCCGTCCCCATTTTATGATATTTTATTACACAGACTGAGCAATGTCTACCAAAAAGAGAGAGAGAGAGAGAGAGAGAGAGAATGAGAGAGAGAGAGAGAGAGAGAGAGAGAGAGAGAGAGAGAGAGAGAGGTTTTATAAGGTATTTATGACCGGCAACAATGCGGAATACAAAATGCGAAGGGCATCTATTTTCCATACCATGAATGGGTGGTAAATTAAATGACAGTCCTGAAAGTACAACCCCAGATTAGCAGATTAGCTTCAACTCTTCCAGTGGCTGGCCTTCAGAGGATGTCCCGACACCATCAAGACCAAGAGCCACTGATCTCCAGGACTTCTAAGAAATTGGTCCAACCCTTTTTGGAAGCCCACTAAGACGATAGCCACGTTGCAAATTCCAAAGTTGAACGATGCATTCAAAGGGTCAGTTTGTACGGACTCTTCCAAGGTTCAGGTTTTGGATTGCGGTGCTGTCCCCTGAATCCTTAAACCAAATGTAAGAAATTAAAAACATGCTACTTCAGCAGATGTTGTCATCTGGGTCATATCCATCCACATGTGGTAGCAGTAGCAGGATTACAAATACCATGTTATGCTCTCCTCCAAATTTCTGTACTTGGCCTTATAAATAAAAATTGTATCGCACACTACATCCAGAACAACAACAAAAAAAAACGACTAAAAGGACAACCATTTGTCTGAAATGTTATAGGGTTTCCTGTTTGAGCAGGGGGTTGGACTAGAAGACCTCCAAAGTCCCTTCCAACTCTGTTATTCTGATGGAATGGATATTATCACCATTCTCATTTAAGCAGAGAATGAAGGCCTATCTATCAACCTTGGTGCATCTTTGGTTCTAGATCCTGCCCCGAATAGGTAGTCTTTTTCAACCCAAGCAATTATTAACTATTTTGTTAAATTTAAGTAAAACATGACTTCCCTATATAATTCATGTCACACAACAAGGCAAACGTAGATAGTTTTTTGTTTTTTTTTAACGAGGAAAACATTTGATGTAAGGAGAATAGAAGCAATTTTAATGTTTATAAATAATTTGATGCAATCATCAGTCGGATAGAATGTAGATGGCGGAGTTTAGGAGGAGTTTTTTTAAAAAAAAAAAATTGATGCCTTTCCTTTCATAATATTATGTGCATTTTATTTTAGATAATATTGAAGTGATGAATCAATATAAATATTACAGAGTGCTGCAATGATTTGCAATCATTTCCCAGGATGGCGAGGTGATTTTAGCTTAATGTATTCAATTAGTTATGTAATCAATGAAATAACGAATTCCACATATTTTTTTTTTTGCTACAATTGTAATTTTTCTGCTTATTTTCCTAGTCTCTCTCTCTCTCTCTTTTATTCCTCATTTAGTTTCTCCTTCAAATATTTTAAAAGAGATAGAGGTTCAAAAGGCTTTACTTCAGTGGTGGGTTCCTCCCGGTTCGGCCTGGTTCGGCCGAACCAGTAGCGGTGACGATATGACGTCACCGAACCGGTTCTCTTTGTTCGGGAGCTGATTGGGGACCCCTGGCCTTGAAGATCCAGAGTTCCACTCCAACAGAACATGGCTTACATACTTTGATTTCTTCTGGACATTTCTCTAAGCCCCTTCCTCTAATCACGGCTTCCTTCCTGGAATCGTGCCCTACCCAAAGAGTTTGTTTTTATCGCTACGTCGAAAGCCCTCTTAACCAAGTCTAATCAGTTAAGCCTGGGGTTTGTTGCTATCTTCACAGTGTCTTAGACTAATCACCGTAATAAAGGCACCGAAGGGAACCTTCTCCAAAGTGGCATTTACTACTGGTTGTGCCCGAGAACAAAAGCTTTCTGATTAAAGTCAGCTTTTTATCACTTCAGAGCAAATCTACTCCATAGAAAAGCGCTAATAAAACCTACAGAAGCAACAGGCTGAAACAAATATTCAAGCAATAAAGAAAACAGCAGAAGGGAGGGGGAAGATCATTCGGCTCCTTTTTAAATAGACGTCTAATTTCCTTGGAGAGAGGAGAAAAGGTACAACGTGTTAATCAGGACGGGGAGATGTAGTTCATCGTTCCTTATTTAATTGATTTGTGGGCCAGAGGAGTGATCGTTGGTTGATATTTTAATTGATTTAGTGATTGAGGAAGTTAACACACTGGCCGGTCCCTTAAGAATCCTGGACAGCTTACAGAAGTGATCATCAGATGGTATTTTAATGGATTCACTGATTGAGGAAGTTAATACGCTGGCCGGTCCTGGCTAGTTTACAACATCTTCTATCAACATCATTAATACCATGATTGTAATTTAAACTTGCTACACTATCAGTATGGCTGTGAAAGTTGGACCATAAGAAAGGCTGAGCGCCAAAGCCGACAGATGTCGTTGAAGGTCCCACCAAGTGAGGCCAACGTTGACATGATGGGACTAATGGTCCACCCTGACATCACCCTGCCAACGAAAGTGCGTATAGTCAAGGCGATGGTTTTCCCAGTTGCAATGGATGGCTGTGAAAGTTGGACCATAAGGAAGGCTGAGTGCCAAAGAATGGAGGCCTTTGAACTCTGGTGCTGGAGAAGACTCCTGCGAGTCCCTTGGACTGCAAGGCCATCCAACCGGTCAGTCCTAGAGGAGATCAACCCTAACTGCTCTTTAGAAGGCCGGATCCTGAAGAGGAAACTCAAATGCTTTGGCCACCTAATGAGAAGGAAGGAAGGACTCCCTGGAGAAGAGCCTAATGCTGGGAACGATGGAGGGCAAAAAAAGAAGGGGACGGCAGAGAAGGAGGTGGCTGGATGGAATCACTGAAGCAGTCAGCGTGAGCTTAAATGGACTCCAGAGGATGGTAGAGGACAGGAAGGCATGGAGGAACATTGTCCATGGGGTCGGGATGGATCGGACACAACTTCGCAACTAACAACAACAACAACAACAACACTATCAGCATTATATGTCAACAGATGTTGAGACTTTGGAAAAAGTGCAAAGAAGAGCAACTAAGATGATTGAAAGGCTGGAGACCAAAACATACGAAGAGTGATTGCAGAATTTGGGTTTGGCTAGTCTTGAGAAAATAAGGGCTAGGATTTGAGGGGCTGCCACAAAGAAGAAGGGGGTCAACTTATTTTCCAAAGCACCAGAAGGCAGGGCAAGAAGCAATGGATGGAAACTAATCAAGGAGAGAACCAACCAGGAATTAAGGAGAAACTTCCTAACAGTGAGGACAATTAATCAGTGGAACAGAAGTTGTGGGCGCTCCATCACTGGAGGTTTTTAAGAAAAGACTGGACAGCCACGTGTCTGAAATGATATCAGGTCTTCTGCTTGAGCAGGGGGTTGGACTAGAAGACCTCCAAGGTCCCTTCCAGCTGTATTCTGATTGATTGATTACAAAAAACCCCCCACCAAAAAGCGCATTAAAAGCATGGGGAAACCATTGTGATTTGAGCCCAGACTTAATTGACAGTAGGTTTCTTTTCATTCCCGCCACATGGGCTCCATCATGCAAGAAAAAAAATTAAATTAAGGTTGTTGGTGTCAAAACATATCCGGATGCTTAGGCAAACCACAGCCTCCATTATTGTTTTCTGACGATAAGGATGAACGTAGAGGAAGGAACTTTTTAAATATATAGGAGCAATACCCTTAATGTAGTCTGTTTTCATTAAATTGAAAAGCAATCCAATATAGTGTTTGCCTTAACCCTGCCTGCCTTCCAAGGTCTGGCTCCATTCTCTACGTAGAATTTGGCACACCCAAGCTAAGATGGACAGGATGTCATCTGGTGCCAAAAGTTACAAGCCTTTCTTAATTGCTGGATCTGCCCGAGAGCAGACGGTCCATCAGCTGTTCTGTCTTTAGCTACTTCAGCACAATTGCATTGACCAACTTAAAGGCTCTCGTTCACCAGAAGATTCCTGTCTTTGCGAATAAGGCCTTCTGAAAAACCAGCATTTGATGCTGAGAGAGTTGGTTGTCCTTTGCTTCTTCCCACTTGTAGACTTCGTAACTTTGTCCCCCTTCCACACCTTCAGGTCGCCTTCAGGAAGTGAGGGGAGCCAAATGTCAACTCGCAAAGCATCCTTGGCCTGCTCTCGAGATGCCATAGACAGGAGGGGAGAAAACTGGTGGAGCAGCATGGCAGTCATAACCAGAAGCACATTTCACGCATACTTTTCTCAAGGCTATATCCCAGGTTAATTGGAACAGCAGGAGGGGTGTAATCTCTACAGCCCGCGAAAGTGCTCCGTTGGAGAATGTAATTTATGACACACCTTGCGAGGAGGAGGGACACGGGATCATAATTGGGCTGTAAATTACGTGGGGCAGAGCTGGCTTCACTTGGGTATGTGCCGACATGTTGCTCCTTATAAATAACTGGGGTTTTTTGGAAGCTTGGCTTAAGACTCATGATTTAATTAGGGCATCTGACAGAACCCTGACAGGCAGCTATTGCAAATTCCTCTGTTTCAACCAGGATATCATTCTGGAGAGGAGGGCCAGGGAAGAGGAAAGGAAGCTACAAGAATCACACAGATGGCCAAGAGTCTGGTTGGCTGCCGAATCGGCAAACCTCTCAGCAGGCCAAACTACAAGACGACAACAAAACGGACGGTTTGTCCACAGGATGCAGGAAAAGAGCAGTGTTGTGATCACAAGCCCAGCATCTCCCAAAAATCTTTTGCTTATTAATGACTATGTCAACTCGTGAAGCATTCCTGACCTGCTCTCAAGTCGCCATAGGCGGGGGGGGGGGGGATTGGGGAATCGAGCCTCGCAGCTGCAATGAGGAACTTGCACTTCAGTCAAAACAAAGCACATTCCAGCCCGGCAAACATCAAGGACATCTCCATGGAGATCCACAGTGGCCGGAGGGAGTGACTTCCACAACCTGCAAAACTGTTTCGTTGGGGAAAATGTGACTGATGACACACCTTTGTGTGTGTGTGGGGGAAACAGGGTCAGAACCAAGGCACGAATTAAGTGAGGTCAGAGTTGGCTTCACTTGGTCCGTGCCGACATGATGCTCCTAATAAATAACTGGATTTCTTTTGAAGCTTGGCTTGAGGTTCATGATTTAATTAGGGCATCGGTCCAAACCCTGACAGACTAATTGGAGTTGGTTTGCCAAAGGCGATCACCATCTAGATTCCAGTTGCATGCCATCCCTAAAATACACTCCAAACATGTACAGGTTGCACTAGAAGGCCTCCAAGCTCTTTTTTCAATTCGGCTGTTCTGTTATTCCGTTTTATCTTGGAGAAACTTTGATATGACCAGAAGACACTTTGGCCACCAGATTCCATTGATATCCAAATGTAGCTCCTTCCAGATGCGTGGACTTCAATTCCCAGAATTGCCCCGTCAGCATGACCCATTACTGACAGTTCTGGGACTTCAGAATCCACACAACCAAAGTTGCTTGGGTTGAAAAAGACTACCTATTCGGGGGCAGGATCTAGAACCAAAGATGCACCAAGGTTGATAGATAGGCCTTCATTCTCTGCTTAAATGAGAATGGTGATCATATCCATTCCATCAGAATAAGAGTTGGAAGGGACCTTGGAGGTCTTCTGGTCCAACCCCCTGCTCAAGCAGGAAAACCCTATAACATTTCAGACAAATGGTTGTCCAATCTCTTCTTAAAAACCTCCAGTGTGAGGACACCCACAACTTCTGGAGGCAAGTCATTCTACTGATTAATTGTTCTCACTGTCAGGAAATTCCTCCTTAGTTCTAGGTTGTTTCTCTCCTTGATTAGTTTCCACCCATTGCTTCTTCTCCTGCCTTCAGGTGCTCTGGAGAATAGATTGACCCTTTCTTCTTTGTGGCGACCCCTTAGATATCGGAAGACAGCTATCATGTCAGAATGCAGAATAACAGTTGGAAGGGACCTTGGAGGTCTTCTAGTCCAACCCCCTGCTCAAGCAGGAGACCATATATCATTTCAGACAAATGACTGTGCAGTATTTGCTTGAAAGTCTCCAGTGATGGAGCATCCACAACTTCTGGAGACAAGTTGTTCCAACGATGAATTGTTCTAACTGTCAGAAAATTTCTCCTTCGTTCTAGTTTGGCCTCTTTGATTAGTTTCCATCCTTTGCTTCTTGTCCTGCCTTCAGGTGCTTTGGAGAATAGGTTGACTCCCTCTTCTTTGTAGCAGCCCCTCTAATATTGGAATACTGCTATCATGTCATCCCTGGTCCTTCTTTTGATTAAAATAGACATCCAAGTCTTGGCTATTCTATGGTCCAGGTTTTTCCACCTCTTCCAATCTTTGGGTTCTTGCTTCAATAACTCCAGCCGAGTTAGAAAATCACACACAACCTCACCAGAGGTGTGAAATGGTGCTTGGGTGAGAGAGTTGGACTCTACAAGGCAGAGGTGGTATTCCAGCAGGTTCTGACCAGTTCTGGAGAACTGGTAGCGGAAATTTTGAGTAGTTCGGTGAACCGGTAGTAAAAAGTCTGACTGGCTCCGCCCCCATCTATTCTCTTCCTCCCGAGTCCCAGCTGATCGGGAGGAAATGGGGATTTTGCAGTAACCTTCCCCTGGAGTGGGGATGGAATGGAGATTTTACAGTATTCTTCCCCTGGAGTGGGGTGATAATGGAGATTTTACAGTATCCTTCCCCTGCCACACCCACCAAGCCATGCCCACCAAGCCACACCCACAGAACCGGTAGTAAAAAAAAATTGAAACCACTGAGCCACACTTATCTGCCAAGCTAGCTCTCTTGAGACAGATTTTTTTCCCCTTTTGTTTGTAACAGCCACAATCAACATAAGAGCCTTGATAGTACAGTGGTCTAAGCACCCTGTTATTAACACAGCTGCCTGCAATTTCTGCAGGTTCGAATCTTACCAGGCTCAAGGTTGACTCAGCCTTCCATCCTTTCTAAGGTAGGTAAATTGAGGACCCAGTTTGTGGGGGCAATAAGCTGACTTTGTATAAATATACAAAAAGGATGAAGGCAATTGCTGAGCACATTGTAAGCCGCCCTGAGTCTCCGGAGAAGGGCGGCATATAAATCAAATTAAAAAAACAAAACAAAACATGGATCTCTGGATAATTCCCATCCATAGCTTTCAGTCCTACCACTCTGGCATAATAAAGAACAAATCCATCTTCCACACAAAAGTTGTGTAGATATTTGTAGGGGGGCTGTCATTTTCTCCCACCCCTGGGTATTTTAGAGCGATCCAATTTATTTTCAGAAATTACCCTGGATGTTTTACCTCCAGCAAGAGTATTCGAGTAGACAAGGTTGCCTTTGAACAAAGCCGAAGCATGTTTCTCAAAGCTTTAACTGATATTCGTGTGTGAGAGAGAGGGGCGGGAAGTACTATTTTTGAGCAAATCCAGTTTGTACTCTTTCAGTTAAAGAGGTTTTTTTTTTTAAAAAAAAATTATACCCTTCACAGATGTTTCTGTTTAACACTCTCGTAAAACTCCAGAAGAGTAATTATTGCCTTTATAATGAATATTTTAATTTTACTTGTAAGGGCGTGGAGGAACATAGGAGGGGAAAAAAAAAAAAACCCTTATCCTAATTCATAAAAATTAAGGCAAATATTATGGTGGCTAAACTCTAATAGAGCCAGATCACGGTTCTAATCCTAAATTTAAATGCATTACTGATCCCTGAAACATTAAATGTCCGATAAGTTAAATTAGGTTCCTTGTAAGCATAATTAATCTCCTTCTTCAATGAAGATATTACAAAGGAGTTAATTTGATTCCCAGAAACATCCCTGAAATTGAATTATAAGATAAAGCAAATATTTGACCTTTTTAAAAAAAAAATTAAAAAAAAAAGCAGATAATTACTACAAGGGGAAATCAATACGCCATGGGGAATTGGCACAAAACCTTATTTCTGTGCAAACATTAAGCAGCTAGGTGTGAGTTTGAGCAGCAATGCATGCTGGGAACTTTCCTCTCCCCAGGCACTAATAACCAAGGACGCAGGATGAGAAATCTGTCTCCAGCATGGAACCTCTTCTGCAGAATTTTTTTTGTTTTAATTGAGCCAAAGAAACATTGTTAATCCTTTTCTTAAGGAATGCTATCATGAAACTACCTTTCCTTCCCAGGGGGGTCTCTTCCAGAGAAATCCAACATCTCTTCTGAAAGTGTTTATACTGCTTGGGATCCATTGATCCGTGCATGTGCTAATCCCACTAAGCCTGATCCCTTATTACAGTTGTACCCAAAATAGGCTGACCATAATCTGGGCCTGCAAACTATCTAGACAAATGATAGATAGATAGATAGATAGATAGATAGATGATAGGTAGGTAGATGACAGAGACAGAGAGAGACAGAGAGAGAGAGAGAGAGAGAGAGAGAGGATAGATGATAGAGAGATGATAGATGATAGATAGATGAAAGATAGATAGATAGATAGAGATAGAGAGATAGATAGGTGATAGATATAGATAGATATGATAGATTGATAATTAGATAGATGATAGAGATAGGTAGGTAGGTAGGTAGGTAGGTACATAGATAGATAGATGATAGATAGATAGCAGAGAGATAGATAGATAGATAACTGATAGAGATAACTGATAGATAGATTAGATAAATAGAGAGATAGCAGATAGATATATAGATAGATAGAGATAAATAACTGATAGATAGATTAGATAGATAGATAGCAGAGAGATAACAGATAGATATATTGATAGAAAGATAGATAGAAATAGATAACTGATAGATAGATAGAGATAGATAACTGATAGATTAGATAGATAGGTAGATAGATAGATAGATAGATAGATAGATGTAGGTAGATAGGTAGGTAGGTAGGTAGACAGATAGATAGATGATAGATAGATAGGTAGGTACATAGATAGATAGATGATAGATAGATAGATGTAGGTTAGATAGATAGATAGATAGATAGATAGATAGATAGATGTAGGTAGATAGGTAGGTAGGTAGGTAGGTAGGTAGATAGATGATAGATAGATAGGTAGGTACATAGATAGATAGATAGATGATAGATAGATAGATAGATGTAGGTTAGATAGATAGATAGATAGATAGATAGATAGATAGATAGATAGATGTAGGTAGATAGGTAGGTAGGTAGGTAGGTAGGTAGATAGATGATAGATAGATAGGTAGGTACATAGATAGATAGATAGATAGATAGATGATAGATAGATAGATAGATAGATAGATAGATAGATAGATGATAGAGAGATAGATATAGATGAGAGAAACAGAGAGAGAGAATATACAATGGATAGATAGATGATACATGATAGTACATGATAGATCTATATATAGATGGATAGATAGAGACACATGATAGGGATGGATATATATAGACAGACAGAAAGACAGACAGACAGCTATCATACACACCCACACGATGCTTCCTTTTCTGTGCTCCAACTGGCTCAAAATTAACGTCATCAAGTGTTTTTATGAGCAAGTTCCACTTTTGTTAAAAAAAACCTTTCATGTCATAAATAACCAAGAGCTTCTCCTAATAAATATGACACCCTCTCCAAACGAGCCACTAATTGCTACAATTGCTCACAGAAATGTGTATTTATAAAGGACGCCCCTCCCGGCAAATGGCAGAAGGTGCTCCATCCGACATTAAAATTGCAGCTTACATCTGTGTGATGGGGAAGTTGTGGTGGTGGTTTTACCGCTTTTGAGTAGAAAAACACTCCAGGCCAACGTTTTCGAGCAACGTTAAATTAAACGGCTTGCGGGGACTTTGTCTCCGGCTCGAAGGTGGAAAACTGCCTTTCTTGTCATCCTTTCAGCTGTTTAATTGGCCTAACTATTGAAAATTTAAGAACATTACCCTACCCCCCAAAATAAGCCCCAGTTAAGATTGTCAGCCAGATGGATGCATTTAGTACCGTATTTCCCCCCAAATAAGACCCAACTGGAAAATAAGTCCTAGTATGATTTTTCAGGATGCTCGTAATATAAGCCCTACCCCAAAAATAAGCCCCAGTTAAGATTGTCAGCCAGATGGATGCATTTAGTACCGTATTTCCCCCAAAATAAGTCCTAACTGGAAAATAAGTCCTAGCATGATTTTTCAGGATGCTCGTAATATAAGCCCTACCCCCCAAAATAAGCCCCAGTTAAGATTGTCAGCCAGATGGATGCATTTAGTACCGTATTTTCCCCAAAATAAGACCTAACCAGAAAATAAGCCCTAATGTGTCTTTTGGAGCAAAAATTAATATAAGACCCTGTCTTATTTTCGGGAAAACACGGTATCAACTCAGCTAGATTAGAGCAAAAATGTATCCAGTCAAACTTTTTTTTTATTTTGACTGTCAAACAGATGCTGCATTCCCATCCCACTTCAGTATTTGTGGATGAAATTGTGAATATTTATCTAACTGCAGGTAGGACCAATCCAGGTTCTCCAGGGGTGACAGGTTGCAATTAGAAGTTATCTTAGATGCTGGATTTCAGAAACAAGCCAGATCTGTTGACCATGTGACAATAAATGTGGCATGAGCCACATGAATCCAGAGATGGATTCAACACATCTGACCATGACTGATTTGAAATAAGTTCTCTTCTATGTGTCTATGAGGATTCTCAGTCATCCAGGTCATGGTTGTCCCAAAAGTGCTTTTTCAAAAGGCAACTGGACTTGGTTTTTCCTTGAAGATGTTTCACTTCTCATCCAAGAAGCTTCTTCAGTTCTTCAGAAGGCAACTGGACTTTGTTCTTCCTTGAAGATATTTCACTTCTCATCCAAGAAGATTCTTCAATTCTTCAGAAGGCAACTGGACTTTGTTTTCCCTTGAAGACGTTTTGCTTCTCAATCCAAGAAGCTTCTTTAGTTCTTCAGAAGACACCTGGACTTTGTTTTCCCTTGAAGACATTTTGCTTCTCAGTCCAAGAAGCTTGTTCAGTTCTTCAGAAGGCAACTGGACTCTGTTTTCCATTGAAGACATTTCTCTTCTCAATCCAAAAAGCTTCCTCAGTTCTTCAGAAGGCAACTGGACTTTGTTCTTCGTTGAAGACATTTTGCTGCTCATCCAAGAAGCTTCTTTAGTTCTGAACTGAAGAACTGCAGAAGCTTCTTGGATGAGAAGCGAAATGTCTTCAAGGGGAAACAAAGAAAAAGCCCCTTTGGGATCCTCGTCTAAATATCGAACTGGAATTGTTGACCTTCTCTCTTTCTTTCAGCCTGCCAATTATCTAGAATTTCCACCTGTGTTTAAGACAGATTTTGATTATTTCTTCTTCTTTTTTTTTTTTTGGAAACCCCAGCTGCTTAGCAGATGGTAAGCATGGGGGTGGGGTGGGGGAATCAGCCCTCCTCCCCCACTAAAAAAAAAAAATCAGGGAAAAAAAAGGCTGCAAAAACGCTACGTCCCTACACCCCTATTCACTCAATCTGCTGTTTTGCCTCGCGACTAGACTAATAAGCCATTTACGCTAGCTACTTGAATGGTTATCTGGTGTAAATGCATCTGTCAGCCCCATTCCACATCATCAATAAAAGCTGGCGGATCGTTTTATAATTCAATGATATAAGCTCTAAGCATCTTTGGGGGGAAATATAATTTAAAGATCGCCATGCTGCGGTTTCCGGGGTTGGTTGTGTCTGCATTGACAATACCACCCGTTGGAAGTCGAAGCATCTCCATCCTGGAATTGACCGCAGACCTCCGCTTGCGTCCTTAAGGCTTTGCTGGATGCTGGCTTATCTGAAATAGCCATATCTTTTGGCTTGTCCGGTCTGATTTACAGATCAACTCTGCAAAGCCAGGAGGGCCACGAGGCAGAAGGCTGGCTCTGGCGGGTCTGCACGAGAAGACCCTCACCCATCGCCACCTGTCCATAGCTCAGTAGCTTTCAAAAGGCTTCTGGTTTCGATTCCAGGACCTCCAGCTTAAAGGGGGAAAATAATAATAATAATAATAAGCAGGTGACAAGCCGCCATCTGGATTATGTGGTATGTGGGCTTGCGCAGTCTGGAACCTAGAGGGAATGCAGCAAATAAAGTTTTTGGTGTCCGGCCATTTCAACAGATGAAGCGCCAACCAGAAGGCCTCCGGAAAAGACGCTGCCTCTAATGTAGGGGCTGGAGATGGGAGTGATAGATTTGAAATAAAATAATCAATCCAATAGAGAGGATTTCTCATTGTGTTACTAGGACTGATTCTGTTGCTTTTTACATGACAAGATGGAATGGAGTGGGGCGGTGCGGGACAGGGCAGGGCGGGATGGGATAGGAATGGGATGGGATGGGATAGGATAGGATTGGATAAGATAGGGATGGGGTGGGATGGGATAGGATAGGGATGGGATGGGATGGGATAGAATAGGATAGGATTGGATAAGATAGGGATGGGATGGGATGGGATGGGATGGGATGGGATGGGATGGGATGGGATGGGATGGGATGGGATAGGATAGGATAGGATAGGGATGGGATGGGACCGATGGGATAGGAAAGGATCGGATAGGATTGGATAAAATAGAAATTTGATGGGATGGGATGGGATGGGATAGGATAGGATAGGGATAGGATAGGATAGGATAGGATTGGATTGGATGGGGATGGGATGGGGATGGGATGGGATGGGATGGGATGGGGATGGGGATGGGGATGGGATGGGATGGGATGGGATAGGATAGGATAAGATAAGATAGGGATCTGATGACGGGACGGATAGGATTTTCGGGGAAATAGGGTTGAATAAAATAGAGGAGAGTGAATAGAATAGAATAGAATAGAATAGAATAGAATATAATAGAATAGAATAGAATAGAATAGAATAGAATAGAATAGAATAGAATAGATTATGGAATGGAATGGAATGGAATGGAATGGAATGGAATAGAATAGAATAGAATAGAATAGAATAGAATAGAATAGAATAGAATAGAATAAAATTACAATTAGAATTGAATGGAATGGAATGGAATAGATTATAATAATGTAAAACATTTTATAACATAAAATGTTATATTTCAGTCTCTTCCTCAACCCATGAACACTTTAGCAAGGAGCTGAATATTTGTGGCGATGCTTTCAATTCCCCCTAATCAGAAATATTTTCCCTCCCCCCCCCAGGTTGGTTATTATTTGATTATTTATTTTATTTTATTTTATTTTATTTTATTTTATTTTATTTTATTTTATTTTATTTTATTTTATTTTGATTTGATTTTTATACCGCCCTTCTCCAACAGGACTCAGGGCGGTGAACAGCCGAGATAAAACATGACATATAAAATTTAAAAAAACAGTTTAAAAGACATTAAATAATTTCGGCCCCCAATTTAAAACAACCCAGTTAAAACCAATAATCACGAAGCGCCCGGCTTTAATTTCCAGGGTTGTTTTTTTTTTTTTAAAAAAAAAGAGGTTAGATATTTTAATACCTGATTTCTTCAGGTAGCAATTTGCATTTTCAGGCGGAGATATTTAAAAGGGCACCTCTGGGTGGCATTTTCTCTCGTGGCTCCTGTGCCGTTTTGTGTGTGCATTGGCTGGGATGAATCTAAGTGTCACATTTTCTGTGTTTTGTTTGGTTTGATTTTTTAAATTAACCCAGCCGATGAAAATCCCCGGGTTTTTTTTTTTATTCCATCTCAAGAGTCTGGTCACAAACCTAGTTTCATTTCCCCGAACTGTTCCTTTCTGGTTTTCCACGTCAAACGATTCTAGGTTAGAGTCATTAAAATATTGCTCTTCTTAGAGATTTCGTTTTCCCCCCAGGGCTTTTAAATGGGGGGTGGGAGGGTGGGAGCGATTTCCATGGCGCTGTTTAAATTAATTAGGTCAAAATTTTGCAGGGGAAGTAGAAAAAGTTCTCCCTGCTAACTCCCCCCCCCCCGACCCCCCCGACCCCCGGTAAAATGCCTTCCCTGATTTCCTCGGCAATTATGGAGCTTTGGTTCGTTAGCAGGTTTTCATTACGAATGGACTTTTTTTTTTTACTCTTTCGAAACTAGGATCGTGTAGACTAGAGACAGTCGCTTATCTGGCATGGTGTAGGTTCGCCTGCTTGAGCAGGGGGCTGGACTAGAAGACCTCCAAGGTCCCTTCCAGATTCTATTCTATTCTATTCTATTCTATTCTATTCTATTCTATTCTATTCTATTCTATTCTAATTTTGAATTCCATTCCATTCCTTTCCTTTCCATTCTATTCTGTAATTCTATTCTGTTCTGTTCTATTCTATTCTAATTTTGAATTCTATTCCATTCCATAATTCAATTCTATTCTATCCTATTCCATTCCTTCTCCTTTTCTATTCTATTCTGCATTCTATTCTGTTCTGCAATCCATTCCATTCCATTCTGTAATTCTATTCTATTCTATTCTATTCTATTCTACTCTACTCTTTTCTATTCTGTTCTATTCTATTCTATTCTGTTCTATTCTATTCTAATTTTGAATTCCATTCCATTCCTTTTCTTTCCTTTCCATTCTATTCTGTAATTCTATTCTGTTCTGTGCTATTCTATTCTATTCTAATTTTGAATTCTATTCCATTCCATAATTCAATTCTATTCTATCCTATTCCATTCCTTCTCCTATTCTATTCTATTCTGCATTCTATTCTGTTCTGCAATCCATTCCATTCCATTCCATTCTGTAATTCTATTCTATTCCATTCCATTCCTTCTTCTATTCTATTCTATTCTATTCTATTCTATTCTATTCTATTCTATTCTATTCTATTCTATTCAGAGTGAATGACAAATAGTCCTCGATGTACGACTACAATTGAGCCTCAAATTTCTGTTACTTGAGACATTTGTTAAGTGAGCTCGACCCCATTCTACCACCTTCCTTGCCACTGTTATTAAGTGAGCCACTACCGTTGTTAAGCTAGTAACCCAGTCATTAAGTGAATCTGCCTTCCCCATCAACTTTGTGTAACAAGTCGCAAAAGTGCCCTGGGAAACCGCGACAGTCATAAATACGAATCAGTTGCCAAGTGTCTGAATTTTGATCACACGCCCGCGGGGGATGCCACAAAGGTCGTAAGAGTGAGCAACGGCCATAAGTTACTCTTTCTTTTCCATTGTAACATCGGTCGTTAAATGAACTGACCCAAGGAGACTGAGATTTTGGAAAAACCCATCCTCCAGGCCATGTTACCATAACTGCAGACTTGATGAATCTCTTTTTATTGGGGGCGAAAGGCCAAGCAGAATGTTCTGACCTAGGCTTCCCGAGATAGTAAAAATGAATCACAAATAGTTTGTAAAGAGTCCGACAGAAGTCTGCCACAGTCCTTCAGGATAAGGCTGATAAGCACCCACCTTTAACTCCCTTGACACGCTGCCAAAGACCTAATTGCCAATTAGCTTTGCAAGGCCACACGGAGCACAGAGTCAAAACGGAGCTTCAAAATTTAAACCGACCAGAACGAACAAAGTTGCTTCCTGCAAAGGCTCACCTGCTTTATGTCTTATGGAAGGGCAATCATCTCCAAGCCTTACTCCCGAGTTGTCCCTTTTGTCTTAATTGTTCTCGCCTTCTTGCAGCTCTGCACATGCGCGCATTAGGAACAGGCTCCTCCTGTTCCTCTGCCTCGCTGATGTCCATCTCTGGAGGCTCCGAAGGCAGCACATAACTCCCAGATGGCCTTGGCCCCCTCTCTGCCTCCAAAGCAGAGCCCTCGTCCGAGCTGTCCCCAGACTCCAGGACTGGCCCATGTTCCTCCCCAGCCTCCTCACTGTCCGACCCTGCTGCCGCTGGCGAACCACAACACAGAACTGGAAAAATTGTAAAAGGCATATATCTCAGCCTCCCCCCTGCTTTCCCCCCAAAAAAAGAAACACACAAAAGAACAGAAAGGGCAGAAATCACAATTACAAAGCGAGAGAGAAGGCTTTGCTATATATAGCCAGGCAGATGTTTCAGGTGTTGGGAATGGCGTTCACAAAAGGAGGGATTCGGTGCAATTAATTCTGAAAGGTGTAAATTGATAGCAATTTCTGATTAGCTCCAAGTGTCTATATAATTTAGTGACGCGAGTAAAATTAATCTGATGTCTCTGGTGAGAATTTTAATGTGGGCCTAAAATTAGCAGGATATAACAGAATATAACCGAGTAACAGAGTTGGAAGGGACCTTGGAGGTCTTCTAGTCCAACCCCCTGCTTAGGCCGGAAACCCTACACCACTTCAGACAAATGGTTGTCCAACATCTTCTTAAAAACTTCCAGTGTTGGAGCATTCACAACTTCTGGAGGCAAGTTGTACCACTGATTAATTGTTCTGTCAGGAAATTTCTCCTTAGCTCTAGGTTGAGCCGAGGTGGCGCAGTGGTTACGAGTGCTGTACTGCAGCTACTTCAGCTGACTGCTAGTTCAGCAGATCAGCGGATCAAATCTCACCGGCTCAAGGTTGACTCAGCCTTCCATCCTTCCGAGGTGGGTAAAATGAAGACCCAGATTGTTGAGGGCAATTATGCTATTTAGTATATTGTCTTTGGTGTAAGCCGCCCAGAGTCCTCGGAGAGTGGGCGGCATAGAAATATGAATAATAATTAATTTCCACCCATTGCATCTTGTCCTCCTTCAGGTGCTTTGGAGAATAGCTTGACTCCCTCTTCTTTCTGGCAGCCCCTGAGATATTGAAACACTGCTATCATGTCTTCCCTAGTCCTTCTTTTCATTAGACTAGAATAGAATTTGGAAGGGACCTTGGAGGTCTTCTAGTCCAACCCCCTGCTTAGGCAGGGAACCCTACATCACTTCAGATAAATGGTTATCCAACATCTTCTTAAAAACTTCCATTGTTGGAGCATTCACAACTTCTGGAGGCAAGTCGTTCCACTGGTTAATTGTTCTCACTGTCAGGAAATTTCTTCTGAGTTCTAGGTTGCTTCTCTCCTTGATTAGTTTCCATCCATTGCTTCTTGTCCTGCCTTCAGGTGCTTTGGAGAATAAATTGACTCCCTCTTCTTTGGGGCAGCCCGATTAAACTTCAGTTCGATTGCTTGATACTTATACAGGTATTCCTCCACTTACAACCTTTTGAACTTACTGGGGGGAGGGGGGGAAGGAGGGGTTTACAACGGTTCCTCACACTTATGACCCAATGTCTGATGCTCAAAATTTATGACAACATCCAAAAACTTAAAACTGACCACTTGCTCCACTCGGTCTCCATTGATAAGCAAAGGCTGGATGTCTTGATCTATTCCTTCTGTAGTCCACTATAAGCTCCTTGGTCTTATTGGTGTTAAGGACCAAGTGATTGTCTCCACACCACGAAAGCACCCAGTCCACCGTTAAGACAAACGGTTATCCAACCTCTTCTTAAAAACTTCCAGTGTTGGAGCATTCACAACTTCTGGAGGCAAGTCGTTCCACTGGTTAATTGGGCTAGCTGGATGCAAAACCATACCTCAAAAGTTGGACTCGCCAAAGCTAGAGGAAACATTTCCCCCAACCGTTAGAACCTTTTAGGTTTGAGGTGGCTTAAAATTATTTATGAAGGAGTAAAAATAAAAGGGATAAAGTGTAGATTTTGAGAAGACGTTCAAGGTGGACTGTGCAAAAAAAAAACAAAAAACAAAAAAACAACCATTTTTAAAACAAAGAGATCCATTTATTGAACTGGAAACGTGGACCTTAACATCTTGTTCCTGAAATCAATTTCCTCGTCTCACACTTTACTACGTACAACACAGCCGGATGATAAATCCATCCTTTCCGTACACACACACACACACAGGTTTTAAAGTTAGAAAATATATATATATATTAGCTGTGTACCGTATAAAAGGAAGCGACGAAAAAAGCTGGAATCCAGCCGTCCGGATGTAATAAGCAAAGCCAGAAAAGGTGAGAGATTTTTATGGGGAAATAAATTGATTCCCTGCAGACCCAACTCTTTGCTTCATGGCTGGAAGTTGAAGGGCAATTCTGGATCTATTTATCTAGAAGTTCTGATTTTTCAGGGTTTTTCCCCACCCCCAGTAACTACTCATCTTTCTAAATTCTTCGTAATCTCTGGAGAGAATCCATCTCTTCGATAGATAAGGTGGAACTTTTAATGTTTCGAGAAGCGGCCATGTTCTTATACTTCTCTCCTCAATAGATCAACGCCTCAAAGAGATGGTTGACATGCAAGCCGACAGATGTCGTTGAAGGTCCCACCAAGTGAGGCCAATGTTGACATGATGGGACTAATGGTCCACCCTGACATCACCCTGCCAACGAAAGTGCGTATAGTCAAGGCGATAGTTTTCCCAGTTGCAATGGATGGCTGTGAAAGTTGGACCATAAGGAAGGCTGAGCACCAAAGAATGGAGACCTCTGATCTCTGGTGCTGGAGAAGACTCCTGTGAGTCGCTTGGACTGCAAGGCCATCCAACCGGTCAGTCCTAAAGGAGATCAACCCTGACTGCTCTTTAGAAGGCCAGATCCTGAAGAGGAAACTCAAATACTTTGGCCATCTAATGAGAAGGAAGGAAGGACTCCCTGGAGAAGAGCCTAATGCTGGGAACGATCGAGGGCAAAAGAAGAAGGGGACGGCAGAGAACGAGGTGGCTGGATGGAGTCACTGAAGCAGTCGGAGTGAGCTTAAATGGACTCCAGAGGATGGTAGAGGACAGGAAGGCCTGGAGGAATGTTGTCCATGGGGTCGTGATGGGTCGGACATGACTTCGCAACTAACAACAGCAATGGTCCAACAGCCACAAGTAGACTTGATCAAGTCTACTAAATGCAACTCAGAAACTCCAGAAACACGGATCAAGGAGAACCAAGGAGAACCAGCTCCATACCACCAAATTTGCTGCTGGACTCGGTTGATCTCCTCCTCTCCAACCCCCCCCAACCCATCTGCCATTTTCATGAAAAGAAATTCACCCAGAATTAGCTTTCTACATTTCCTTGACTGTCTGAAAAAAATCCTAACCAAACATCCAGTTAACATTTTAATTATCCTGCTTTAGTATTTCTGCTGGCACTAATTGCCTGAGGGGGTCTAAGGAAAAAAATTAAGACATTTTCTTGCTTAGGATGGTTTAATCTAGGTCTGTTCCTAAGGGCTGCTTCAACTTATTTTATTTTTTTTTCCTAATAGGAAAGAAGTGATCAGTCTGGGATGGGGAAGATAGGATAGCAGTAAAAGAAATATTATGGAACTGAAATTATCTTGGGGTGAGACTCTGAAAAATATCCAGACTGATCAAGACAGAAGTGTATCTAGCTCGACCACCAGTTTTCCATCAGCGTTGGTGCACCCAACCGAGACACCGACCTATAAATACTTCTTTTAAATCTTACCTTAAAAGAAATTCAGGGCACTCTCTAAAATGGTAGTTATACAAGTCTGATGCCATAGCAAACAAGGAATATATCACAGAAAAACCGACACATTCTAAAATAATCGACAGGAATGGTTTAGATGCAAGAATGCTCGAAAGGAATATTCTAGAACAAAATATGGCATTTTTTTTTCAAATGAAAATCACACTTTGAATTACGTTGAGTTTTTTTTTTTTTAACAGCTTGGTGTGGACAATGGGAGGTGGTCATCAGAGATGGATCTGGAATTTTTGGACCTTCTGCCCCAGGTTCTGGAGGAGTTTGGTCCTTGGGATTTGGAACAAGGTAAAAAGAAGGAGATCTAACATAGCTTCCAAATTTCAACCATGCCGTTGGGAAAAGATGGGGAGTTTTGGGTCTTCTCAAAAAGGCAACATCTAAAGACACCAACTGGAATCTATTCTCCCGTTTCGGATGGAGAGGACATTTACTGATGGACCTTGTCAACTTTATGGATATTTTTCGGGTCCAATGGGAATCCGAGAGGGGAGAACTTTATAAAGTTGCACATTTGTCCAAGCAAGAGATGCGGAGCGGGAATTTAGACGCAGTTGCTCTGCCCAAAAAGAGGGAAGCAGAAGGTCTGCTGCAGTTTATGGGCGTGGGGGAGGAATTCCTACTTACAATCCAGTGAAGTGAGCAGAGAAAAGGAAGCCCCACCCCAAAAATAAACATCTCCCTTCCCCCAGATTCTACAGGGGAACTTTGCAAATGTGGGTCGGGAACACTCAATTGTTGTGGCTCCAACTAACTCCTCCATCTGAGCTCTGAAGGAATGATGAAAGATTCTGCAATTATGGGATGGACGGGGTGGAGGGGAGGAGAGCCACTTGCTTTTGTGAAAACCAAAACCCCACAATCTACCATATTTTTTGGACTATAAGACACACTTTTTTGTCTCCCAAAAGGGGGCGAAAATGTCTGTGCATCTTATAGACTGAATATTGCCGAAGCCCCGCCCACCGGCTGTTTTTTTGGCCTCCGCACACCCCGTTTTTGGGCCTCTTTTCAGCCTTTTTCAGGCCTTTTTTTGGCCCATTTTAGAGGCTTTTTTCGGCTTCTTTTTGAGGCTTTTTGGGGCAGTTTTGGGGGCTTTTTCGGCCTGTTTTCAGGGCTTTTTTCAGCCTGCTTTTGATGCTTTTGGGCCTGTTTTTGAGGCTCTTTTTGGCCTGCTTTTGGGACTTTCTTTGGCCCTATTTTGAGGCTTTTTTTGGCCCATTTTCGGTGCTTTTTTCAGCCTGTTTTTTAGGCTTTGGGGCCCATTTTGGGAACTTTTTTCAGCCTTTTTGTTTTGTTTTGTTTTTTGAAAAAATGGACTGAAAAAGCCTCAAAAATGGGCCAAAAAAAGCCTTGAAAACGGGCTGCAAAAAGCCTCCAAAACAAGCCCCCCCCCCCCCCCCCCCAAAAAAAAAAAAGAAGCTGTGGAAACAGGCTGAAAAGAGACTGGAAAAAGGCCGAAAAAAGGTAGGCCAAAAACTTTTTTGTTGTTGTTTTCCTCTTCTTAATTTTAGGTACGTTTTATAGTCCGAAAAATATGGTAGTCGTTTTTAGCCGAGACCTTCAAGCAAAGAATCGCAATGCTTTTATTCTGCAGATGGGTCTCTGTCTACATTCCCAAATTCCCACCTCCGAGCTTCCCGCGCTCCAAAAACTCTGCCCGCCTACGTCAACTTGGCCTTCGCTGACATTCTTGACAGCAGGTCCGTCTTCGTACCATTGACATGTAAAAGGGCCACCCTTTGAGGTTGGTCCAGTCAGAGAAAGCTGGAGAAGAAGAAAAAATAATTATCGGTACCCAAATTGACCATCCTCGGGACCAAGAGAGAGCGTTGCAAGTCTGGATATCCGGAAGACGTCGCGGTAGAAAACGCCAGAGTAACAGGGTGGAAATGTAAGGAATGTTAAGGCCTTGGGAGGGAAAGAAGTACTCAAAAGCACCGGCTCGGCAAAAGGAAAATGGGTCTTTATTGTAGGCCCCCCACCGGAGCCTTCGCTTAAACCCTCTTCTTGATGAGGCTGGAAGGTGTGGCTTTGATGTCTGATGGCTGAACCTGGGGAATAAAACAAAGGTTTTTGGCATGAATGGGGCTATCACAGCGGCAGCGAAATAACCTCTTTCTCTCTCCCCTGTTGTGGGGGTTTCGGACGGTGTGCTAGGAGGTTCCGCCATGTAGAAAAATTCCCTGCCCTTAGAAATCTAGCAAGACAAGAGAAAGACTGTATCTGCCCATCTCGGACTTTAGAAACTTCACTGGAGGTTTGTAAGAGACTGGACAGTCACTTATCTGAAATGGTGTAGGGTCTCCTGTTGAGCAGAGGGCTGGACTAGAAGACCTCCAAGGTCCCTTCCAGCTCGATTCTATTCTATTCTTCATTCCAATATTATTCTATTCCATTCCATTCCATTCTATATATCACATTCTATTCTTAATTATTCTTGATGAATATATCTTTTCTTTTATGTACACTGAGAGAAGATGCAACAAAGACAAATTCCTTGTGTGTGCAATCACACTTGGCCAATAAAGAATTCTATTCTATTCTATTCTATTCTATTCTATTCTATTCTATCCTATCCTATCCTATGATTCTTAACGAATGTATCTTTTCTTTTATATACACTGAGAGAAGATGCAATAAAGACAAATTCCTTGTGTGTGCAATCACACTTGGCCAATACAGAATTTCTATTCTATTCTATTCTATTCTATTCTATTCTATTCTATTCTATTCTATTCTATATTCTTGATGATGCTTGACGAATGCATCTTTTCTTATTTTATGTACACTGAGAGAAGATGCACCAAAGACAAATCCCTTGTGTGTCTAATCACATTTGGCCAATAAAGAATTCTATTCTACTCTCCAAGATGGGAGTTGCCAATCAGTTCTCCAGATCCTAATTATCAGGGTGTTGTTTTTTTGTTTTTTTTTGCAAGCTGGATGATTCCCAAGACCAGACGATTTACAGAAAAGGAAGAAGGGAAGTCAACACGAAAAGAGACAGGAAGATAAGGGTGAGTGCTTCTACTTACTTCAAGGTTT
Source organism: Arizona elegans (assembly GCA_022577455.1). NCBI lineage: Eukaryota > Metazoa > Chordata > Lepidosauria > Squamata > Colubridae > Arizona > Arizona elegans. The sequence goes on from JAKOOJ010000031.1 coordinate 1,424,246, forward strand.
CCTCTGGCCTTTTTTAAAACATTGTGCGTTAACGCCACTGCAAAAAGAAAGAGAGAGTTTGGCTTGAGAAGGTGCATTTCCCCTAGGCTTCCAGTGGCAGTCCTCAACTTACAACCAGATGTTTAATGGCCCAAAAAAAAAGCCCATTTGGGAGAGCGTATTCGGACTTACAACTGTGGGATGGCGGCTTAAGAACCGCCATTAAAAAAATGGTTGGAAAAAGTTGGGCCTGGTCATGCGGGGCCTTGACTTATGACTGCCATGATTCATGACTGGAATCCCATGCTCAATTGTGGTCGTAAGCCGAGGACTATCAGTAAGTTAAGACAAACGTGGCTTGGAAGTTAAAGCCCGTGAAATAAGGAGAAATTTCCTGACAGTGAGAACAATTAACCACTGGGACGGTTTGCCTCCAGAAATTGTGGGTGCTCCATCACTGAAGGTTTTCAAGAAGAGATAGGGCAGCCATTAGAATAGAATAAGAGAGTTGGAAGGGACCTTGGAGGTCTTCTAGTCCAACCCCTTGCTTAGGCAAAAAATCCTACACCACTTCAGATAAATGGTTATCCAACATCTTCTTAAACATTTCCAGTGTTGGAGCATTCACAACTTCTGGTGGCAAGTGGTTCCACTGGTTAATTCTTTTAACAGTCAGGAAATTTCTCCTTAGTTCTAAGTTGCTTCTTTCCTTGATTAGTTTCCACCTGTTGCTTCTTGTCCTGCTTTAAGGTGCTTTGGAGAATAGCTTGACTCCCTCTTCTTTGTGACAGCCCCTGAGATATTGGAAGACTGCTATCATGTCTCCCCTAGTCCTCCTTTTCATTAAACTAGCAATGCCCAGTTCCTGCAACCGTTCATCGTATATTTTAGCCTCCAGTCCCCTAATCATCTTTGTTGCTCTTCTTTGCACTTTGCACTAGAGTCTCAACATCTTTTTTTACATCGTGGTGACCATTTGTCTGGAATGGCATAGGTTGGGCTAGAAGACCTCCAAGGTCCCTTCCAACTCTCTTACTCAGCAATTCTGTTAAAATACTCCAGAGAGACCCACAGACATGTCTCGATGTCAGCACTTCAAGCTGCATTTACTCTAGTGCTGACATAAGAAGGAGAAGCGGAGGCGTCTGGAAAGGGACGTTTAACTTTTCACCTACTTATTTTCTCTGGAGATAATATCCCCTAGGAGATGGGATGGGAGGGGGGAAATTCCTTTGAGCTGGAGCAGTAGATTAAGGGTAGAGTGATTTGGAAGATGGCCAATGAGGGCAGAGGAGTGGGGAAAAGAAAGGGAGGGTTTTGAGGTCAGGAAGTCAGTGTTGGCTACGATGGAGTCGGAGTTAGAATGTCATGCTTAATAAATGGGAGTTTTTCATCAAAGACTTTGTTTGAAATGCAATTTATTTGAGACTACCTCGAAACCTGACACTCAGATTCCCAGACAGTGACAATTAATCAGTGGAACGGCTTGACTCCAGAAGTTGTGGTTGCACCATCACTGGAGGTTTTCAAGAAGAGACTGGGCAGCCATTTGTCTGGAATGGCATAGGTTCTCCTGCTAGAGTAGGAGGTTGGGCTAAAAGACCTCCAAGGTCCCTTCCAACTCTTGTTATTCATCAATTCTGTTAAAGTACTACAGGCCCGTCACAGATTCCCAACTGGACATTATCTCAAGAGATGTTCACATTAAACTTCCCCTATGGCTAGTCAACTTCCTACTTGCTTCCACAACTGAGCTTGGAGCTGGAGGGACGGGGCGGATAGTAGGGTTCAAAAAAGAAGAGGAATGGCATTGGGTCAGACCAGGGGTTGTCTATTTCAGCCTTCGGAGGTCACCATGAAGCTCAGAAGCAGGACAAAAGAGCAGAGAAGATGGAAGACCTCCCCACTCACACTGATCTATGATGACCCTCTCCATGTTTTCTTTGAGTTGGTTGGTGGAATAGAGGCGCTTGGCCATGCTGTAGAGCTTCTTCTCCTGTTCGGTCACTTTCCGACGGAGTTTGTAGACCTCGGATTTCAGACTTTCATCCTGCAGAGCAAGGAGGGAGGGTTAGCTTCCCTTCGGATGATGGGTGTGTGCTTCCCAAAGCTTGGGTAGAGGCAACTATGGCTGAAGATGACAACGTTTCTTCTCAAGAAGATTTATCCATTTCATGCCACCTGGAGGTTGACAAACCTCTAGGTGGCCTCAAGGACTCGCTAAACGATGCAAATGACCAGCTGTCTGCAAGGAGTATAAATCCTTCCATTCTCCACCACCAGCCAGTCAGAGCTGAAGAAGCTTCTTGGATGAGAAGCGAAACGTCTTCAAAAGAAAGAACAAGGAAGTCCAGTCGCCTCTTGAAAAAGCATCTTTGGGACATCAATGACCTGGATGACTGAGAATCTCCATAGACACATGGTCGGTGGGGTTTAACCCAGGGGTCTGCAATCTGCAGCTCTGGAGCCGCATGTGGCTCTTTCACCCCTCTGCTGTGGCTCCCTGTCACTCAAAATATGCGTCACAACCACCAATGTGCGACACCCACCCGGCACACGATTTATTGAGCTTTTCAACCCCCGGTAGGCCCCCATGGATAAATCCAAGAAAATAAAAGTTTCAGAAGAAAACAGAATGTTTAATTCAACTACATATGCTAGTTTTGAGAAATAGTCAGGCACGGGAAGGGTTTTGTGGCTCCTGGTGTTTTCTTTTCTGTGGGAAACGGATCCAAATGGCTCCTTTGAGTGTTTAAGGTTGCAGATCCCTGGTTTAACCAAAGAGCTTCTGCCCAGCACATTGCTGAAGCTGTAACACAGGGGCATCAAACTCAAGGCTTAGATCTGGCCTATGTGGCTGCCCTGGAAACAACGAAGGACTGACTCGCGGTGCCTCTGCCAGTGAAAATGGAGCTCAGGAGGACTCTGTGCTGCCCTCCTGAGCTCCGTTTTCACTGGCAGACGACTGCAGGAGGCTGTTGCAGCCGAGAATGGAAGTCGGGAGCCTGCTTTCACTAGCAGAATGCTCAGACTACCACAGCTGCCCCCGACACGAAGTGATGTCGAGCTGGCCATGCCCACCCTGTCCCCATGAGGTCAAACATAACCAAGGATGGGCTTCAAAAAATTTAGCAAGGGGTTCTCTGCCTGGTTGCTGGGTGGGCATGGCCATGGTGGGCGTGGCCTAGTCAGCCTCCTGCATCATAGCCGGGGGGCGTTTTTGCCCTCCCCGGGCTCTGGAGGCTTTCCTTGAGCCTCTGGGAGAGCGAAAATGGCCTCCCCAAGCTCCGTTTCCGGCCTTCCCAAACTTCTGGTAGGCCCATTTTTCGCCCTCCCCGAGCCTCTGCATACACCCTGCGCTTACCTGCATCCAAAAACAGTCCGTCTGCGGACTCCTGAGAGGGGCGGGGTTGGCGGGACCATCCAGGAGTGGGATTTGGGGGTTCTCCGAACTGCACAGAATCTTAGCTAGAGGTTCTCTCGAACCTCTGCGAAATCCCAGCATCCCACCCAGGAACGCAAACCTGTCATGGCCCTCAATGAAATTGAGTTTGACATCCCTGCTCTAACAGTTCATAGAAATGATCCCTCCCTCCCTTGCCAATCCTTTACAACTGGCCAGCATTACATCGGATGGCAACAAACCACAGTCAAGAAAGGTTTCCTTCTCTTGGCCGAGCATTATCCAGGATTATCTTCAAAGGGAAGACTTCCAGCGGAGTGAGGAGGAGAGACAGAGGGTGTCTTGGCAGGCCTCTATCGTGGTACCCTCTCTCCAGCTTTTTTGGATGCTTAAAACGCCTACCTCTCTCCCTTCCTTCCTTTCTACCCACCGGGATCCTAACCTGAAGTGAGTAAGCAGCAGCGTGGACCACTTTCATTGGCAAGGAGACCCTCCAGAGGAGGTTCAGGAGGCGGCCAGCTTCTTCCAGGTTCTGATGGACCGCCTTGAAGGTGGCAGACAAACTGTTCAGAGGAACCTGGAGAAGGGGGGAAAAAAAGGGGGGAGCGAAAAAATGAGAAAGATTTTTTTTTTTATCCTGGGGATGGGGGTTGGGTAGGTGGGAAGGAAAAGTCAGCTTGAATTAATGGCCCAAATCCAATTTGCTACAGTTCGGGGAGGCCTGATGAGCGTGAATATTGCGAGTCGGGCAAAACTAATTTATTCCATTTAAAAAGGTAGCGAAATTATGTATTATTATTCAAGACCGGGAAGTGTGAGGAGGAGGGGCTGTCGGAGGAGCAGAATGCAGACTAATCAATAACGGTAATTAATAATGGGTTACATTTACTGGGCTCGGTGGGAAAACACACTCCCCTTTCTCTCCTGTTTTGCATTCCACGTCTCGTCATTTGAAAGGCAAATGACTCCGGACATCACTTTGGGCAATATAGATGTTCCTCCCTTAGCAGACCCTTTTAAACGATTCCATTTAATGGTGAGCGAACTATCCGGAGCTGAGGCAAAATGTGTTCTTCAGCAGACAGACAAGAGAGAGAGAGAGAGAGAGAGACAGACAGACAGACAGACAGACAGAGACACAGAGAGACAGAGCGAGACATACACAGACAGAGAGAGAGAGAAAGAGAGACAGAGAGAGACAGAGACAGAGAGAGACACACACAGAGACAGAGAAAGAGAGAGAGAGAGACACAGAGCAAGACAGAGACAGAGAGAGACAGACACACACACACACACAAACAGAGAGAGAGACATGAGACAGAGACACACACACAGAGACAGAGAGAGAGAGACAGAGACACAGAGAGACAGAGCGAGACAGAGACAGAGAGAGACAGCAAGACACACACAGACAGACAGAGAGAGACAGAGAGAGACAGAGAGAGACACACACAGACAGAGACAGAGAGAGACAGAGAGAGACAGAGACAGAGAGAGACACACACACACAGACAGAGAAAGAGAGAAAAAGAGAGACAGACAGAGACAGAGAGAGACAGAGACACACAGAGAGAGAGAGAGAGAGAGAGACAGAGACAGACATACACACACACACAGAGAGAGAGAGAGAGAGAGAGAGAGAGAGAGACAGAGAGAGACGGAGACAGAGACAGACGTTACATTGGGGAAAGTGAGTTCTTGGCTTAAGAGAAATCAAAGGTTCCTGGAGAATTTCTTCTAAGGAGAAATATCAAAATTAGGAGAATATTAACCAGGTGCCTTTGATTATCTAGACGAGTGATGGCAAACCTTTTTGGCACTGAGTGCCCAAACCAGAACGTGTGTGCATCTGCGTGTATGCCGGAGCACCGGAAACCCAAAGACCAGCTGGCACCCGCATGCCTAGTTTTTTGGCCAGTTTTGGCCAGTTTTTGGGCTCTTTTCAGGCCATTTTCAGGACCGTTTTCAGGCCGTTTTCAGCCCCAAAAACAACTGGAAAACAGCCAGAAAAATGGCCCGGAAAATGACCTGAAAACCATCAAAAAAAGAGTCCAAAAAACAGCCTGAAAACGGTGTAGAAAACAGCCTGAAAAACAGCCTGAAAACAGCCCAGAAAACAGCCAAAACAGAGTCCAAAAAACGGCCTGATAACGGTGTAGAAAACAGCCTGAAAAACGACCTGAAAACAGCCCAGAAAATGGCCCAGAAAACAGCCAAAACAGAGTCCAAAAAACGGCCTGATAACAGTGTAGAAAACAGCCTGAAAAACAGCCTGAAAACAGCCCAGAAAACAGCCAAAACAGAGTCCAAAAAACGGCCTGAAAACGGTGTAGAAAACAGCCTGAAAAACAGCCCAGAAAATGGCCCAGAAAACAGCCAAAAAAGACTCCAAAAATGGCCTGAAAACGGTGTAGAAAACAGCCTGAAAAACGACCTGAAAACAGCCCGGAAAATGGCCAAGAAAACAGCCAAAACAGAGTCCAAAAAATGGCCTGAAAACGGTGTAGAAAACAGCCTGAAAAACAGCCTGAAAACAGCCCAGAAAACAGCCAAAATAGAGTCCAAAAAACGGCCTGAAAATGGTGTAGAAAACAGCCTGAAAAACAGCCCAGAAAATGGCCCAGAAAACAGCCAAAAAATACTCCAAAAAACGGCCTGAAAACGGTGTAGAAAACAGCCTGAAAAACGGCTTGAAAACAGCCCCAAAAAATGGCCCAGAAAACAGCCAAAAAAAGAGTCCAAAAAACGCCCTGAAAATGGTGTAGAAAACAGCCTGAAAAACGGCCTGAAATCAGCCCAGAAAAGGCCCGAAAAACGGTCTGGTTTTTGGCCGTTTTCAGGCCATTTTCCAGCGCTCCGCCACCCACAAAGACCAGCTGGCTGGCACGCATGTCCCTGCCGAAACCAGAAGATCAGCTGGCAATGGCATGCATGCCCATAGAGAGGGCTCTGCCATGCGTGCCATAGGTTCACCATCACAGATCTAGGCAAAGGACAGTTTATTTTACCCTTCCTCTCAATTATGGAAAAAAATCACAGGGACCCCTGGTACCTTAACACTCCATCCTCAACTCTTTTAGAAGCCTGTGGTTCCATAAGAATCCCCCCAGTTCAGCTTCTCGGCTGCGCCACTTACTGTCACTGCAGAATCCAGACCTTCCGCCTCTTTTAGATGAAGCTCCAGTTTCGCCAGCCGCTTCCGCCCTTCTGTGATCTGCTTCCGGAGACAGTTGTAATCTTCAATCAGGCCGAGAATATGTTGACCGTTCTTGTCCGCCCAGACGCAGTGACTGGGGACGGGGCAGATCTCCTTGTTGGTCAACAGGTTGCAATGGGAGGGGCTGTCCAAGGTGCTGAAACTCAACTCTGCAGCGGAGATATGGAAGAGGACGTTGGGTTAGCTACCAACCGTCTGGTTAGACATACAGGTGACACTCAAAAGTCCTCCTATAGGGAGAAGCGAAGACTTTACTCATTCCTAGTAAACCCACAGCCCATAATTTTCTCTACTCTACTCCTTCTCTACAGTTGAAAACAATATAACTCCTCTGCTTCTAAAGAACTGGATGAAATTAATAGAATAACAAGAGTTGGAAGGGACCTTGGAGGTCTTCTAGATTGCCCCCTAGTGCCCCCTTTTTCTTATCTATTCCCTTGAATTCAAAATAACAGAATAAGAGAGTAGGAAGGGACCTTGGAGGTCTTCTAGTCCAGCTCCCTGCACAAGCAGGAGATCTATACCATTTCAAACAAATGGTTGTCGAATCTTTTCTGAAAAGCCTCCGGTGATGGAACACCCAAAACTTCTGAAATCTCCACTGATTAATTGTTCTCCCTGTCAGGAAATTTCTCCTTAGTTCTTGGTTGCTTCTCTCATTGATCAGTTTCCATCCGTTGCTTCTTTTGTTCTGCCTTCAGGTGCTTTGGAAAATAAATTGAGCCCCTCTTCTTGGTGGCAGCCCCTTAGAGGACAGAGAGAGACCTAACACTCTCCCCTATTTAGAACTAGAACAAAGTTTATCAGAGTTGGAAGGGACCTTGGAGGTCTTCTAATCCAACCCCCTGCTCAAACAGGAGACCTATACAATTTCAGACAAATGGTTGTCCAGTCTCTTCTTGAAAAGCCTCCAATGATGAAGCACCCACAACTTCTGAAGGCCAAGCCATTCCATTGATTAATTGTCCTCACTGTCGGGAAATTTCTCCTTAGTTCTAGGTTGCTTCTCTCCTTGCTTAGTTTCCATCCGTTGCTTCTTGTCCTGCCCTCGGGTGCTTTGGCGAATAGCTTGACTCCCTCTTCTTTGCGAAAGCCCCTCAAATATTGGAAGATGCTAGCCTGTCACCCCTGGTCTTTCTTTTCCTTAAACTAGACCCATCCAATTCCTGGCACCGTTCTTCATAAACTATCAAATGATGACACTGCCTCTATAGAATAGAGTAGAGTAGAGTAGAGTAGAGTAGAGTAGAGTAGAGTAGGAGTAGAGTAGAGCAGAGTAGAATAGAATAGAGTAGAGTAGAATCGAGTAGAATCGAGTAGAGTAGAATAGAATAGAATGTAGAGTAGAGTAGAGTAGAGTAGAAATAGAATAGAACAGAATGTAGAGTAGAGTAGAAATAGAACAGAATAGAATAGAATGTAGAGTAGAAATAGAATAGAATAGAATAGAATGTAGAGTAGAGTAGAAATAGAATAGAATAGAATAGAATAGAATAGAATAGAATAGAATGTAGAGTAGAATTAGAATAGAATAGAATAGAATAGAATAGAATAGAATAGAATAGAATAGAATAGAATAGAATAACGGAGTTGAAGGGGACCTTGGAGATCTTCTAGTCCAACCCCCTGCTTAGTCAGGAAACCCTACACCACTTCAGACAAATGGTTGTCCAATCTCTTCTTGAAAGCCTCCAATGATGGAGCACCCACAACTTCTGAAGGCCAAGCTGTTCCACTGAAGAACTGTTCTCACTGACAAGAAATTTCTCCTTAGTTCTAAGTTGCTTCCTGCCTTGATGAGTTTCCATCGATTGATTCTTGTCCTGCCTTCAGGTGAACAAGAAGCCCAACCTGGGCAGCTGCATTACAGAGACCGAAGGCTCACCTAGCTTTCTCCTTCTTTCCTAATCTCCTTGGAGTTAATAGCTCTGGAGACACACGAGCCTATTTTTGCATTGTTTTAAGATGCCTTGATTCATCCAGATTTTTTTTTTTTCCAGCTCAGCTCAACAAGGTCAAAAGTACCAGATGAAGCCAGCTGTCAAAGTGGGAATATTTATTCGGTTAGCTAAGGGTCATCCGTTATGTTTCCGTGGCAGTAGATGTTCCCTTCCCCGTTCAAATCTGTATGGCATACGGATGCTTCTGTCTTCCCTTAAGCTTTAAGTGGTTAGAAACTTTGATTTAACAGCGGTGGAGGAGGGTGGGATTGGGGGGAGCAGGGAGAATGCTCCCCCTGGGCACCACATAAATTGTACTGATTCATTCACAGACCATCCAAAGTACATATTGATCACTTCCAAGGAATGTGCAACTAACACGCTTTTCTTAAAACAAGCTATTCAGTCAAGAGAAAAGTTTACAGAAACTGGGTTTAACTGTTTAGTCTTTCAAGCCTACAAGCTGGGTTTCTCTGCCACCACTTTTGTCCTTCAGAATTTTGAGAATGGCTCCTTAGATTGGATTCTTTGGGAGGGGATTGTTGTAGCCCGCCAGGGGATCTGGCAGCAGATTCGGACAGTGAGGAGGTTGGGGAGGAACATGGGCCAATTCTGGAGTCTGGGGAAGGCTCTGCATCAGAGGCAGAGAGGGGGCCAGGGCAACGTCCGACAGTTACCAGCTGCCTTCGGAGTCAGACATCAGTGAGGGAGAAGAACAGCTGGAGCCTGTTCCCAGTGTGCGCATGGGCAGAGCTGCCAGGAGAAGGGAACGGCTAAAGAACAAGGGTCGACTCAGGAGTAAAGCCACAGGTGGATGGTGAATGGCTCCTCCCACAGGGGATAAAGAGGAGCAAAGGGGAGGAGAGTTTGCAGGAGACAATTAGTTCATTCCTGCATTCTTGCCAAGTATTGCGGTGTCTGAAAGATATCGGCCTGGCCACTTTCCAAGCCTGATAAAGGTCGGTAATTGTGAACTATCTTGAAAGACTGTGGGAGAGGAAAGACTTTGCTGGAGAGGAATTCACTGTGAATTAAATAAAAGGGGTTTATCGGGACGAGGACTCGGCTTCGTGCTGCTGGGGAAGCCTAGGTCAGAACAGAGATCGAGGTAGACCTGGAGGTTTCTGTGGTATCTCCTTCCAAAGAATCCAATCTAAGGAGCCGCTCTCAAAATTCTGAAGGACCCAAGGGAAGAGTAAAGAGTACGGGAACTCAATCCCTCTCAAGCTTGTTTCCACAAAACATCTAACCACCTTCTATGGATCTGTTGAATTCTTCACTCTGCTTTTGGGGGAGATGAAGAAAATTGTCTGATGGGGGAAGGCAGCTCCACCACCAATTTCCTTGAGTTGAAATATAGTTTGGAGAAGATAAGAAGATGAGGAGAAATTACAAGAGGACAGGATGATTTCCCACCTATAAAATCAAAGGTTTCATGAAGCTCCTACGTGACTTGAAATAACCCCCAAATGGCCTTTGGAGGAAATACACAAATCCAATCAGCTCCAACTCAAATAGTAAAAGACTCCATGAGCCTCAGCCTTTCCAAACCTCACAGCATCTTTAGCATGGATGTATGAGGTGGTATCTCCTGCCCAACCCTTCACCTTTATTGATGCCAAAACAAAAGACTGATTCATAATTGGACAGCATGATCACGATGGGTGAGAAGAAGGGGAAACTAATGTTTAACTACCATGTTTCCCCGAAAATAAGACCTGGTCTTATATTAATTTTTGCTCTAAAAGACGCATTAGGGCTTATTTTCTGGTTAGGTCTTATTTTGGGGAAAATACGGTACTAAATGCATCCATCTGGCTGACAATCTTAACTGGGGCTTATTTTGTTAGGTAGGACTTACATTACAAGCATCCTGAAAAATCATGCTAGGACTTATTTTCCGGGAAACAGAGTATGTAGCATTGCACGGGAAAACTTCAGAGCTGATTTTAATTCTTCAGTGCCAAAATGGTGTACTCAATAAAGTTTCACTTTTGGGGATTTTAAAGCTCCTGAGAGTACCTGCTTTTCTTGGGTTCACTAGTCGGACAGTTGAGCCTCAACCACAGGATCTCTAAGGTGGATTTATGGGTCCTCGCAGGATCCTTTATGGGAACCTCACAGGATCTCTAAGGTGGATTTATGGTTGATGCCTCCTGCCCAACCCATAGTACTGGTGGCTTTGATGTGAGATGATGGCCAAAACAACCAAGTTCAGAGAGCACCAAGGACCCCCTCATTTCAACCCTGAGCTACAGATATTCTTCTTTAGAATAACAGAGTTGGAAGGGACTTTGGAAGTCTTCTAGTCCAACCCCCTGCTTAGGCAGGATACCCTATACCACTTCAGAAAACTGGTTATCCAATCTCTTCTTTAAACTTCCAGTGTTGGAGCATTCACAACTTCTGGAGGCAAGTTGCTCCACAACTGATGAATTGTTCTCACTGTCAGGAAATTTCTCCTTAGTTCTAGGTTGCTTCTCTCCTTGATTAGTTTCCACCCATTGCTTCTTATCCAATCTTTATGGTTGCTTGAATGCTTCTTCTCCCTACCTTTGATCCCAGTCGGAAGTTGTTGAGACTCGTGACCGAACAGGTAGCTGATCTGCACAGCTGGCCCCAAGCAGCCCTTCTCCCCCTTTCCTAGACGCAGCTGCTCTTCTACTTTTTCGTGCAACATCTGGTTGGACTTGATGCTCTGCTCCAGCTGCTTTCTCAAGAACTGGATTTCAGTCAAGAGTTCGCCCAGATCAAGAGGTTGGCTCTGATCCTTCTGATATTCTTCTGCTCCTTTCTGACGCCGATCTAAAAAGTGTTCGTTGTTTTGGGGGTGGACGGGGGGGGGGGGCGGTTTAAGGAGGAAAAAAAAACCACATTACTGTAATGAACAATTAAAATAGCTGCTGTTACAGCACGGATAACGTATGCAAAAAACTGGAAACAGGAAAGAACCCCAACGGAGGAAGAACTAACAGATAAGATCTTAGAATGCACTGAGATGGACAGATTAACAAAATAAATTAAGGAAAAAGAAGAGACAGAATATTATAGAGTATGGAATAAATGGTATAATTGGCTTAAGACTAACAATAAAGAACAATAACTATCAGAAGAGAAAAATAGAAGTACAAAACAGAGATGCATCAAATGTGCAGAGTAGAATAAAAATGTATATAATATGAAGGTGGAAATGTATAATGGTAAAGCGACAGCTAAAATGTATAGTTCTCTATAGGGGAAAAAGCGGGGGGAAAGGAAAAGGAGGGGAAGAAGACGGAGTAAAAGATTAAGATAAAGGGGAAGAAGACTAAAGTAATAACTGGAAGACCACTATGAAACAATGCTTAAATATGATGTTATTTGTATGTTGTATGTTGTATAAATGTCTAATATGTGTTTTAATAAAATTACAAATTTTTATTTAAAAAAAAAAACGGCTGTTAAAACGCTGAACAATCCAGAATCTGAGCCAGCTCCAAAGAATAGGTAGATCATGATTTTTACAAGCCAAAAAAAAATTTATAATAATAATAATAATAAGGCATGTCCACAAACGCACACACACACACACAAATGTATGCACGTATAACCTTCTCTAGTAATTGCTTTCACTCTCCAAAGATTTAATAAGAGCCAAAAATTATTTTTCACTTTGACTATAAAAGCTAATGTTGCATACCCAAAGCAAAAAAAAAAAAAAAAATTATGTATATTCAAGGACTGGAGTGAAGGCGATTTATAAATTCTGAAGGACGTTTGGGAGCCTGGTGAGAAGAGAAAGAGAAGCTGGCGTGAGATTAAATAACAATAAGGAAGTGTCCCAATTACGAGACGCTGACGTGGAAGGTGGGGACCGAGCAGAGGTGGGATTCGCATATTGTTACAACCGGTTCACCCAGTACTGGAAATGTGAGTGTGTACACACATGCGTGCAACCTCGAACAACATAGCAATTTGCTCACGCACGCCATCCACACATGTGTGCGATATCAAAAACACAGTGATATAGGACAGGATTGCATGTTTGCCCGAACCCAATCCGAACCGGCTGAATACCATCTTTGGAACCGAAGCTAAAAATCAAAGCAGCTTCTCTTCTTGGAACCTGGATATCTGATCGCCCAAATCAAGGAACTCAAAATCCTTTGGACCTGGCAAAGAGCAAACTTTATGCCAGAGGCCACCAGCACGGCCTCCCATACCCTCTTGCGAGTTTTCAAAAGCTAGCAACGTCTCACTGGAGATTGGTGTCAGGTTTTCAGGCCGTCTTCAAATAAATTGCGTCTCAAACGAAGTCTTTTTTGAAACAAACTTCCATTTTATTTAGCACGGCAACTTTTACACTGACTCCACGCAGCCAGCAACTGATGTGCTGACCCAAAAACCCTCCTCTTCCTTCCCCCACTCCTCTGCATTCATTGGCCATCTTCCCAATCATTCACCCCTAATCTACTGCTCCAATTCAAAGAATTTCCCCCCTCCCATCCATCTCCTAGGGGACATTATCTCCAGCTAAAATAAGTAGGTGAAAGGCAACCGTCCCATTGCAGACACTTGCGTTCTCCTTCTTATGTCAGCACTAGGATAAATGCATCTTGACGTGCTGACACATGGAGTGGAAGGTGGGGACCGAGCAGAGGTGGGATTTGCATGCTGTTACAACCGGTTCGCCCAGTACTGGAAATAGAGCGTGGACGGGCATGTGTGCGACATCAAACAACACGGCACTCCGCTCGCGCATGTAAAGGATGTATGTTTGTGTTTTTATTTTTTATAGTTATAATGTACACTGAAGACGGCATTTAATTTCAGTGTACCATGTGCAATGACAATAAAGTAAACTATAAACCATCTGGTTCCTTTACCTTTCTCGTTCTGGAGAGCTTCGTCCAACTTTTCGTACACCTTGAGCTCCACTCGCAACGAGCACAGCAATTTGTCGCTCTCCGACAGCTGGTACTGCTTGGTGGCCAGCTCCATCTGCAACCTGGGACATCCCAAGCAAACTGGTCAGCGTGGGCTCCCAATTCCGGACCACGAAGGGTGGCCTGATTGTGGTTAACACCCTCCTTGTTGTCCCGAGAAGTCTCCTTCAAACCTTTCCTCCTAGAACCTGGCTTTCCATAAAGGAAGTGGACATTGGGATGATTCATCTAACTTGGTCTTCCAAGTTTATGCAAGTCCACAATGCCAATTGTATCCTAACTCTAGTTCTCATGCCTGTGTGTAACATTCGAACCCCGTGGGAGAAGAATCTGTCCATGTCCAAATGGGACTCTCAGCCCACCCAATGAGGAACAATGTTTTTGTTTAGCAACATCTGGAAAACAACTCAAAGGTGCTGTTCCAAAAGGCAACTGGATGTCTTGGTTTTTTTCCCCTTGAAAACGTTTCACTTATCATCCAAGAAGCTTCTTCAGTTCTTCTTGGATTCTCATCCAAGAACCTTCTTCTTGGATCCTCATCCAAGAACCTTCTTCTTGGATCCTCATCCAAGAACCTTCTTCAGGTCTTCTTGGATTCTCATCCAAGAAGCTTCTTCAGGTCTTCTTGGAGTCTCATCCAAGAAGCTTCTTCAGTTCTTCTTGGATCCTCATCCAAGAACCTTCTTCTTGGATCCTCATCCAAGAACCTTCTTCTTGGATCCTCATCCAAGAACCTTCTTCTTGGATCCTCATCCAAGAACCTTCTTCAGGTCTTCTTGGATTCTCATCCAAGAAGCTTCTTCAATTCTTCTCGGAGTCTCATCCAAGAAGCTTCTTCAGTTCTTCTTGGAGTCTCATCCAAGAAGCTTCTTCAGTTCTTCTTGGATTCTCATCCAAGAAGCTTCCTTCTTGGATCCTCATCCAAGAACCTTCTTCTTGGATCCTCATCCAAGAACCTTCTTCAGTTCTTCTTGGAGTCTCATCCAAGAAGCTTCTTCAGTTCCTCTTGGAGTCTCATCCAAGAAGCTTCTTCAGGTCTTCTTGGAGTCTCATCCAAGAAGCTTCTTCAGGTCTTCTTGGATTCTCATCCAAGAAGCTTCCTTCTTGGATCCTCATCCAAGAACCTTCTTCTTGGATCCTCATCCAAGAACCTTCTTCAGTTCTTCTTGGAGTCTCATCCAAGAAGCTTCTTCAGTTCCTCTTGGAGTCTCATCCAAGAAGCTTCTTCAGGTCTTCTTGGAGTCTCATCCAAGAACCTTCTCCAGGTCTTCTTGGATCCTCATCCAAGAACCTTCTTCAGTTCTTCTTGGATTCTCATTCAAGAAGCTCCTTCAGTTCTTCTTGGATGAGAAGTTAAAGGTTTTCCGAGGGAAAAAAAACCAAGAAAGTCCAGTTGCCTTTTTGAACAGCACCTTTGGAACAACCATGACCTGAATGATGGAGAATCTCCACAGACTCTTGGGAAACAACTGGTTCAACAGCCCCATTCTGCACAGTAGGGTTTTCCCCATCCTGAGATTTAAGAATTACCTGTTCAGTTCATTCCTGACGTTGTAAATTTCGTGGGTCAGACCCTCGTTTTCGACCTCTCCTTTTCCCACTTGTTCCTGCAGTTTCTCGTTCTCCTTCTTGAGAAGCTCGTGGTCCTTCTGAAGACCCTCAATGGCCAGGTGCTTCTGAGTCAAGGACTCCCGCAAAGCTTCGTTTTCTTTCTGCTTCTCTTCAAGGTGAGCCTCGAGGCCTTCTGAATAGAAAGAATAGAAATAGAAATTCTAGAAATAGAAAAATCTGAAATAGAAATAGAATTCTTTATTGGCCAAGTGCGATAGGCACACGGGGCGTAATATCTCCGGTGCTTTCTGAAATTCAAGCAAAATGGCGCTATCCTTACAAGGTATAGGCAGTCCTCAACTTACAACAGTTCATTTAGTGACCGAAGTAACAACGGATCTCCTTTTGTGACCCTCTGGAAAGAGAAGACAATGGGGAAGCCAGATTTGAGTTGCTACCACGTTGCTAACTTAATGACTGCAGTGGTTCAGTTAAGAACTGTGGCGGGAAAGGCCGTAAAATGGGGCGAAATTCGCTCAACAACTGTCAACTGAGGAAAAAACTGTTATTATGTTATGAAAAAACTAACTGATTTTTATTAAGCTGTTGGGAGTGTGTTATTTGAAATAGGACTTAAGGAAATGTATGGTATAAAATGTTTTGGTTCATTATATTGATAAGAAATGAATGACTGTAATAAGAGGAATTATGTTAAATGAGATTTTAAATTTAAGGGGTTTAATATAGAGGTGAAGGGAAAAATGGATTAGAGTTGGGATGAATGGGTAATATTGGTCTAAAAAAATAGAGAGAGAGAACAAATAGTACGGCAAAAAGGGAATATATAAATTGTGTTGAAATGGCTAAAAATTGTTTAAATTTGTGAACCGGCCAATACTCTGTTCAGAAAAAAATACATTGTATGTGTGTCTGTGTGTGTAAAAAATAAAAACTTTAAAAAACTGTCTCGCTCAGCGACAGAAATTTTGGGCTGAATTGCGGTCGTAAGTCGGAGGACTAACCTATACCATTCTGGGTATCGGGTATTTGTTTTTAAATGCGAGACGCAGAACTCTACCCTCCCTGCAGCAAACAAAGAAGAAACCGATCTGTCATTTAAGACTTTTGCGTTTCCAATTTTCTTTGGTTAAAAAAAGAAAAAGACAACTTGCATGAAAGGATAAAAAATGTAACCCTTGAAATAGCTCAGAGGGCGATGAGCAGGGAAAAAAAGAGAGAAAGGTTTATTTCTCCCGTATAACACAGATTCAGCCTCGGGTTTGCAAGAGCCGATTTATGGGTGCAAAACCGTGAAAAGCCAATAACACATGCATTTTCTTCTACAGTGTGCTTCGTTTTGCCAATCCTGTCTTTGCTCCAAACAGATAAAAGCATCTTCTTCCAAAAGTGCTTTTTTCCAAAAGCCACTGGACTTTTGTTTTTCCTTGAACATGTTTCGCTTCTCATCCAAGAACTGAAGAAGCTTCTTGGATGAGAAGGGAAACCTCTTCAAGAAAAAACAAAGCCTAGTTGCCTTCTGAAGAACTGAAGAAGCTTCTTGGATTCCTTCTGAAGAACTGAAGAAGCTTCTTGGATGAGAAGCGAAACCTCTTCAAGAAAAAACAAAGTCCAGTTGCCTTCTGAAGAACTGAAGAAGCTTCTTCGATGAGAAGTGAAACCTCTTCAAGGAAAAACAAAGTCCACTTGACATCTGAAGAACTGAAGAAGCTTCTTGGACGAGAAGCGAAACCTCTTCAAGGAAAAACAAAGTCCAGCTGCCTTCTGAAGAACTGAAGAAGCTTCTTGGATGAGAAGCGAAACCACTTCAAGAAAAAACAAAGTCTAGTTGCCTTCTGAAGAACTGAAGAAGCTTCTTGGATTCCTTCTGAAGAACTGAAGAAGCTTCTTGGATGAGAAGCGAAACCTCTTCAAGAAAAAACAAAGTCCAGTTGCCTTCTGAAGAACTGAAGAAGCTTCTTCGATGAGAAGTGAAACCTCTTCAAGGAAAAACAAAGCTCACTTGACATCTGAGGAACTATAGAAGCTTCTTGGATGAGAAGCGAAATCTCTTCAAGGAAACACAAAGTCCAGTTGCCTTCTGAAGAACTGAAGAAGCTTCTTGGATAAGAAGCGAAACCTCTTCAAGGAAAAACAAAGTCCACTGGCCTTTTGAAAAAGCACCTTTGGGGACCACCGTGGGTTGGACGGCGGAGAATCTCCACAGATAAAAGGATCTTCATTAGAAGACAAGGTGAAAAATGGAAGGAAAGCAACTTTTACCGCTTTCCAACTTTAAATGTTCAAACCTCTCCATTTTTTACCCCTGTTCACACGTCTTAACTCACCTCTGGATCCTTTCGCCAGCATGCCATTCAGAGTCTGGTTCTGCTTCCTCAGGAAATGAATTTCAGACGTCAGGGAATTCAGTTGCTCCGTCGCACGAATGCCAGTGTTGGCAAAGTCTATAAATATAGACATAAAATGGATTTCGGAGTCATCTTTCGGTCAGTAAAGATTAGACTTTTCCCCCCCGGGATGAAAAACAATTTAAACAAAGCAGGGAGGGAGGTTAAATAATAATAATAATAAAAAAATGAAAAATAGAGAGACAAAAGCTATTTACCTCCGATTTATTCTGAAGGGTTATCGTGGGTAAAAGAGGGCAAAATAGAATCCAGCTGGACTTTGCAGCAAGTTATCCTAAACAGACTTGGAATCCTGGCTTAATAGCAGCCAAGCTGCGTATTATCCTTTGCCGATAATGGGATAGTGGGGGAAACGAGGCCGCTCGGCTTAGCCCGAGCCAGAGATTGTAAAACAGACAGCTTCGCTGTCATTTTCAACACCCCAGGAAAATTGCCACAAATTTGGGTATGTGTGTGTCTGTGTTTTTTTTTAAGGGGGACGTGGCTGGCTGGTGTTGATCTCTCCGGTTGAGCCAGGATTCCAGCTGCCTCAACAGAAGCCGGTCGATCGGTTTGGCGGGGAAAGGATGCTGGCATGGAGCTATTGTTGCAAGATGACAAAGGAGCGGTTTTGTTTTTTTTTTGCAAAGCAAAAAACCCGGAGCGTTTTAGAGGGGAGCTGCCCCAGCCAAAACACAGAGAGAGGTGTTATCGGCGTTGTGGTTAGTACAGGAATGCAAATACATACATACATACATACATACATACATACATACATACTGTACATACATATATACTGTCAACTTGCAAAGCTTTCAAGTTGCCATGAGCAGGAGGGAGGAAGAACTGATAGAGCTGATTGATTTCCCTAACTGAAACTACATTCCACAGATGCCTTCTTACCACAATCAGTAGGAGAGTTTTGGGTTTCACAGCCAGCCGAAGTGGTTAATTGGAGAATGTGATTTATGACATGGCCAGGGAGGAGGGGAGAGACCAGGTCATAGGGGAACATAAATCTATCTGGGATTAGTTCTAACTGCGTCCGAATATTGCCAAAATGGTGCTCCTAATAAATGACTGTATTTCTTTTGAAGTTTGGCTCGTGGCTCATGAATTAATTAGGGCATCTTTCGGAAATTTCACACATACTGCACATACATACCAGTGGTGGAATTCAAATTTATTTACTACCAATTCTGTGGGCATGGCTTGGTGGGCGTGGCAGGGGAAGGATACTGCAAAATCCCCATTCCCACTCCATTCCTGGGGGAAGGATGTTGCAAAATCTCCATTCCCACCCCACTCTGGGGCCAGCCAGAGGTGATATTTGCCGGTTCTCCGAACTACTCAAAATTGCCGCTACCGGTTCTCCAGAACCTGTCAGAACCTGCTGGATTTCACCCCAGTACATACATACATACATACATACACACCAGGGGTGGGTTCTCAATTTTTTTACTACCGGTTCTGTGGGTGTGGCTTATTTTGTGGCTGTGGTGTGGCTTGGAGGTCATGTGACTAGGTGGGCGTGGCTAGCTGGTCAGAGTCATTTCTGGAAGGTCCTCGCACTTACAACCAGTCCTCGCATTTACGACCGGACTCATTTGTTTGCTTTTAATAATGATCAGCTGTAGGATGGCCCTCTGAAGCCCCGCGGCAAGAGTTTAAACAGTTTTTTCCCTCTAGTCATCAGCTGGGACTCAGGAGGCAGCAATAGATTGGGGGTGGGGCCAAATAAAAGGTAAGAATAACGTGGGAGGGTGGGGGGGAGAGAACCGGTTCGGTGACGTCATATCGTCACCGCTACCGGCTCGGCCGAACCGGACCGAACCGGGAGGAACCCACCACTGATACACACACATCTGCTCTGATAGAATATTTGTAGCTCAGGGTTGAACTGGGGGGGGGGGGGGGGACCTTGATGTTCTCTAAGCTTGGGGGTTTTCTTGCAGACATTTCATTACACTATTAGGTAACATCATCAGTGCTAGAGGGAAGTGGGATTTGCAGGGGGAGGGGGAGGGAGATGAAGGGGACGGAGAGAGTGGGAGTAGGACTGTAGGTTCCTTGGTGCTCTCTGAGCTTGGTGGTTTTCTTGCAGGTGTTTTATTACCCACCTAGGGATTATCATCAGTGCTGAGTAATGACCAAGGATGATCATCAGTGTCCTGATGATGATGTTTCTAAATCTGGTGTCCTCTGGATGACTTGTATGGGGTAATGGGCAGCACCAAAAATATAAAACTGGCACCTGTGAGCAGCCCCTGCCACCGGAGGAGAGGTCATGGGTCTCTGAGGACTTGTATTCCAAAGCATCTTACCTTGGTCTGGGACAGGAGCTGAGGCCTGTTGCTCCAGCTGCTTCCTCAGATGTTCGTTGGTTTTAATGGAATCTTCTAGCCGGTGTCTCAGCAAACGTATTTCCTGGAGATGTTCCATCAACAGTTCTGAAGAAAGTCCAGAGATTGGCTGAATCAGCTTAGGTTGATTGGGAGGTAGCAGGGAAGCATGCTGCAAATCTTCTGTGGTCAGTGATGGTCCCTCCAGTTATTGGGAGGAAAGCTTCAAAACCAGTATCCATCACCCCCATGTCCCTTAACTACGTCATAGGTAAAGGTAAAGGTTCCCCTTGCACATCTGTGCTAGTCGTTCCTGACTCTAGGGGGCGGTGCTCATCTCCGTTTCAAGGCCAAAGAGCCAGCGCTGTCCGAAGACATCTCTGTGGACATGTGGACTCAACGCCAAAGGCACATGGAACACTGTTCCCTTCCCACCAAAGATGGTCCCTATTTTTCTACTTGCATTTTTTACCTGCTTTCGAACTGCTAGGTTGGCAGAAGCTGGGACAAGTCATGGGAGCTCACCCCATTACGCGGCGCTAGGGATTCGAACCGCTGAACTGCCAACCTTTCTCATCGAAAAGCTCAGCGTCTTAGCCACTGAGCCACCGCGTCCCACAACTACGTCATACACAGGCCTAACTTCATCTTGTCCACTGGTTTTGATGCCACCTTCCTTCGGAAGGAGGACAATGGCTTAAAAACTAATGAAGATGGACAGCAGGACGTGGACGGGAGGAAGGAAGGTGCCTGGAGCTTTGTTGGACTGCAAGATATCTAGAAAACTAGTTAGTACATTTTTAAAAAAGGTAGCCACTTGATAAGTTTTTGGACTGAAGTGGCTTATAAAAAGAAAGAAAAGAAAACTGGATTAAAAGACCGAGCAAGAAGATTGTAGAAAGGATGACAGGCAGTTGGCGCAATCAGTATTAAATGATATTAAAATTCCTCTTAACATGACAAAGTTACTTTCCCAGCTTAGCTACTTAACTAACTCCTGAATTATGGGTTACCCCTCAAAAAAAAATCATCTAAATTAAAACATTGGTGGGCACAGTTGTATAGGAAAACGCTATATTTTCTCCGCTTTCTCTCATCGGGAACTAAAACAAAGCACCTGAAGTCAGGACAAGAAGCAACGGAGGGAAACTGATCAAGGAGAGAAGCAACCTAGAACGAAGGAGGAATTTCCTGACAGTGGGAACCATGGAACGACTGGCCACCAGAAGTTGTAAATGCTCCATCACTGGAAGTTTTTAAGAAGAGATGGACAGCCACTGAAAGGTGGTTGAGCATGGGGTTAGACTAGAAGACCTCCAAGTTCCCTTCCAGCTCTATTCTGATTGAAACCTATCCTCCTCCAAGCCACCTGAAGGCAGAACTAAAAGCAATGGGTGAAAATGTCTCAAGGAGAGAAGCAGGAGTGAAATCTACTTACCTTCCCTACCGGTTCAGAAGTGCACACGCCACATTATGTGTGCGCGCCGACCCTCTGCGCATGAGCAAACCCTTCTGCACATGCGCAGAGGGTAAAAAACAGGTTACTTCCTGGTTAAAACCAGGAAGTAATGGTGAAAGGCCAGGCGGGTGGGCGGAGCCTCGAGCTGCCATCGCTATCGGTTCGCCCGAACCGGGCTGAACCAGGAACATTTCACCCCTGGAGAGAAGCAACCTAGAACTACGGAGGAATTTCCTGACAGTGAGAACAATTAATCTGTGGAACAACTTGCCTCCAGAAGTTGTGAATGCTCCAACCAGGGAAGCTTTTTAAGACGAGATTAGACAACCATTTGCCTGAAATGGTATAGCGTTTCCTGCCTGAGCAGGGAGTTGGACTAGAAGACCTCCAAGGTCCCTTCCAACTCTGTTATTCTATGTTCAAATCGGCGCAGACCATAATACCCCAATTCATCTCGTGAATTCCATCTCTTTGGGCCTCCTTTCTGCACCCCACCCAACCCCGTTCCTTCACCTCCTTTCTCCACCCATCCAGGATCTGTCCTTGAAAAGCAGACCCCTCTTAGCCCCTCCAAAAAATATTGGGTCTCCAATTCGTAGTGATTCCCACGATCCAGTCAGGCTGGAGTGATCTAAAGATGCTCGCCTCGTTTTCAGCCGCGTCGCTTTGCAATATGCTCTGCTTTCAGCTGACACCCCCCCCCCTACACACACATAGAAGGGTAATCCCGCCAAAGGACCGTGCATTTGAGCCATGCGTCACCGAAAACGAAGCACCAAAGGATGTCGGTTCTTCTGCCCGGTTGCATTCGGATACCTTTGAGGGTGCAATGCATGGAACAATGGACTGTTTTCCACCTGCTGTGCATTTCTGCTTTTGCTCCGGTAACGTTCATTACATTCGTCGACCCGGCTTGTTCTGCTCACCCACCCCCAAAACTTCCAAACTCCTGTGTGGCGATCACCCAATGTTTTTCGGCACTACCCGGTTGTCACCTGAGCCTCCAGCTTCCTTACCTGAAGGCAACCAAGGTGTGCGTTTCTGGGTCAGGGCTCCATCAATTATGCAACGTAGGAAACCCGAGACTGGTTTTCTCTGAAGTTGGAAAGCCTAGAATTTAATCCTTGGCCTGCTGATTATTGGGTTAGCAGTTTATGGGTATTTTAAAAAAAAAACAACAAACAGTTGTTTGTGATAAAGAAATCTTACAAATCACAGCTGAAGATGAAACCACTGGTGGAATAGTTAGCATATCTCCGAGGCTTCAAGAGGCAAAGCAGAGCTGGAGGCCAGGTAAGGACTTCAGAAGGTTGACTCAGCCTTCCGTCCTTCCAAGGTCAGTACAATGAGGACCCAGATTATTGGGGGCAAGAGGCTGACTCTGTAAACAGCTTAGAGAGGGCTGTAACAGCACTGTGAAGCGGTATATAAGTCTAAGGGCTCTTGCTATCTATCTATCTGTCTGTCTATCTATCTATTTAATCTATCTGTCTGTCTGTCTGTCTGTCTGTCTCTCTCTCTCTCTCTATCTATCTATCTTTCTATCTAACAATCATCTATCTCAGGTTGACTCAGCCTTCCGTCTTTCAGAGGTGGGTAAAATGAGGACCCAGATTGTTGGGGGCGACAGGCTGACTCTGTAAACCGCTTAGAGAGGGCTGTGAAAGCACTGTGAAGTGGTATATAAGTCTAAGTGTTATTGCTATTGCTATTTATTTATTTTATTTATTTATTTATAAAATTTGTATGCCGCCCTATCTCCAAGGATTCGGGGCAGCTCACAACAACAATCGACCAAGCAACTGTTAAAATCAACAAATATACACAAAAAATATAAAAAGTTTAAAGAATTTTAAAATATAATACCCCATCAGTCCAGGCTGGGGGACATAAATAGCCAGGTTTGCTATTGCTTTTGCTATCCATCCATCCATCCATCCATCCATCCATCATCTATCCATCCATCCATCCATCCATCCATCCATCCATCATCTATCTATCCATCCATCCATCCATCCACCCACCCACCCACCCACCCACCTACCTACCTACCTATCATCTATCTCAGGTTGACTCAGCCTTCCATCCTTCCGAGGTGGGTAAAATGAGGACCCAGATTGTTGGGGGTAAAAGGCTGACTCTGTAAACCGCTTAGAGAGGGCTGTAAAGCACTGTGAAGCGGTATATAAGTCTAAGGGCTATTGCTTCAAAGCAAAGCTGAAGCAGTCTTTGGATCTCAGAAGGTTGACTTAGCCTTCTATCCTTCAGAGGTGGGTAAAATGAGGACCCAGATTGTTGGGGGCGATAGGCTGACTCTGTAAACCGCTTAGAGAGGGCTGTGAAGCTGTACATAACTCTAAGTCCTATTGCTATTGCTTCAAGAGTTAAAGCAAAGCTGAAACGGCCTTTGGAGGCCTTGGAAGAATCTAAGAAGAAGGATCAAGTTGAGGATCTGATTAACCCAGCACTCTGTGTCCCTCAATGGCCAATCAGAAGCATCCATAAATTCATAAATCTTCCCTAGGAGTGGTCATCTCACCCAGTAGATGATATTAGTGGCACTTTGCCTAAAGCTGGAGGAGATATCTTGGAGGCATCAAGACTCAGGATCATCATTAGATCCAATCTTCCCTGAATGCATTCTGTCCATTTTGAATCATTCATTACCTCCTGGGTTTGAAGGCAGAAAGTTTTACCTCCAAGTCCAGCCTGCTGGCTTGAGCAGAGGGTTAGACTAGAAGACCTCCAAGGCCCCTTTCTAACCCTGTTATTCGGTTATTCTGACTTGGCAAGGTTGTCACTTCTGCAGCGTCCCGGGCAGACCAATGTTTACCTGGGGGAAACTTAGTTGGGGTGGCAGTTGGTTTTCCCTTTCCGCTCTCCGCTTCTTCTTTTCCATGCGTGGGCCCTTCTGAAGAAGGCAGCTGTTGGGGTATCTCAAAGTCAGACAAGCTACAGGGAAAGAAAATGGGGAAGGTTTAAATCCAGGTACCCCTCGCCTTACGACCACAGCTGAGCCCAAAATTTCTGTCGCTAACTGAGCCATTTGTTAATTTCACCCTGTTTTACAATTTTTCTTCCCACCATGGTTAAGGGAACCACTCATCATCATCATCATCATCATCTCCTTTTAACAACCCCATAATCCCTTGCGGGATGGAGTCTGGGCAACTGAACGGAGCTAGCAGAGTGTTTTGCTGGCCGGATGCCCTTTCTGTCACCGGCAGAGTTTTATATTCAGCAGATATATTCTCTGTGTGCCCAGAGAGAGAAATATCTGCTTCTACCTAGAATCGAACTCACAGCCTCCGGATTGTGAGGCGTGAGCTCCACCTCTAGGCCACTGCACCGCTCATATTATTATGTTATAATAATAATTTTAATTAACAATTTTATGATGTTAGTGTATCTATATTTTTCTTGACTGTACACCACCTTGAGTCCTACGGGAGAAAGGCGGTATAGAAATATAATAAATAAATAAATAAAATAAATTTAATTCAACCACTAAGTTAACAAGTGCAGTGGTTAAGTCACACGGTTGTTGAGTGAATCGGGCTTCCCTGTTGATTTTGCTGGTCAGAAGGTCGCAAAAAAAGGATCCCGGGGAATCCTGTGACAGTCATAAATTTGAGCCAGCTGCCAATTTGGATCACGCGACCATGGGGATGCTGTCACGGTCGTAAGTGTGAAAAGCGGTGTGAAGTCACCTTTTTCGGTGCCGTTGTAACGTCCAATGGTCACTAAATGAATAGTTGTAAGTCCTTATAGAAGTCCTTATAGAATTAAAAGCCATTCTAGCAGAACCTACCTCTGGGCAAGATTGCAAAGCCTAGTCATTTCGTCCTCTATTGACTCTCCTGCAAAGCCAGGGAGGAAAAAAAAAATGATTATAATTAGCAAGAAAAACCAAGCAGCCTGTTAAAGAGAATCCAGCCTAAACTTCTAGCCATGGAAAGAACCATCGTTCTAATATTTTTACAAAAAGGAGCCAACGTTTAGGGATTACATAAATAAGTAAAAAGTAAGTAAACAGGCACTTCAGATTCCCCCAAACCTGGGCCCTCTCTGTTCTTCTGAACCTGTCCGAGCAGACTGACTCCGGCCTTTTGGCTAGGGATGATGGGAACTGTAGCCCAACGTCACCCTTAGTGAAGCGTGCAAACCAGCATCTGCATTTCCTACGTCGGATGAGAAGACCACATGTTTCTCCTTCTCTGCTGGCCACTTTCTTACAGCGGCACAACTGAGAGTGTTTTAACAAACTACATCCCTGTCTGGTTTGGTGGCAGCAGTGCTTCAGATAGAAAGTCCCTATGGAGAGTGGTGAGGATAGCGGAGATTATAGGAAGTTCGCTTCCCGTTATTCAGGATGCTGCTTATAACCACTATGTGCTTAGAGCTCAGAGCATTGTTAGAGACCCCACACACCCACTTTACGGACTGTTTCTGTTGCTCCCCTCTGGCAGGAGGTTTCAAAATATTTCTAGCAGGACTACTAGATTCTGTACCAGCTTTGTTCCCTAGGCCATCCGTCTGGTAAGCTCGCAAGATTCATTTTTCTCGCCATGTCCATATATACATCCAAACTAGACTGTGTTGTCTCTCTGGGTCATATATGTGGGTATATACATAATGTTGTATTTATTTATTTATTTATTTATTTATTTATTTTGTCATGTTCCTGTGGTGTATATTGGAGGTGGTGACCTTTTGAGAGCTGTATGCAATGAAATGTCATTTTAATGTATGCCGATCAGTGTACATTCCAAGTGACGATAAAGTTATTGTTCTGTTCCGTTCCGTTCCGTTCCATTCCATTCCTTATGTTTATATACAATCTGTTCCATTCCATTCCATTCCAATTGTTATTCTATTCTATTCTATTCTATTCTATTCTATTCTATTCTATTCTATTCTATTCTATTCTATTCTATTCTATTCTATTCTATTCCATTCCATTCCATTCCATTCCATACCATACCATACCATACCATACCATACCATACCATACTGTTCTGTCTCTAAACGGAATCATGTTGGCGAAGGTAAGGGTTGGGAGAGGAGGTCTAAATTTAAACCATTGTCTTTTTTTCCTTCTTTTTGGGGGGTCAACAGATCATGAAGCCATGATGGGATGGGGTGAAAATCAGAAGATGCATTACGCCACCATCGCTGAAGAAGACAACAGATACCCACCGTAGAGACACTGATGCTCCAGCCTCTCGAAGATCTGGGCGCTTTGGTTGAGCTGCTCCCGAAAGCTCTCGGCGACGTAGTAATCCACCTCACTGTCCCGCAGGAGATCTTCAAAAGCTCGGATCAAGTTGGACAGGTGTTGCCGGTAAGTGGCACAAATGTTGTGGCTCTCGTGGATTTTCTGGCGCTGGAGGGACTCCTCGTGAAGCGACGGGCAGACGGAGAAATCTGGCCTGCCAAAAACAGAAGCGGCAAGCTCCAGCCAAGCGTTCTAAAAAAAAACCCTTTCTAAATGATTGTTCTTCATTTTGTTTAGAAAATGTATATGTGAAGTTTCTGAAAGATGCCCTAATTAATTCATGAGCCACGAGCCAAATTTCAAAAGAAATACAGTCATGTATTAGGAGCACCATTTCGGCAATATTTGGATGCAGTTAGAACTAATCCCACGTAGATTTACATTCCCCTATGACCCTGTCTCTCCCCTCCTCCCTGGCCATGTCATAAATCACATTCTCCAATTAACCACTTTGGCTGGCTGTGGAATCCAACACCCTCCTTCTGATTGCGGTCAGGAAGAATGTATGGAATGTCGCTTCAGTTAGGGAAATCAATCAGCTCTATCAGTTCTCCCTCCCTCCTGCTCATGGCAACTTGAAAGCTTTGCAAGTTGACAGTATACTGTCACCCGCTCACTCTTAGTGACTCTGGGCAGTTTACCCAAAAACATCAAAACTCAAGACAGGTAGTCCTCGATTTACAACACATTTGTTTAGTGACTGTTCGAAGTTACAACGGCGCTGAAAAAAATTGGCCTGTGACCGTTTTTCACACTTACGACCGTTGTAGCCTCCCCGTGATCAAAATTCAGACATTTGGCAACTGACCCCTATTTATGACGGTTGCAGTGTGTAATCATGATCTTTTGATCATGTGATCAGTTTTTGCGACCTTCCGAGAAGCTATGTTAATAGGGAAGCCAGATTCACTTAAACAACAATTTGACTCATTTATCAACTGTAGTGATTCACTTAACAGCTGAGGCAAAAGGGGAAAAAAACAGGTTGTAAAATGAGGCAAAGCTCACTTTGCTAAATAATAATAATAATAATAATAATAATAATAATAACTAAATTAAGTTAAATTAAATTAATTTAAGTTAAATTAAGTTAAGCTTAGTTAAAGTTCACTTAGCAACAGAAATTGTGGGGTCAATTGTGGCCATAAGTCAAGGACTACCTGTAGACAACAATAAAAACCATAAATACATACACATACATTGCAGGCACTGGATAGGGAAAATAAAAATTCATATTTTATCCCTTCCAGAATTACCAGGGTAGTTTTAGACCAAAGGTTTAGGGATGTTTTAGATCAAGGCCATCCAATTTTTGGCAACATCAACGCTTGCGGACTTCAACTCCCAGAATTCTCCAGCCAGCTGGCTGGGGAATTCTGGGAGTTGAAGTCCATGAGCGTTGAAGCGTTTGCAAATTTGCAAATCTAGATTAAATTAAATCCTTCGCTCGATTGCGCCAATCGTTTGATAATTTTCCTCTCTATCGATCAATCAGATCAGAAATCAAGCTGCTCAGGAAGTCCACACCTGTTATGGAGGATGATATTCAGGTGTTTGCAAAGTTATTTTCACTTCTCCCTTGGCTAACCGGGATCTAACCAAACGTGGCTTTAAACGTAGGAAATAAAATTGAGAGCAGGTTTCATGCTGTGGCTCGGGAATGAATTTTTCCATTCCTTCGCCTCGTTGATATATTTCTGTATTTTGTTTACAGAGATGGGGGAGCGCCCTTTCCCCCCTTCCTATCTTTGCCTGTGATAAGTGCAAATAAAATGCTGATTTTGCCACGAAGGGAAGATGCTGCATTTTTTAAAATAAAAAGCCTAAACTGGACAGATAAAAGATTGTTGGAGCTGGTGTTCTCGGCCCGTTCCCCAAAATTCAGAGTTTCTGAATCTTCCTAGCCTGGCTAGGTGGCTCAGTGGCTAAGATGCTGAGCTTGTCGATCAGAAAGGTTGGCAGTTCGGCGGTTCGAATTCGTAGTATAGGTCTCCTGTGTGAGCAGGGGGTTGGACTAGATGACCTCCAAGGTCCCTTCCAACTCTGTTACAGTTGTTGTTGTTGTTGTTGTTGTTGTTATTATTCACAAAATGACAATATACACAGCAAACAAGATAACCATGCTTGATGATGATAAATAAATAAATAAATAAATAAATAAATAAATAAATAATTTTATTTCTATACCGCCCTTGTCCCGAAGGACTCAGGGCGGTGTACAGCCTATTAAAAACACAAGACAACATCAGTTAAAATAGCTTAAAATTATTAAATGAATTCGGCTCAATTTAAAACCCCAGGAATTTAAAACCCAATTTAAAATTGTTATGTTGATAGACCAGCCTGGCAGAACAACAGGGTCTTGAGTGCACAACGAAATACCCGGAGGTCGGAGATCCTACGTATTTCCGGGGGCAGTTCATTCCACAGGGCTGGGGCTCCCACAGAGAAGGCCCTCCCCCTGGGTGTCGCCAGCCGACATAACTTGGCCGATGGCACCCTGAGGAGACCCTCTCTGTGGGAGCGGACTGGTCGGTGGGAGGCTATTGGTGGCAGAAGTCGGTCTTGAAGGTACCTGGGTCCTGTGCCATGGAGCGCTTTAAAGGTGGTGACCAACACCTTGAATCGCACCCGGAAGACCACTGGGAGCCAGTGCAGCTCGCGCAGGAGGGGTGTCACATGGGCACAACGAGTTGCGCCCATAACCACCCGCGCGGCCGCATTCTGGACCAGCTGGAGCCTCCGAGTGCTCTTCAAGGGAAGCCCCATGTAGAGAGCATTACAATAGTCCAGCCGGGAGGTGACAAGGGCATGAGTGACCGTGCGCAAGGCGTCCCGGTCCAGAAAGGGCTGCAACTGGCAGATCAGGCGAACCTGATAAAAGGGCCCCTGGCCACGGCCGTCATATGCTCTTCTAAAGACAGCCGTGCGTCCAGGAGGACACCCAGATTGAGAGCCCTCTCTGTGGGGGGCAAGGATTCACCCCCAATAGTCAGCGATGGCACCTGCTGACTATATCGGGACGCCGGAAGCCACAGCCACTCGGTCTTGGAATGATGATGATTATACACAAATTGACAATATACACAGCAAACGAGATAACCATGCTGGATTATTATTGTTATTATTATTATTGGTTAATCTTTAGTGAGATTCACAGCCTTTGAGGCTGGTTAATAGCTCAGCAGCTCGAGTCCTAATCAAGGACTTATTATTATTATTATTATTATTATTATTATTATTATTATTATTATTATTTTATTATCATTATTATGGGGCTGAATTGAGGTCGTACGTTCGAGGACTACTTGTATTATAACCATGTTTGTTCTTGTTGGGTGTTTTTTGCAGGCACACCCAACCACAAACCCTTTTCTACTCACTCGTCCCGGGGGGTCACGCTTTTGAGCTTGTCGTGCAGACGATGAACTTCGTCCACCAGCTTCATGTTGGCCATCTGCTCTTTCTCAAGCTCGGCTTCGTTTTCCGACAACAACTCTCTGAGCTTCTGGACGGTCCGGTCGTTTGAAGGACCGGATCCAGAAGAATCCTCAACGCCTTCCTTGGGCTGCGTCTCGTTGGAGAAGCTGGTCAATTCCGGCTCGCTTTCCTTGAACCCCGCCGGAAAGGGACTCTCCCCGTCGCTCGGAACATGATCCAGAGGGTCGCTGGGAGGACGCGGTTCGATCAGATCGAATTGGATCAGCAGCATCTGGTATTTTTCCACCACGGATTTCAGATCCCTGATTCTTTGTCTCAGGTCTTCGATGTCATTCACGGCTTCGCAGTCGAACGCGTCAAGACTGAGCGCGCTCTGTTTAAGGGAAGGGCTCTTCATGCCCCCCAAGAACACGGATGCGAGGTCCCCATACTGCTTCTCGGGGACACCGAGCGGGGAGAGAAGCTCTGGCAAAGCAGCCTGTTTGGACTCGGGGATCTCCCTTTCTGTTTCTGGAACGGAAAAAGACAAATGCATTTGAACCAAAGATGGACTCGGTTTGGGACTAAGGAGAAATTCATTGACACTGAGAACAATCGACCCATGGAACAGCTCGCCACCAGAGGTTGTGGGTGGAGGCTTTTAAAAAGAGACTGGACAGACATTTCTCTGAAAGGCTATAGGTGTCAACTAGCAAAGCATCCCTGGCCTGCTCTCGTGTTGACATAGGCAAGGGGGATGGGAAAACGGCAAAGCAGCACAGCAGCCAAAAACAAAAGCACATTCCAGACATATGTCTCTCAAGGCTGTCTCCCAGGGTTACCCACAGCAGCCGGCAGGGAGTGATCACTATAATCCGCAAAATTGCTCCGTTGGCGAATGTGACTGATGACACACCCTGGGTGAAGGGGGGAAACAGGGTCATGCCCGGGTCGTAAATTACGTGGGGTCAAAGTTGGCTTCACTTGAAATGTGCCGACATGACGCTCCTAATAAATAACTGGATTTCTTTTGAAGCTTGGCTCGAGGCTCATGATTTAATTAGGGCATCTGTTGGAACCCTGACCATAGGGTCTCCTGCTTGAGCAGGGGGTTGGACTAGAAGACCTCCCAGGTCCCTTCCATTATTCTGTTATTCTGTATATTTGTTTGAGGTAGTTAAAGTGTCCAACGTATGTTGCTAAAACTTGAACCCACATTCCTAAACGTTACACTTACTGGTTCTTGAACAGGAAGGAACTTCTTCCTATGGATTGACTCCAGCAACTAAACCAAAATTATGGTTTGTTGAAGAAAGAGGGAAAACAAGCAGTTTTATATTTGTGGGGTCCTTGGTGGTTTCTGAGCTTGGGTGTTGTTGTTTTTTTGCAAACGTTTCACTACCCCGTTAGGGAACATCATCAGTGTCAGAAGAGTCACTCCCTTCTAGCACTGATGATGTTATCTAGTTAGGTTATGAAACGTCTCCGTGAAAATCACCAAGGCCAGAGAGCACTAAAGACCCTACACTCCTCCTCCTCCTCCTCCTCCTCTACACAAACCCCATTCCTTTCTAGCACTGATGATATTATCTAGTTGGGTTATGAAACATCTGCTAAGAAAACAACCCAGCTCAGAGAGCACCAAGGACCACACAGTCCTCTTCCCCTCATCCTTTCTCCTCCTCTTCCTACTCCCCTCTTCCTTTCTCCTCCTCCTCCTCCCCCCTCTCTTCCTCTTTCTCCTCCTCCTCCCCTCCTCCTCTCTCTCTTCCACCTCCCTGCAAACCCCACTCCCTTCTAGCACTGATGATATAACCTAGTTGGGTTATGAAACCTCTGCAAGAAAACAATGCAGCTCAGACAGCACTAAGGGCCCCAGACTCATTATCCTCCTCCTCCTTTCCACAAACCCCATTTCCTTCCAGCACTGATGATGTAACCTAGTTGGGTAATGAAACATCTGCAAGAAAACAATCCACCTCAGACAGCACAAGGACCCCGTAGTCTTCCTCTTTTCCTCCTCCTCCTCTTCCTCCTCCCCACAAACCCCACTCCCTTCTAGACTGACGACATGACCTAGTTGGGTTACGAAACACCTGCGAGAAAACAACCCAGCTCAAAGAAGCACTTAGGGACCCCACGGTTCAATCCTGAGCTACAAATATTCTCTTCTATCGGAGCCATTTTATTTCTTTACGACTTAGATTCATATCTCCCAGGAGCTTAAAATAGCATCTGTCACATTCCTGCCCCCAATTTCTTTTTTTCGCCAGTTGCCAATCCTGAATTGTAAGCTCAGCTAAGGGAGAAAGATCGGCAACGAACTCATTTTAATGAGCTTCCATGGGGTGGAGTGGGGGGAAGGGGGGAGTGGGCCTGTAGCCTTACAATTTGCACTTTCCAAATTCTAACCTGCCACCTTTAAGGCCCAACTACCTGCAGTTCTTCAAATAATTAAAACAAACCTCAATGTGCATGTATTTTTTTTTAAAAAAAAAAGAACCTAATTTTGCTGGCATTTATACGCGGCCACTTTCTCTTGCCTATTTGCTATTCCATTTTGCAAGGAAAGAAATTATTGATGGGTGTTAACTTTGGAGGTCTGTTTGATGTCGAGAAAGAGGGAATGGGAAATCTGATACCAGGTTCACTCCACGATCATTAATCCCACGTACAAAACTGCTTTAAGCTGTTCGGTTACATCCCGAGAAATTCAAACAGGGGAAATGGGTTGCGGGGGAAAGGTATCTTGTAGCTCACAAAACGTGCTTGTTAGAAGGTACTTGAATGGCCATTTAAAAATAAAATTACAGAAAGGATCAGAGAACCTTCATCGCTTCCAGCTCAGAAGGAAGCTACACCTTCCAATTATACAATTTAACCGGCTTCGTGAATCCCGCTGACGAGTCAAAAATAAAAAGTTAATTCTCAGAAGCTGCTTTGCCAAAACGAACTACAAACGGGGGGGGCCGGGGAGGAACAATTAACGGCAGCAAAATCGACGATGAGACGGAATATTTTAACAGAAAAGAACAGAATATTTTAACCTGGGTTTGTGTTCTGCCCCAGCTACGGATCCCAAAGAACGCAGCACACACAAACTCTATACATGTTCTGTCCCCGTACCACACACGCACCCCCACAGATGGCCCGGGGTTAATAAGCCACACGACAAAACTCTTTGAAGATAAAGCTGGCAGCAACCCAGTGGCTAGCTGCCAATTCAGACTTTACTCACACAAAACAAAGATTAGACTGCCAGCATTCCGATAAAACAGGCAGAGTTTCAACCATACAAGGATTAATCCAAATGCAGTCCGATAAAGCAGGCAAAGTCCAGTAACGCAGAGATCATGGATTATTTCCAGTTTTTGCTCATCACAAACTGAACCGGCCACCACACCCACATTTATACCCTGCAGGGTGTGGTCCAGTGACTCAGCTAATCTCTGGCACGCCTTCCCCTCTGCTGCGCATGCTTCTCCCTGTGCAGCTGTCGAGGATCCAGCCAGCACTTATCTCCTTCGTCGCTGTCCACCTGTGGCTGCGGGGACGTGCTTGGCTCTGAGCCTATCATTTGGCCTTTGGTGTCCTCCGGAAGCATTGCCAGAGAGGAGGGTCCTGGAGAGGGAGGCCTTGCCAACTCCTCTCCCTCACTCTCAGAGTCTGCATCTGTCAATAGCCCAGGCTCAGGCAACGGAGCCACAACAATACAAAGCTTATTTTACTCAAATAACTCCAAAGTTATAACAACCAAAGGCTGCTAAGAAACTGTCTTAACAGCCTACCATAATTCTAAGATAAGGTAATCACAATCTTACTAGAGTTGGCAGAAAGCCCAGAAGCAATTTTGCAGAGAATCCAGACGCGAAGGAGAGTGAACTAAAGTTGTTCCCTACAGCTTGCTGCAAGTGGCGTTCTTCCTTAAATAGACTAAGGGAGTGGCCAATTAGCCCCAAATCTTACTCTCGAGGAGACCTCCTCCTGAGGAGCCACTCCTGCCTTTTGGCAGCTCTGCACGCCCGTGCATCGAGAAGAGGCTCCTCCTCTTCGTCCTCTTCACTTAAAGGAGCTTTTGGAGGTTCTGAAGGCCCTGGCTGAATCCCCATCTCTGGCACATCTTATCCAGCCTCCTCACTGTCCGACTGGAACGCCAGCTGCACAGGTTGCTGGCGCAGCACCACACCAGCCTCCTCGTTGTCGGAATCAGCTACAATCTGCACAGGCCGCTGACGGGCCACAACAGTTTGTTTTGTTTTGGGTTTTTTGCTTTTTTTTTTTCTTTTTTTTGCAAGTTGGGTTAGCAATTGCACACCCTGCAAACTGCACCTTTGCACACACACACACACACAATTGTAGGAGCTGCAGAAATTCAAACTAGGAGAAACTGTACCTATTTTGCTTGCGTTGCTAATGTTCTGATCCTGGTCTTTTTGGCCAGCGCTTTGGATACCGGGCAGGTTAAGATCTGCTTCAGAGACCTTTGGCTGGACTGCCGATGCTTCTGTAGAAATAGGTAGGTGATAAAATATTGAGTTTAAGAGGCCAGGAAATGACAAATTTTAAATCATGTAAATAAAATTTGAAAATGGAGAAAAAGGTGGTTGTTTTTTAAATTCATATTCTCCTATTTTAAGGTGGGGGGGAGGGACATTTCACTGAAATTTTAAACTAGGATTTAAAAGTTAAGTTCAGTGCATCCTTGGAAAGAAGTGGAAATGTTATTCTTTCTGTATATATATTTGTGTTTTCCTCCCTTTGTGGATTTTCCGGCATGTATTGCTATTCTTTTTCTACGTTTTCACCTGATGGCTAAATTTATCCTATTTTACCTGTATGCTATGTAAAATGTAAATACCATTATTGGAAAAATGAAAATAATGACAATAAAACTCGACAATTGTTGATTATCGCTTGAGAAATCTCCTGTTGCTGTTGTTTTTTTACGGTTTCAAATTTTTGGACAAAGATGGGATTTAAGCCTCTTTAGAAACCGTAGTAAATAATAGGAGATTGCAAGAGACATTTAGAGACAATATAAAAAGACTTTCTAGGGAAAACCTAATTTTCGAGCCTACTCACTTGGCTCTCTGCCAGAGGCGATGTAATGCCACATTCCAACGATGTCATCTTTGTTGGGCATTACATCGTCTCTTATTTCTAAGGAAAATCCTACATTTCTGGACTATTCACTTGGCTCTCTGCCAGGGGTGATGTAATGCCACATTGCAATGATGTCGTCTTTCTTGTGCATTACGTCGTCTCTTATTTCTAAGGGAAAACCTAGGTTTCGAGCCTTTTCACTTGGCTCCGTGCCAGGGACGATGTAATGCCACATTTCAATGATGTCGTCTTTTCGTGCATTACGTCGTCTCTTATATTTGGGGAAAACCTAGAAATAATCAGGTGGGGGCAACCCCGTGAGTACACGCGTGAACAGGAGAGCAATTGTGCAGGCAATGCAAACAAGGCCACAAGCGCTGGCCGTTGCTCCCACTTACACAGCCCAGTGGCCAAAAGCCTACAACCCAGTAGCAGGCTGTGGCCCACAGGTTGGGGACCTCTGTCCTAGTGGACAAGCTCTTATATGTCCAAAGGAAAGGAAGAGGTGGAAGTTGGGTTGATCTCAGGGGTGGGATCCAGCCGGTTCTGACCGGTTTGGGCGAACCAGATGCTAATTTTACATCTGGTTCGCCGAACCGGTAGTTGCAAGGACTGGCTAGCCCCACCCACTTCCACCCCGCCCCTCCCAGGAGTCTCCATGCGGCCAGTTTTGGATGCCAGGTAAGTGCAGGGCCCGCACGGAGAATCTGGGCAGGGAAAAACGGGCCTTCCGAAAGTTCTGGGAATCCAGAAACGGGCCTGTTTCCACCCTCCAGAGCCTGGGGATGGCCGTTTTCGCCCGCCCAGAGGCTCAATGAAAGCCTCTGTAGCCTGGGGAGGACGAAAAATAGGCCTCCTGGAAGTTCCAGAAGTCCAGAAACCGGCCCATTTCCAACCTCCAGGGGGCCTCCAGAGCCCAGGGGAGGCTGTTTCGCCCTCCCAGAGGCTCGAGAAAAGCCTCCGGAGCTTGGGGAGGGTTAAAACACCTCCTCCCCGCCGTGGTGCAGGAGGCCGAGTAGGCCACGTCCACCCAGCAACAGGGCAGACAACCAGTTGGTCTCCTTGCAAGATATCTCCCCATACCTGTTTTTTTGTCTTCTCCTCCTATGTCCTTCCGGATGGACCCGTGACCCTCGGCCTCGCTTTGGCGGGCCTCTTCTCTCAACTGCCTTCCCTTCAGACCTTGGTCCAGGGTGAAGGCACAAGGCTGGAGGTCTGGTCTGGGCAGTGGGGTCATTAAGGAGATGCTCCCCAGGGATCTCGAGGGCTTCAGCAAAACCGGCAAGCGCGATTTCTTGGATTGGTAACAAGAGTTGCTCTGAACGAAAAACAGAAGATCGAGAAAAGATTTTAATGGCGCATCAACAGAGGCCAGCTTGGAGAATCAAAAACAGTCTGATAAAAACCAGGACAAGCTGAGAGAGGAGAAAAATGGGGTACCATTTTTGCGTCTGGGATGTGGGTGAGGGAAGACACACCCCAACTGGAGAAGAGGATGAAAAAAATCAGCCTCGCGGGACTGAACAGGAGTAAAATAGTTACCCGTTCCCTCTGGTTTTTGTGCTTCTAATACAGGCGACTTATACCGGTTCATTTAGTGACCGTTCAAAGTTACAATGGCACTAAAAAAAATCACATAGCAGGCCAGTGCTGAACAAGGAGAGATTCAAGCTGGAAATGAGAGAAATTTTCAGATAGAGAGAGCAATCAACCCATGGAAGAGAAGTTCCCTTCAGAAGTTGTGGGAGCTTCATCCCTGGAGGCGTTCAAGAAGAGCCTGGACTGCCATCTGTCAGAAATGGTGTAGGGTTGGACTAGATGACCTCCAAGGTCCCTTCCAACTCTGTTAATCTGTTAATCTTTCCTATTGCCTACTCTCTTAGCACCTTACAACTATAAACTTGGTTGTTTGTTGTCTTACAATTTACGCTGATTGTTTTTATTAGCAGTATTTCATTTCAAACAATCAACTGGAACTGAGCTGGATGGGACCTTGGAGGTCATCTAGTCCAACCCCCTGCTCAAGCAGGAGACCGTACCATTTCAGACAAATGGTTGTCTGATTTTTTCTTAAAAACCTCCAGGGATGAAGTACCCACAACTTCTTAATTAATCGTTAACTGTCCTCACTGTCAGGAATTTTTTTTTTTTAATTTGATTTATATGCCGCCCTTCTCCGGAGACTCAGGGCGGCTTACAAGGCGTTAAGCAATAGCCTTCATCCTTTTGTATATTTTATACAAAGTCAGCTTCTCTTTCTTTCTTTCTTTCTTTCTTTCTTTCCTTCCTTCCTTCCTTCCTTCCTTCCTTCTCTTTCTTTCTCTTTCTCTTCTTCTTTTTTTAAATTTGATTTATATGCCGCCCTTCTCCGAAGACTCAGGGCGGCTTACAATGTGCTAAGCAATAGCCTTCATACTTTTGTCAGCTTATTGCCCCCACAAACTGGGTCCTCAATTTACCTACCTTAGAAAGGATGGAAGGCTGAGTCAACCTTGAGCCTTGGCGAGATTCGAACCTGCAGTAATTGCAAGCATCTGGTCTTAATAACCGGCTTAATAACAGGGTGCCTTAGACCACTGTACTCCCTCAGTTCTAGGTTGCTTCTCTCCTTGATCGGTTTCCATCTATTGTTTCTTGCCTTGCGTTCTAGTGATTTATCATTATCATGAGAGCCGAGGGGACGCAGTGGTTAGAGGGCAGCACTGCAGGCTACTTCAGCTGACTGCTAGCTACAGTTCGGCAGTTCAAATCCCGCCGGCTCAAGATTGACTCAGCCTTCCGTCCTTCCGAGGTGGGTAAAATGAGGAACCAGATTGTTGGGGGCAATATGTTGACTCTGTAAACCGCTTAGAGAGGGCCGTAAAAGCACTGTGAAGCAGTATATAAATCTAAGTGCTATTGCTATCGCTATGATTTTATGATTATGATCATCACTTGTTGATTGCATGTATACTGACAGATTATTCACCAGAGACAAATTTCTTGTGTGTCCAAACATACTTGGCCAATAAAAATTCTATTCTATTCTATTCTATTCTATTCTATTCTATTCCATTCCACATATTCCATTCCATTCCATTCCATTCCATTCCATAATCTATTCTATTCCATTCCATTCCATTCCATTCCATTCCATTCCATTCCATAATCTATTCTATTCTATTCTATTCTATTCTATTCTATTCTATTCTATTCTGGTCTGGTCCGGTCCAGTCCAGTCCAGTCCAGTCCATTCATTCCATTCCATTCCTTCTCTATTCTATTCTATTCTATTCTATTCTAT
This sequence comes from Arizona elegans, assembly GCA_022577455.1. Lineage (NCBI taxonomy): Eukaryota > Metazoa > Chordata > Lepidosauria > Squamata > Colubridae > Arizona > Arizona elegans. The sequence goes on from JAKOOJ010000031.1 coordinate 1,462,551, forward strand.
TCTATTCTACTCTACTCCATTCCATTCCATTCCATAATCTATTCTATTCCATTCCATTCCATTCCATTCCATAATCTATTCTATTCTATTCTATTCTATTCCATTCCATTCTATTCCATAATCTATTCTATTCTATTCTATTCTATTCTATTCTATTCTATTCTATTCTATTCTATTCCATTCCATTCCATTCCATTCCATATTCCATTCCATTCCATTCCATTCCATTCCATAATCTATTCTATTCTATTCTATTCTATTCTATTCTATTCTATTCCATTCCATTCCATTCCATAATCTATTCTATTCTATTCTATTCCATTCCATTCCATTCCATTCCATTCCATTCCATTCCATTCCATTCCATTCCATTCCATTCCATAATCTATTCTATTCTATTCTATTCTATTCTATTCTATTCTATTCCATTCCATTCCATTCCATAATCTATTCTATTCTATTCTATTCCATTCCATTCCATTCCATTCCATTCCATTCCATTCCATTCCATTCCATTCCATTCCATTCCATTCCATTCCATTCCATTCCATTCCATTCCATTCCATAATCTATTCTATTCTATTCTATTCTATTCTATTCTATTCCATTCCATTCCATTCCATATTCCATTCCATAATCTATTCCATCCCATCCCATCCCATCCCATTCATTATTTCATTCTCTATTCTATTCTATTCTATTCTATTCTATTCTATTCTATTCTATTCTATTCTATTCTATTTTCTGTTGCCCATGGTCACACGATGAACATTTAAATACTTGGCAACTGACTCATATTGCGACCTTCCAAGGGGGAAAGTGGATTCAATTAACAACCGTGTTACTAACTGAGCAACGGGGCAAGAGTTCACTTCATTCTCTTGCCTGTCAAGGGAAAATCTGGGGCTCCATTGTGGCAGAAGGAGGACTGACTCCCTGTAAATTGAACAAACTTGATTTTAAAGTGCGATTCTTACCTAGTGTTCTCCTCCCTTCCCTTTTTTCCCTACGAGCCCTTTGCAAGTTCAGAAAGATTTTTTAAAAAATGATTAAGGAAGCACGTCGACATCCCCCATGCCTCATTAACTTAAGAAATTACCCCTGAATGTTGCGATAACTATGAAAATTACTAGTTATTTCTGGGCATTAAGGATGTTCGGGAACAATGCTCTACCAGTGACTGATTAGCTGTAATGGAGAATAATGGCTAAGAGACCGTAATAGCTAGAAGCAACGTTACTCCAACTGCCTCAGAATTTCTTCTGGGTGGGGAGGGGGTAGGACAACCCCCACCCGCCATCTCCCCTGGAAGACACACTCTCTGGGAAGAGCCATCTCTTTGCCTCAGTTACTCAGTGAGGAAGGGGTGAGGAAGGACAGGGAAAGAGAAGAAAAAAAAAATAGAAATGGCCTGGAGGCCCTCTAGGGACGGGGTCACCAACATTTCGGACCTCAGGGACCACTAAATTCATAATTTTAAATCCTCCGGACCACTAATATGATCTGCCTAATGACCGGCTGAATGGGCGTGGCTGGGTGGTCATGTGACTGGGCGGGCGTGACCAACTCGATGTCACTCATGTTGAGGGGCGCCTCGCCTGCTTCTATTCGCCCCTCCCCTCCCAGCCACTCCTCGCCTGCCCGCCCAGGCTCCTTAGGGCCCCAACAGGAAGCAGTTGTTGGAGCTAAGCAGCCACCACGAGAAAGAGTTGGCAAAACAGCTCAGTTCAGATTGGATCTGGCCGAGAAGGAGGCTCAGCAGAAGCCCCTCACTGAGGACTAGGAGCATAGGCTTTCCAAGCAGAGGGAAGACCTGCAGGAATGCAAGGCCAGGTACTGGCGCCTGGAGGCTCAGTGGGCTGAGATGGTCAGCCAGTTCCAGGCCATGATGCAGTCCCACTGGAACGAGGCCCTCCGGCTCTTTGCCACTAGTGACTCTTCCCTCCAGCCTTCACCCAAAGCCCCACACCAGGAGGCTGAAGCAGACTCCAGATCAGAATTTCTGCCCCCCTCCGACCCACACAAGACGACCCCGAAGGGGGAGACTCTCTGCAGCAACACAAACATTCATTGCACATATCCGTCCCAGGGGCCGCAGTTTGAGGACCCCTGATTTAGTGCAATATAAAAAAAATTTCTGCGGACCACCAAAATTTACTCTCGTCTAGCACTGATGATGTTCCCTAGTTTGGTAACGAGACATCTCCAAGAAAACCACCAAGCTCAGAGAACACCAGGGATGACTTCTCCTCCTCCTCCTCCTCCTTTCTGCAAACCCTACTCTCTTCTAGCACTGATCATGTTCCCTAGTTTGGTGATGAGACGTCCCCGCAAGAAAACCACCGAGCTCAGAGAGCACCAAGGACCCCCTCGTTTCAACCCTGATCGACAAAGGATTCTCCTTCCGTTGATACTCACTTTGTTTGCTTTGCCAACTGGAAGAAGAGCCTTCTGCGGATCGCTCTTGGCCGAGACGTACCTCTGCCGGCAATCCTGATCAAACCGAGAAGATTGGGTGGTGGCTCCGTCTTTAGAGACCGTCGTCCTTTTGCCTTCGTGCTTCGGCCTCGCGGCGCCCCCCGATGAGCCGGTGATCGTTTGGGTAGCCGTGTCCTTCACTTCCACTTTGGACGATTCAGTCTCCACGTTCAACTCGCCTGTGGTTTCGGCATTCTCTTGGCCGGGAGTGGGTTGTGGTTCACCTTGTTGCTTCAGCGAGACGTTGGCTTGCATAAGCTGTTCGAGTTCAGATCTCAGCTGAATAATCAGCTGCTTCAGATCCCCTTCCTCTTTATTCTCCAGATCATCGCTTAAACTGTCTCGATCGGCGATCTTCTGAGGATCTAACGGCTCGTTTGCAGTTTGGCTCTGTCCTTGTCTGCTTCTTTAGGCAGAAAGCGGAGACGGGAGGAGGAACCAAGGGAGAGAAATAACAAAATATTAAAAAAAAAACCCAAACATTTGTAAGAAAACAAATTCACCCGTTGCAAAACAGTTTCCAGGTTCATCATAAAGCCGGAACGAATTCCTTTTTTCATGTCAACCACCTCAGAGAGTCAGATGAGAAGGCGGAAGATTAGCGAAAACAGTAGGAGTCGCTTTAAAATAATAATAACAGAGATTCAGAAACAAACTTAATCCGAGAGTTATCGAGAAATGATTACGTACAATTTGGCGAGAGTTTAAAAATAAAATAGCAGGCTGGTCAAAAAAAATCGTTTGATGGAAGCTGCTGTTTTCCCCTAGAAAATGGGAATCATTTTCTCACTTATCACAGTCAGGCAGGTTCTGGGGAGGGGCAGAGGGCAGAGAGAAACCAAAAGTGCTCCGGAGGCGCCAAAGTAATTTTGCTGTTTTTCCAGAATATTGTTCTGACCTAGGCTTCCTTAGAAAGCATATAGCACAATCTTAGTCCTGGCAAACCTATTTAATTCAAATGGCTGTGAATTATTGTCATTCCCAGTCCAAAAGGCTTCTTAAACAGTCTTTCAGAGGAGTGTTTACAAACACCCACCTTATCTCCCTTGGAATGCTGCCAGAGAGCTAATTTCCAGCCACAGGGCAAGGCCAAACTTGGCACAGAGTCACAGACAGAAGTTTCAAATCTTGAATCGGCCAGATGAACTAATTGCTTCCTGCAAAAGCTCATGTCCCATTCGCTTCTCTTTTATGTCTTATGGGGGGGGGGGGGCAATCATCTCCAAGCCTTACTCCCAAGTCGACCCTGTTTCCTTAATTGTTCCCGTCTCCTGGCAGCTCTGCGCATGCACACACTGGGAACAGGCTCCCGCTGTTCTTCTGCCTCACTGATGTCAGATTCCAGAGACTCCGAATGCAGCAAAGAACTACCAGATGGCCTTGGCCCCCTCTCTGCCTCCGACGCAGAGCCCTCATCCGAGTCTTCCCCAGACTCCAGGACTGGCCCATGTTCCTCTCCAACCTCCTCACTATCCGAATCTGCTGCTAGCTCTGCTGGCCGCTGGTGGGCCACAACAAATAAACCATTCAAGAGAGTTAAGTCCTCAATTTACCCCAAATAGTGACCATTCAAAAGTTACAACAGGATTGAAAAAATGTGATTTATGAGTGTTCTTCACAGTTAGGATCTTCTGCAGAGTTCACACGATCATGTGATCGAAATTCAGACGCTTGGCCACTGACTCATAGTTATGGCAATTGCAGCGTCCCAAGGTCATGTGATCCGCTTTTGCGACCATCCAACAAGCCAAGTCAATGGGGAAGCCGGAATCACTTAACAACTGGGTGACTAACTTAACAGAATAACTGAGATAGAAGGGACCTTGGAGGTCTTCTAGTCCAACCCCCTGCCTAGGCAGTAAACCCTACATCATTTCAGACCACTTCAGATCAACACTTAATAACTGCAGTGATTCACTTAAGAATTGCATCAGGAAAGGCCATTAAATGGGACAAAGCTCGCTTAACACATATCTCGCTTAACAACAGAAATTTTTGCCTCAAACCGGGAGCATTTCACCCCTAATATAAGCCCCACCCCCAAAATAAGCCCCAGTTAAGACTATCTGCCAGATGGGTGCATTTAGTACCGTATTTTCCCGAAAATAAGACCCAACTGGAAAATAAGACCTAGCATGATTTTTCAGGATGCTTGTAATATAAGCCCTACTCCCAAAATAAGCCCCAGTTAAGATCGTCAACAGACGGAGGCATTCATTACTGTATTTCCCCCAAAATAAGACCTAACTGGAAAATAAGACCTAGCATGATTTTTCAGGATGCTTGTAATATAAGCCCTACCCAAAAATAAGCCCCCGTTAAGATTGTCAGCCAAATGGGTGCATTTAGTACCGTATTTCCCCAAAAATAAGCCCTAACCAAAAATAAGCCCTAATGCGTCTTTTGGTGCAAAAATTAATATAAAACCCAGTCTTATTTTCCGGGAAATATGTGTATAATAAATTACATACTTAATTTTACATGTCTTAACTACAGCTAGAATTGTATTTGCACAACAATGGGAAAATTAAGAGATCCCGATAGAGGAAATTATAATTTAAAAAATATTAGAATGTGCAGAAATGGATAGATTAACACTTAAAATTAAGGAAAAAGAAGAAAATGAATACTTTTTAACATGGGACTTATTTTATCAATGGCTAGCCAATAAAAATAGAAGTTAGAAATACGGAAATACCAGAAAAGGACTACTTGTATAAAGAAGACCTTTTAAAACAGATAAGCAAATATTAGGATTACTATGAGATTAACACCAATGTGATGGATATTACTGTGAATATTATGATTATCTTTTTTCCCCGAAAATAAGACATCCCCTGATAATAAGCCCAATCGGGCTTTTGAGTGCATCCGCTAAAATAAGCTCCCCCCGAAAATAAGCCCTCCCCAAAAATATTTACATGTGGAGCTGGAAATCAGGTCAGGCGGCAAGAAGAGCCCCATTTTGCTCCACGCATTCCAAAATAATAAGATCTCCCCAGAAATAAGGCCAAGCGCTTATTTCAGGGTTCAAAAAAATATAAGACAGGGTCTTATTTTCGGGGAAACACGATATTATTTCTAAAAATTATTTGAACTCAGACAACACACCAGTAAATTAGAAATGGATTTTTTTTCTTTTATATATAATAAAAAACATTTTAAAACCTGAAAAAAACAACACCCCAATTCCAGTAACAACCTCAGCGATCCACTTAACGACTCGGGTGAGAAAGGTCGTAAGATGAGGCAAAGCTCGTTTAACAACAGCAGAACAACAGAAACTTTGGCCTCAGCTGTGATCAGAATCTTGCACTGTGAAACCTTAGCAGTCTGCAATCTCTCCAGACAAAAAGAGAAACTCAATTTCGTTAGCTTGCAATTCTTCCTCGTTCGGAGCTGACAAACTTTGATAGGCCTGGAGCCTCTTTTTCAAAGGCATCGTTTGACATGGGTGGTCTCACCTGCTCGGCCGCCCTCCCCGGAGGAAGCATCTTCCCTCCACGCCACCTACCCCCCTGAATCGCCAGGAAAGAAATTCGCCCCATAAACGAAGACAATGGAGCAAAACTCCACCTCTCCTAATGACTTAATTGCACGAAGAAATGAAACATTTCCTGGAGGCAGCTAGCCAATTTCTCCCAGGTAAATTAGAGAGAGGGCCATTATCTCCCTTCATCTTTAAAATGCAATTGCTTCCTGTATATAGATAGATAGATAGATAGATAGATAGATAGATAGATAGATAGGAAGTTTTTTATTTATTTTCCATTTAAAAAAATATAAACATTTCATCTCTCCTTAAGCAGCGTTTCGTCTGGGTGCAAATATTTCTCTGCAACATCCTGCCACAAATTACCCGTGTTTCCCTGAAAATAAGACCCTGTCTTATTTTTATTTATTTTTTGTACCCTGAAATAAGCGCTTGGCCTTATTTTTGGGGAGGTCTTATTATTTTGGGGCGCGTGGAGCAAGACGGGGCTCCTCTTGCCGTTTTACCTGATTTCCAGCTCTGCGTTTAAATATTTTCGGGAAGGGCTTATTTTGGGGGGGAGGCTAATTTTAGCACTCGAAAGCCCAATTGGGCTTATTATCAGGGGATGTCTTATTTTTGGGGAAACAGGGTATATACACTGAACAATTATACCTTGTGTAACTCTTCATTTCCTTCGTAACGTATCTTCTAATAAAAATACAATAGTAACATTAAACATAGTTATTCTCATCATACCCGTGTTATCAATTGCCATTTTATTCTTATCTGAAACTTATAACAAAGAAAATATGTGTTTAATTATTCATGTATTAACAGCAGCTAGAATTGTATTCACACAATATTGGAAAAGAGAAGAGATTCCTACTGAAGGGAAGGCGATTAGGAAAATATTAGAATGTGCAGAAATGAATAGAGTAACGCTAGCAATTAAAAGAGAAAGAACAAACTGATTATTATATGATATGGGAAACATTTTACCAATGGTTAGAGAATAAAAAAGGAAATTGGAAATAAAGGAAGAAGACAACAAGAAGAATAGAAAATACATTAAGATAGAAATAGCCCGTGTCTTGAGCTGCTCACTCACCGAGATTCAAATTCTGCTGCTTCATTTTCCTTCAGGAGGCACATGGGCGAAAGATTCTCTTCCAGAGTATCACAATTGTTAGCCGCTGGGCTCTCTTCAAAGTATCTGCTGGCAACTGGCTCGGGTTCAAACTCCGGTGGGTTCAGAGTCTTGTAGGATTGATCCAAAGAATCCAAAGGAATGATCTGATGGAAAGGGGGGAAAATGCTTTGGTCTTCGGCTGGTGGAAAGGAAACGTGTTAAGACACCTGTCCATCAATCTAGAGACAGGATAAGTTGAGGATAGCAATCAACTCTGGCCAAAGAGAAAGACCCTGTAATAATAGTTTTTTACTCCGTCCCATATTTGGGTAGACCAGGTTGCCCTGATAAAAAAAAACTTAATCTCTCCCCTGGTATAGCCGACAAAACTAGGAGAGCCCGTAGCTTAGAGGTTAATACATCTACCTAATACGTAAGCAGCCTGGGTTTGAATTCCAGAAGGGTATGGCTAGCTGACGAGAGCTACATAGCTTGAAATAGATCTATACTAGTCTCCCTTTATTTCTTTGTCGGTAAAATATGAATTTAACACCCTGTAATAATGTCCTCCATAAGATTCGTTTTCCTGAATGCCAGAATTGGGACACTTACAATGCAATGCAGCCTTGCAGACTTGGAAGATGGTACTGTCTTGGTTGAGCCTGTGGATGGATGCCCCCTTTGGGTCAAGGGTGGGATGGGATAGGGGGCAAAGGGAGGGGATGGGAGGAACAGAAGAGAAGGCAAAAGGGGGAAGAAGGGGGGAAAGAGAAGGGAGGAGGGGAAGATGGGAGAAGGGAGAAGAAAGAAAGGAGAAGAAGGGAGGAGAAGGGAGAAAAGAGAAGAAGGGAGAATGGGGAAGAAGGGGAAAAAGAGAGGAGGGAAAAGAGAGAAGAGAGAAAGGACAAGAAGGGAGAAGGAAGGAGAAGGGAGAAGAAAGAAAAGAGAAAAGAGAGGAGGGAAAAGAAGGGAGAAGGAGGGAGAAGCAGCAACAAGAGAAAAAAGAGAGGAGGGAGGAGGGAGGAGGGAGGAGGGAGAAGAGAGAAAGGAGAAGAAGGGAGAAGGGAGGAGAAGGGAGAAGAGAGAAAAGAGAAGAGAGGAGAGAGAAGAAGGGAGAAGAGAGAAAGAAGGAGGGAGAAGGAGGAAGAAGAGAAAAAAGAGAGGAGGGAGGAGGGAGAAGGGACAAGAGAGAAAGGAGAAGAAGAGAGAAAGGAGAAGAAGGGAGAAGGGAGGAGAAGGGAGAAAGGAGAAGAAGGGAGAAGAGAGAAAAGAGAAGAGGAGGAAGAAGAAGGGAGAAGAGAGAAAGAAGAAGGGAAAAGAGAGGAGAAGGGAGAAGAAGAGAGAAGGGGAAGAAGGGAGAAGGGAGAAGAGGAAAGAGAGAAGGGAGAAGGAGAGGGGAGGGGAGGAACACTAGTAGGGCGATGACAAAAGAACTGGAGTTATTTCCTCCTGTCAGCCTGTAACTTCCGTGTGGCATACATAGGATTGTAAACCCATAAATCCTTGCAGGGCATTTGTCTTCACGCCACCAAGGAGGGCTAAGTTTCAAACACAACCAGGTTCCACCTATTCTTGAAGGACCATCCAAGCAATTCTCTAGAACCGTGATGGAGAACCTACGGCACGCGGGCCCAAAGTGGCACGCGAAGCCATGTCATTCAGCACAAGCGGCCTTGCCTGTTTGTCCTCTGGGTTTCTAGCATGCACGAGGCCGTGACAATCAGCTGTCCTTCGTGCACGTGGCAGTGTCAAAAACCGGTGTGCATATGCGCGCCGGCCAGCTGATTGTCGCCCACGCATGTGCGCTAGAACCCGGAAATTCAGCTTTTCCGGAGTGTGGTCCTGACGAGCAGGTGCACACGTGAGATGTTTCCACGCAACCTTTTCGGCACTCGGTGCCGAAAAGGTTCACCATCATTGCTCTAGAATTTTGGAGCATCGTACCTTCCCCCCATCAGTGAGAACCCTTAAAAAACAGGCCGCTGGGCCAATTAACTCCCACCTCGCTCAGCGTCTCCGGACAGTCGCAGCTGGGCGCGCTCGCCTCTTCGTCGGAAGCCCCCAGCAGAGTCTGACTTTCCTCCGTCCGTTCAAGAAGCTACACAAAAGCGTGGAATGAGATGAAAAAAAGGCTGCATTGGTCAAAGGAAACTGAGTGATATGACGCATGTACAAACAAGTAATGCCTTTAAAAAAAAAAAAAGGAGAACAGAGACACGCCTGCAAACAAGAGTAACAGATACGAGGTTATTCAGTATCGGCACCGTCCCAAAAGATAGCAATAACAATAGCAATAGCACTTATATATCGCTTTACAGTGCTTTTACAGCCCTCTCTAAGCGGTTTACAGAGTCAGCCTTTTGCCCCCACAACAATCTGGATCCTCATTTTACCCACCTCGGAAGGATGGAAGGCTGAATCAATCTCGAGTCAGTCAGAATCGAACTGCTGGCAGTGGGCATAGTTAGCCTGCAATACTGCATTTTAATCACTGTTTTTTTTGAACCCTGAAATAAGCGCTTGGCCTTATTGCCATGCGCTCAAAAGCCCGATTGGGCTTATTATCAGGGGATGTCTTATTTTGGGGGAAACAATGTAGAAAGAAAGAAAGAAAGAAAGAAAGAAAGAAAGAGAGAGAGAGAGAGAGAGAGAGAGAGAGAGAGAGAGAGAGAGAGAGAGAGAGAGAGAGACAGAGATTTGAGAAATAGATGACATTAGAGGTAGGTAAGTAGAGATAGAAGGACAGATAAATAGATAGATAGATAGATAGATAGATAGATAGATAGATAGATAGATAGATAGATAGATATTGGAGAGAGAGAGAGAGAGAGAGAGAGAGAGAGAGAGAGAGAGAGAGAGAGAGAGAGAGGGGGGGGGGGGGACCAATAGCAATAGCAATAGCACTTAGACTTACATACCACTTTACAATGCTTTACAGCCCTCTCTAAGCGGTTTACAGAGTCAGCCTTTTGCCCCCAACAATCTGGGTCCTCATTTTACCCACCTCTGAAGGATGGAAGGCTGAGTCAACCTTGAGCCTGGGGAGATTCGAACTGCCAAATTGCAGGCAGCCGGCAGTCAGTAGAAGTAGCCTGCAGTACTGCACTCTAACCACTGCGCCACCGTCAAAATACAAAAATACTAAATACTAAAAATACTAGTCTAGTGAAGAGAAGGACCAGGGGAGACAGGATAGCAGTCTTCCAATATTTGAGGGGCTGCCACAGAGAGGAGGGGGTCAAGCTATTTTCCAAGGTATCCGAAGGCCGGACAAGGAACAATGGATGGAAACTGAGCAAGGAGAGATTCAACTTAGAAATAAGGAGAAATTTTCTGACAGGGAGAACAATCAATCCATGGAACAGAAGTTGCCTTCAGAACTTGTGGGAGCTTCATCCCTGGAGGCTTTCAAGAAGAGACTGGACTGCCATCTGTCAGAAATGGTGTAGGGTCTCCTGCTTGGGAGATGGGGGGTTGGACTAGATGACCAACAAGATCTCTTCCAACTTTGTTAATCTGTAATCTGTAATATCTAGATCTGCCAGAATTCCTTGGTATGTTATAACATTTAGCATTTAATGGAAACTTTACCGGGCGCCGCTTAAGCGAAACCAATTCTCCGGAGAGCCATTTTCCCTGCTCGCTTAATGAAATTCCAATAAAATTAAGTGAGCAGCTCTCCCAAAGTTTGATTTTGAAAGAGGTTCTGCTGCCAGGCAAAGAAAAGAGGAGATGCCCCCCGTCTTGAACCCCTTAGGCCTTTCTGGATTGCTACAGAATTCATTAATCAACCCTTTTTTTTTCCCCCTCCAGGGAAGGACACATTTGGCTTCTCTTTCCAAAGGTTTAAACCTTTCTGCAGGAATCCACCATCGGAACAGCGGGAAATTCACAGCTCTGCCTTTTTCTCAAAATGTAAAATTCTTTATAAACTAAGAAAGCTAGGAGGTTTCTCTAAGAAAGGTTAATTTTCTGCATTCCGGGACACCTTTAATTTAAAGATTTACTTCCGTTAATCCCTCGTGCACCGAGAGTGAATTGTTCTGGGGGGGGGGGGGAACAAGATTAAGATTGGATTAAGATTAACAGGGATCTTGTAGGTCATCTAGTACAACCCCCCACCCAAGCAGGAGATCCTATGCCATAGCAATCCAGTGTCTCTTGAAAGCTTCCAGTGATGGAGCTCCCACAACTTCTGAAGGCAACTTCAGTTAATTGCTCTGTCAGAAAATTTCTCCTTATTTCCAGGTTGAATCTCTCCTTGATCAGTTTCCATCCATTATTCCTTGTCTGGCCTTCAGATGCTTTGGAGAATAGCTTGACCCCCTTCCTCCTCTCTGTGGCAGCCCCTCAAATATTGGAAGGCAGCTATCATGTCTCCCCTGGTCCTTCTCTTCGCCCAGTTCCTGCAACCGTTCATTTGTATGTTTTAGTTTCCAATCCTCTAATCATCTTGGTTGCTCTTCTCTGCACTCTTTCTAGAGTCTCAACATCTTTTTTATAGTGTGGTGACCAAAACTGGATGCAGTATTCTAGGTGTGCTCTTACTAAGACTTTAGAGAGTAGTATTAGAACCTCATGTGATCTTGATTGAATCCCCGTTAATGCAATTTAGGATTGTGTTGGCTTTTTTGGCTGCCGCCACACATTGATGACTCATATTTAACTGGTTGTCCACTAAGACTCCAATATTCCTCTCACAGTTGCTGCTATTAAGCCTAGTGTGACCCACTCTATGTGTACTTTTGGTTTTTCTTGCCTATGTGTAAGGCTTTATTTTTCTCTACATTGAATTTCATTTTTGTTAGGCCAATGTGTTCAAGTTTGTCAAGATCCATCTGGATCTTGAGCCTATCTTCTGGAGTGTTGGCTATCCCTGCCAGCTTAGTATCATCGGCAAATTCTCTGCAAAAGTGGATGGGTGCCTGAAGTCACACAAGATCACGGTCCCCCCAGAACCTTTTACTCTTGGCACACAAAAACCATTTGCAAGCCAATTGGATGCAGGAAGCGAAATCTTCCCGCTCTCAAAGAAACCGTGTCGGAGAGGAGACAGATCCCTGCATGGTAAGTGAGTCCGGCATGACAGGATGGGGATGGGGGAAGCGATTGTGGGAAGATAAGGTATGTCAGTGGGTCAGGGGAGTCCTTGGGTGGCCTGACCCATCACTAGCCCCCCACATGGCCTTCCCCACCCTGAGATATCTCGTGCGCTTAACGTCCCACACATTTGATTAGCGAATGCATGGGTGAAAGCAGGGAGTGATCACATTCAAGTTACGGGATTCACTCCAACAAATCCTTGGGTTACGAATGTACAAATTCGTAACTTGAGGATTACCTGTAGTATTTTTTTAAAAAATGGGGTGGGGGGGAAGAGAAGACTTTGACAAAGGCCCAAGGCAACTCCCGTGCGAACTCTGAACATAATCTCAATTCTCAGCGGTTTCCGCTTCGGTTGCTGATAAAGGAGAAAATGTCAGCTCTGCCTTGAAATTTCTCGACTGTGTCAAGGATTCAGCCTGCTTAGATCAATGACATTTCTTACACTCAGCCCGTGCTCTTAATGGATGGCTCACACCAAAGATGCTTGGCCGATTTCACACTCGTGTTGGCAAGGCTGCAGAAAAGGACATGAGGAGGAAATGATTTGATCTTCCTTCCGGCTGACTCGGTCTTCCACCTTTTTGGGCAAGCAAGGTGGGTGAAGGGACCGCCAAGGTGGTTCTTGTTTTGATGGGTGTTCAAAGCGGCATTTTAGAAGAAAGGGACAGGGCCTGCGTGCTCAGTGGCTCCTTTCCAGAATGAACAGGTGTAACAGGATAACTGTTGTGGTCCGCCAGCTGCCAGCAGAGCTGGCGGCAGACTCAGACGATGAGGAGGTTGGGAAGGAACTTGGGCCAGTTCTGGAGTCTGGGGAAGGCTCTGATGGATGCTCTGCGTCAGACACAGAGATAGAGCCAGGGCCGTCTGACATTTCCCAGCCACCGGAGAGGCAGCTGCTTTTGGAGGCTGATATGAGTGAGGAGGAAGAACAGCAGCTGGGGCCTGTACCAGATGCACATATATGCAGAGCAGTTAGGAGAGGAGAACAACGGAGGACAAGGAGTTGATTCGGGAAGCAAAGCACACATGGACGCTGAATGACGCCTCCCTGGCTGGGGAATAAATAGAAGGAAAAGGGAGTGGGTTGTCATAGGAGACCACAGTTCGTATTTCTGAAGATTTTGCTCATTGTATTTCGTGCCACAAAGACTGCTTGCCAGAACTTAATTTGCAGCCTTTCGGCTGGGAGTTCAATTATAAGGAACTGATAAGGTCTATTATTGCAGTTAACTCCTTGAAGGACTCTTGCCTGGACTTTTCGGTAGGTGAATGCAATTAATTCACAAAAGGTAAATAAAGAGGGTTTATTTTGTGACAGGGAGTCTGTTTCTTGCTTCTGCTAAGGCTGGGTCAGAAAATAACAGAGTTGGAAGAGACTTTGGAAGTCCTCTAGTCCAACCTCCTGCCCAAGCAGGAGAGCCTATACCATCCCAGACAATTCTTTTTTTAAAATCCTCCAATAATGGAGCGCCCACAATTTCTGGTGGCCTGCACTTCCACTGATTGATTGATTGATTGATTGATTGATTGATTGATTGATTGATTTTTAAATTTGTATACCGTCCTTCTCCCTGAGGACTCAGGGCGGTGAACAGCCAAATAAAAGCATAAACTACAAACATTAAAATACAGTTAAAAAGATATATATAAATTTGGCCCATGATTAAAAACAATTACAAACAATTAAAAACATTTTAAAAAGTGCTAGGCCAGCCCGGCTTGCTGGAAAAAGAAGGTTTTAAGGGCACGGCGGAAAGCACCGAGGTCTTGGATTCTCCTTATCTCCTTGTCTCTGGGGCAATTGTTCTAACTGTCAGGAAATTTCTCCTTAGTTCTAAGTTGCTTCTCTCCTTGATTATCCTTGTATTGTATCCTTACGGTTTATATTGATATTGTTTCCTGATTGCTTATTTATACCCTATGACTATCATTAAGTGTTGTACCTTATGATTCTTGATGAATGCATCTTTTCTTTTATGTACACTGAGAACATATGCGCCAAGACAAATTCCTTGTGTGTCCAATCACACTTGGCCAATAAAGAATTCAATGCTATGCTATGCTATGCTATGCTATGCTATGCTATGCTATGCTATTTTATTCTATTCAATTCAATTCTATTCTATTCTATTCTATTCTATTCTATTCTATTCTATTCTATTCTATTCTATTCTATTCTATTCTATTCTATTCTATTCTATTCTATTCTATTCTATTCATCCATTGCTTCTTGTCCTGCCTTCAGGTGCTTTGGAGTTCACTTTGGCCAAACGTTGGAAAAATACACATTTCCATGTCAGACCGAGTCCCAGCTTCTGCTCAATGATGGTCAAACTGTCAAATTTCCTCCCCCTGAAAACATGCCCCACCCCCACCCCCATTGGCTCAAGGTGAAGAGAAGGGCTTCCGAGGATCGATCGATCTTGTTCAAATGATCCCCCGGTGGCCAAAAACCTTGAGAAGGTGCTTTTCCCCGATGAAGTGCTGATACGCCACGTTTCGCAGCCAACTGGAGGGCCCCCAGAGGATGGACTCAGCACAAAGAGCTGCCGGTTTGTAAGCAGATGTTTGGAGGACGAGAGAAAAAAGCAAAGCTTTTCATTCTTGGGAGAGCAAAATTGCTCCAGGTGTTAAAGGTCCCCAAGGAGATGGAAGTTAAGAAGGACTTAAAGTAAGGGGTTAAAAGGATTGCTACCTTGCACTCTTTCTAGAAAGCTGGGGCAGGGGGAGAGGAGTGTGGGCTCAGCAGGTTTCAAAAGAGCTGAGAAAACAGCTTAGCTTGGCCACCATGGATAGAAAAACACATTCCTAATGAAGGATACGAAGATATTTTTTGGATGAGGGCCAACCCGACTTCAGAACAAACCCCATTATCAGAGGCCTATGCCAATTCATTTAATTTAATCCAGGTGGTAAGACTCAAGACCGAGGAAGATGCGAAACTAAATGCACTGATTGTTTTTTTTTCTGCAGAACTAATAAGTATGATATATAGAGTGAGGTCCTACAAGATCTCAAAGTTTCTGTGTCCCTCAATGCTTGATAGCTTCAAGAAGGACCTGATTGGGGTGGATGGACCAACTGCTAACACTTTTGGGAAACTTTCCCCCAGGGGCATCCAACCTTGGTGACTTTAAGATTTTTGGACTTCAACTCCCAGAATTCCCCAGCCAACATGGGAGTTGAAGTCCACAGGTCTTAAAAGTTGCCAAGATTGGACATCGAATAAGATCTGAGCAGGATGGGTTGCAATATCAGGGGTTGGCAACCCGTGGCTCTGGAGCTGCATGTGGCTCTTTCATCTCTCTGCTGCAGCTCCCTGTCGCCGGTCGGCTCCACAATTGATAGGGCTTTTGGTTAGGACGGGTAGAGGAAAAAGGACGCCGCTCTAGGAGGAGAATCTATGGTGGGGGAACCGGACTTCCGGTCAGCAGAGGAAAAAGAACACCATGCTAGGAGAAGACTCTATGGTGGGAAAACCGAACTTCCAGTTGGCTCCAGAATTGAACGGGGAGCTTCTGGTTAGGACTTTTGTGGCTCTTTGAGTGTTTAAGGTTGCCAATCACTGGGTTGTATCACTGGAATACTCTGTCCAAGGTCCTGAAGTACATTCTTCCTATGCTTTTATTTCTCTGAGGATCATCGGTCTTGGAGGCTCTCCATGGACTAAAGCAGGGCTCGGCAACCTTAAACATTCAAAGAGCCATAACGGGCCTAGCTGGAAGCCCCCACCCAATTCAATTCTGGAGCCGACCGGAAGTCTAGTTCCCCCACCATAGAATCTCCTCCCCCTTTTCCTCTACCTGTCCTAACCGAAAGCTCTACCAATTGTGGAGCCAACCGGCAACAGAGAGCCACAGCAGAGGGATGAAAGAGCCACATGTGGCTCCAGAGCCGCGGGTTGCCGATCCCTGGACTAAAACTAGACCAAAGAACCGCAATGTTGGTTCCCGAATTGGCCCCAGCAACTACAACTCACCAGGTGGAGCCAAGACGCTTATTGGGATGAGAATTCAAGTCCTTTTAGGTACCACCCTAAGTGGAAATTGTGGAAATCCAGGATCTCCTAACCTATCTCAGAGTTCAAGTGACGGCAAAAAGGTTAGCCATCACTGCCCTATACCATTTTGCACCAGTGGCTGTCCAGTCTCTTCTTAAAAACCTCCAGTGATGAAACACCCTGGTGGATGGCGTTTCACTTCTGGTGGCAAGCCGTTCCACAGGTTAATTGTCCTCACTGTTAGGAAGTTTCTCCTTAATTCCAGGTTGCTTCTCTCCTTGATTCGTTTCCATCCATTATTTCTTGCCCTGCCCTCTGGTGCTTTGGAGAATAGTGCACCCGGAGGCTGCAGTTAGTCCAGAATGCGGCCGCGCGGGGGATTATGGGAGCGACGGGGCGCTCACATATGACACCTCTCCTGTGCGAGCTGCACTGGCTTCCTGTGGTCTTCCAGGTGCGCTTCAAGGTGTTGGTGACCACCTTTAAAGTGCTCCATGGCTTAGGGCCGGGGTATCTGCGAGACCGCCTTCTGCCGCCAATAGCCTCCCACCGACCGGTTCGCTCGCACAGAGAGGGCCTCCTCAGGGTGCCGTCGGCCAGACAATGCTGGCTGGCGACCCCCAGGGGGAGAGCCTATTCTGTGGCAGCACCTGCCCTCTAGAATAACCTACCCCCTGAGATACGCACGATATCAGACCTCCGGACTTTTCGTTGGGCCCTGAAAACACACTTATTCCATCTAGTCGGGCTGGCTTGATCCCATCCTCTCAGTTTTAATTGAATTCGGTTTTAATTGGTTTGTTTTAAATTTTGGGCTGAAATTATTTAGTTGTTTTTTTAAACTGTTTTTAAATTTTATATGCTATGTTTTATCTCAGCCCTGAGTCCCGCAGGAGAAGGGCGGTATAAAAAAAACATTAAATAAATAAATAAATAAATAAATATAATAAATTGTCCCGCTCCTCTAGATATAGCTAGAAGACACCCACAGAGAGGATTTCTGGTAGCACTGCCTGGATCCCCAGAAAACTTTCCGCAATTTTAAAACATCTCAAGAAAAGAGGAAAAAAAATGGGTGAGGGCACATCCCCCACCTTCAAGGTGGTGCCTCCCTCTGTTTTCCCATCAACTGGCAGCCTCCTTAATGCCAGGGTGCCAAGAGACCGACAAGGTTGCACCCAGTGCCAGCACAACTTCATCAATCCTGTACCCACGGTCCAGCGGTTTTATGCCCCAAATCTGCTGGAAACAGTCAAAAAAAAAAAAAAAACCCCTCAAAAACAGGTTCTGCAAGCATCCTATTTTCCAGCTCTTTGAGTCAGAAGTCCAATTTAAGCACTCAAGGTGGTAAATGTCATTCTGGCGCTTGGTTTTTGATCCTGAAAAAAATGATCCAACTTGTGCTCTTTAAAAAAAAAAAAAAAAAATAGCAAGCAGTATGTCAAGTTTCCGAAAGATGCCCTAATTAATTCATGAGCCATGATCCAAACTTCAAAGGAAATATAGTCATTTGATTAGGAGCAACATTCCGGCAATACTCGGATGCAGTTAGGACTGATCCTACGTAGATTTACGTTCCCCTATGACCCTGTCTCTCCCCTCCCCTCTCTGGCCATGTCATAAATCACATTCTCCAATTAACCACTTTGGCTGGCTGTGAAACCTAACACCCTCCTTCTGATTGCGGTCAGGAAGAATGTATGGAATTCACTTCAGGTCTCCCTCCCTCCTGCTCATGGCAACTTGAAAGCTTTGCAAGTTGACAAGTACACTTCCAATGGATTAAGCGGGCATCACGAATTATTGAAAATTGCCGCTGCGTTTTTTAAACATTTGTGAATACGTGAGCTTCCTTCCCGGGAAGCTTTCAAGAAGAGCCTGGATTGCCATCAGTCAGAAATGGGATAGGGAGGGTCTCCTGCTTGGGTGGAGGGTTGAACTAGATAGATGACCTACAAGGTCCCTTCCAACTCTGTTAATCAAAGGAGAGAATCTGCCTGGAATGAAGGAGAATTTTTTCAACAGTGAGAACAATTAACCAGTGGAATGATTTGCCTCGAGAAGCTGTGGGTGCTCCATCACAGGAGGTTTTTATGAAAAGATTGGACAATCATTTGTCTCTGGACTAATATAGGAACTCCTGCTTGAGCAGGGGGTTGGACTAGAAGTCCTCCAAGATCCCTTCCAACTATTATTCTTAACTTTCTTCTGAAGTCTTCAGCAATCGTCTTGCTAATTCAAGGAAGCTGTATGCGTTGGATTAACCCCTATCCTGGCCTTTACTGGCATGCCCTAAAAGCTATCAAAATCACATTGATTTGATAGGAGCCACAATTCTTCATGATCAAGGTTTAGCTCGAACGCTTATGCTCAACTTTACAGTCGATCTCCACTAATTCCCCCTTTAAAAAGGATAACTTTTTGCTTCTTGACTATCCACAGTTCCCTTTTCGAAAAGACGACCTACAGTGGGAATGTTCCAAAGTTGAATTTTAGAAAACTGCTCCCTATTTCTCTTAGGGCTCTCAGCTGATTTCTGAAGAAGTCTCAGATCATGCAATCTCCATCTGTTTGTCTGGTGTCAAAGGTGCCTGTAAAACCTTAAATGATTTCAGTGAAAGTTTTAGGAGGATCAAGAAACCCAAGTCTCGTTTTACAGGTGACACCTACCACCGGCAAGACAGGCAAAAACGTTTAATAATTTGTCTGCCAAATGCTGGAAATGCAATCAGACCCCAGGTACTTACTATCATATGTGGTGGACCTGTATCAAAGCAAGAAAATATTGGGAGAAAATACGTAGCTGGTTGGAAAAGATAATTAAACAGAATATAGATCTGAAACCGAAAATATACTTGCTGGGCATACTGCCGGAGGGTTATGATAAAGGGACCACATATTTAATTTCGCACATATTGACAGCAGCAAGGATTACATTTGCAAAATACTGGAAAAATGAGAACACCCCGCCAGATGAGGATGTAATTCAAAAATTTTTAGATTGTGCTGAAATGGACAGACTAACCTTAAAAATAAAAGATAAAGAAGACACAGAATATTACCTGATACAGAACAGATTTTATGAGTGGTTAGAGACAAGAGGTAGAAATTAGAGGAAGAAAGACTATGAATGTATGAATTAAAAATAAAGATGGTTTATAACTAAAATCATGCCAATATAGTGAACAAAAGTGTAAATAAGCTAATATAAAAAGAAACTTAGTTAAAATTACTTGGTTATATTATCACTATTGTTATCAGTATATGTGTTAATATACTATTACTATTGTTATCAGTACATGTGTTAATATTTATTACTGTTCTCAGGTTTCGAGGTCGTCTCAAATAAATTGCATTTCAAAGTAAGTCTTTGATGAAAAACTCCCATTTATTAAGCACGACATTCTGACTCCGACTCCATTGCAGCCAACACTGACTTCCAGACCCAAAACCTTCCCTTTCCGTTCCCCACTCCCCTGCACTCATTGGCCATCTTCCAAGTCACTCTACCCCTAATCTACTGCTTCAGCTCAAAGGAATTTCCCCTCTCCCATCCCATCTCCTAGGGGATATTATCTCCAGGGAAAATAAGTAGGTGAAAAGTCAAACATCCCTTTCCAGACGCCTCCGCTTCTCCTTCTTATGTCAGCACTAGAGTAAATGCAGCTTGAAGTGCTGACAACTGTCTTTTCTCTGGTCCTTCTTTTTTTTGTAAATGGTATACCCTAACTGTATTCAAAATGTTTATGAATAAAAATATTTTTTTAAAAAAAAAAAAAACCCAAGTCTCACCTCGCTTGTGTCTAAGGATTTCTGCTTCTCGTTTCCCGAAGGTTCTGACGTGGAGAAGTCAAACGGCTTCTTTTTCAGTTCTTGGATGACCCAATGCATTTCCTTCACCACTCCGAGGAGCTCGACAAACTGAAACCATGAAGAGAAGCTCTTGAAGACCGTGGGAACTCTTACATCCTTCCACAAAGTTCCTACGTTCATGTTGGAATGGATGGTCCATGGCCAAAAAGCCCTGCATGACTCCCACAACCCAGGAAATTCACATTGGAAAGGGCTATCTGAGGTACCTACCTACAGATATTGGATTAACAAGCTGGTTATTGATTAGCTAGACTATCCCTTTCGTGCAGAGGGGATTCTGAAAAGTCGGGGCGTTTATTCCTATCCAATGCAAAGATGAGGTAGACTCCATGTTTTGGGTTTTTAATCTAGAATCTGACACTCTTTGTGATTCTTGTAGAACTGTGTGGTTGGATCCTGAAGGTCATTCTAGATTTGCTGCTCCAAATATCTCCCACATCTGGATTCCTTGCGATTTCCTTGCAAACTTATGGCATGCATAAAGCAGCACCTAGGATTGGGACAACTTGCCATGGCTAACTCATCATGGCCAACTCATCATGGCCAACTCATCACAGTCAACTCATCATGGCCAACTCATCATGGCCAACTCATCATGGCCAACTCATCACAGTCAACTCATCATGGCCAACTCATCATGGCCAACTCGCCATGGCCAACTCAACACGGTCAACTCATCACGGCCAACTCATCATGGCCAACTCATCACGGTCAACTCATCATGGCCAACTCGCCATGGCCAACTCATCACAGTCAACTCATCATGGCCAACTCATCATGGCCAACTCGCCATGGCCAACTCATCATGGCCAACTTGCCACAGCCAACTTAAAACGGTCAACTCATCATGGCCAAGTCACCATGGCCAACTTGCCACGGCCAACTCATCATGGCCAACTCATATAAGACGCACCCAAATTTTCACCCCCTTTTTTGAGGTGGGGGGAAGATGCGTCTTATAATCTGAAAAATACAGTATCTCTTCTCTGCAAACATGGAGTCAGGGGTTTTCTTTTTTGGGATTTTGAACGGAGGCACGCCTGACAGACACAGTGATGTTAATGAGCTTTCTGGTAGACATAGAACAGGGATCAGCAACCTGCGGCTCTGGAGCCGCATGTGGCTCTTTCATCCCTCTGCTGCGGCTCCCTGTTGCCAGTCGGCTTCACAATTGATAGGGCTTTTGGTTAAGACACGTAGAGGAAAAAGGATGCCGCGCTAGGAGGAGACTCTATGGTCGGGGAAACGGACTTCCGGTCGGCTCCAGAATTGAACGGGGGGCTTCCGGTTAGGACCTTTGTGGCTCTTTGAGTGTTTAAGGTTGCCGACCCCTGACATAGAAGATGGGAAGCCAAATACCTTCTTTTTAAGCTCCTCTACAGAGAGTTGGTCTACTGGACAGTCCCACCGATGATCCTGGTCCCGTAAGCAAATGCTCATGTACGACGTCTGATTGCTCCAAGATAAAGGGGTGTCTTCTAGGGGGAAAAAGAAAGGGGAGGGGGGAAAGATCCCCAGCATTTATTTCACAATCCATACAGTTCCAGGCGGAATATGCTATAGATAGTCCTTGGTTTACAAACCTTCATTTAGTGACATTATAAGGGCACTGAAAAGGGGCTTATTGGCCAGTTTTCACATTTACAAATGTGGCAGCATCGCCATTGTCATGTGATCAAAATTCAGATGCCTGGCCACTGGCATGTATTTATGAGAGTTGTACTGTCACAGGTCATGTGATACTTAAGTCTATCTATCTATCTATGGTATCTATCTGTCTCTCTGTCTGTCTGTTTCTGTCTATTTGTCTATATCTCTCTATCTTTGTCTGTATTTATCTATCTATGTCTGTCTAACCATCTATCTGCGTATATCTGTCTGTCTATCTTGTCTATTTATATCTATCTATCTATCTATCTATCTATCTGTCTGTCTGTCTGTCTGTCTGTCTCTGTCTATCTGTTTGTCTGTATATATCTATCTAAATCTGTCTGTCTATCCATTGATCTGGCTCTATCTGTCTGTATCTTGCCTATTCATATCTATATAGATCTGGCTATATTTGTCTGTCTATCTTGTCTGTTTATATCTATCTATCTATCTATCTATCTATCTATCTCTGTGTATGTATGTATGTATGTATCTATCTATCTATCTATCTATAATCTATGTTCTACCTTTCTCTCTATAATTATCTCTCTATTGTCTACCTACCTACCTACCTACCTACCTCTGTCTATCTGTTTGTCTGTATTTATCTATCTATATCTGTCTGTCTATCCATCGATCTGGCTCTATCTGTCTGTCTCTTGTCTATTCATATCTATATAGATCTGGCTATATTTGTCTGTCTATCTTGTCTATTTATTTCTATCTATCTATCTATCTATCTATCTATCTATCATCTATCATCTATCTATCTATCTATCTATCTATCTATCTATTTATCTAACTATCTATCTATCTCTATGTATGTATCTATGTATCTATCTATCTATCATCTATCTTCTACCTTTCTCTCTATAATTATCTGTCTATTGTCTGTCTGTCTGTCTGTCTACCTATCTACCTACCTACCTACCTATATCTATCTACCTACCCACCTAGTTACCTATCTGCCTACCTACCGACCAGCCATACCCTTATTTGCAAACCTGGACTACTCTTCCTGCTTTTCAGGTCTCTCTGCGTTAATGTGATTCTGGCCCATTTAAAAGTATATGTTGAATTCAGCACTTTTAAAAAAACATCACCCTGTCCGTCAGCCAGATTTGTACAACCAAAGGCTTGGCCTTACCACAGAGGCTGGAGAGAAAGATATTTTCCCGTCTTCCAGCTGCAGCTGTTCCTTTTCTATCCCTCTTAGGTATCCCCTCTTTACACCCCCCTGGATGTTTTTATTTGCTTTCCTGACATCTTAAGACGCAGCCCTGCGTCTCCCCACTAGTTATCAACATGCATTGTGGATCCACTGCACAAATTACGGTTTGCATCCGTAACGTGGCATTTTAAAATTAATTTTAAGCAGGCGCACGAAAGACGAAGGAAGGGGGGAGCGAAGGCGTGCACTTGAGACAGAGAGAGTTGGAATTATTCTTCCGTAGTTAAGATTTTTATGAAAACGAGATAGAGGTCTCGAGGGGAGCAAAGGAAAGCTGAGTTAAATAACAATGCCAATTTTATTTTAATTTATTTATTATTATTATTATTATTATTATTATTATTATTATTATTATTATTATTATTATTATGCGCTATTGGCACAACGGACTAACGGGAACTGAATCGCAAAGAGCGGCTTACGTTTGTTTAAAGGTGCAATTTGTGTGGTGGGAAGCTGTCATAAGCAGCTTATTTCAAATCTAGATTAAGGGGGGAAGGAGAGGAAGGGAGAAGAGATGGCAAACAAAAGAGACCTCCCGCCTCTGTTACCAAGCTCAGCAATGCCAGCAGATCGCCAGAAAACCACAAATCAGTTGGGTAGATCTTCCAGAGGTCATTTTACAGGAGATCCATTTGGAGGCAAATGGGGTTACCCGGAAACAAAGTATGATTTTCATCACTTCTCAATCTTCCACTTTATACAACTCCGAGCTGTCCACTCTTCAGTTTGCAAGTTGTCTTATTTAAGATCATTTTCCTACTTCTGGTTCTTCTCAAAACTCTGAGAAGGCTAAATTGGAGTTCCCAGGAGGTGAAGGCTACCGTTAAGCCAATGGGTTGCTAAGTAATCCCTTGGGTATCTTCTCCAAATATAAAGAAAACCAGCAATTCTCATGTCAAGGGTAGGGCAGCAGAGAAGACACAGCCTTGCTGGTTGAGGCCAAAGCCCAACTGGTGTTCTTTGTCCTGGTTGACCAAATGCCTCAGGAAATTTACAAGTGGAACGTAAGGATGAATGCTACCTAAGATGCAGCCATGAACATGAGGATGGATGCTACCTAAGATGAAGCCATGAACATAAGGATGGATGCTACCTAAAATGCAGTCATGAATATGATGATGGATGCTACCTAAGATGCAGCCATGAACATGAGGATGGATGCTACCAAAGATGGAGCCATGAATGTGAGGATGGATGCTACCTTAGATGGAGCCATGAACATGAGAATGGATGCTACCTATTGTGCAGCCTTGAATATGAGGATGGATGCTACCTAAGATGCAGCCATGAATGTGAGGATGGATGCTACCTAAGATGCAGCCATGAACATGAGGATGGATGCTACCAAAGATGGAGCCATGAACATGAGAATGGATGCTACCTTAGATGGAGCCATGAATGTGAGGATGGATGCTACCTAAGATGCAGCCATGAATGTGAGGGTGGATGCTACCCAAGATGCAGCCATGAATAGGAGAATGGGTGCTACCAAAGATGGAGCCATGAATGTGAGGATGGATGCTACCCAAGATGCAGCCATGAATAGGAGAATGGGTGCTACCAAAGATGGAGCCATGAATGTGAGGATGGATGCTACCCAAGATGCAGCCATGAATAGGAGAATGGGTGCTACCAAAGATGGAGCCATGAATGTGAGGATGGATGCTACCAAAGATGGAGCCATGAATGTGAGGATGGATGCTACCAAAGATGGAGCCATGAATGTGAGGATGGATGCTACCTTAGATGGAGCCATGAATGTGAGGATGGATGCTACCTTAGATGGAGCCATGAATGTGAGGATGGATGCTACCAAAGATGGAGCCATGAACGTGAGGATGGATGCTACCAAAGATGGAGCCATGAACGTGAGGATGGATGCTACCTTAGATGGAGCCATGAACATGAGGATGGATGCTACCTAAGATGCAGCCATGAATGTGAGGATGGATGCTACCCAAGATGCAGCCATGAATAGGAGAATGGGTGCTACCAAAGATGGAGCCATGAATGTGAGGATGGATGCTACCCAAGATGCAGCCATGAATAGGAGAATGGGTGCTACCAAAGGTGGAGCCATGAATGTGAGGATGGATGCTACCCAAGATGCAGCCATGAATAGGAGAATGGGTGCTACCAAAGATGGAGCCATGAATGTGAGGATGGATGCTACCTTAGATGGAGCCATGAATGTGAGGATGGATGCTACCTTAGATGGAGCCATGAATGTGAGGATGGATGCTACCAAAGATGGAGCCATGAATGTGAGGATGGATGCTACCTTAGATGGAGCCATGAACATGAGAATGGATGCTACCTTAGATGGAGCCATGAATGTGAGGATGGATGCTACCTAAGATGCAGCCATGAATGTGAGGATGGATGCTACCCAAGATGCAGCCATGAATAGGAGAATGGGTGCTACCAAAGATGGAGCCATGAATGTGAGGATGGATGCTACCCAAGATGCAGCCATGAATAGGAGAATGGGTGCTACCAAAGATGGAGCCATGAATGTGAGGATGGATGCTACCCAAGATGCAGCCATGAATAGGAGAATGGGTGCTACCAAAGATGGAGCCATGAATGTGAGGATGGATGCTACATTAGATGGAGCCATGAATGTGAGGATGGATGCTACCTTAGATGGAGCCATGAATGTGAGGATGGATGCTACCTTAGATGGAGCCATGAATGTGAGGATGGATGCTACCTTAGATGGAGCCATGAATGTGAGGATGGATGCTACCAAAGATGGAGCCATGAATGTGAGGATGGATGCTACCTTAGATGGAGCCATGAACATGAGAATGGATGCTACCTTAGATGGAGCCATGAATGTGAGGATGGATGCTACCTAAGATGCAGCCATGAATGTGAGGATGGATGCTACCCAAGATGCAGCCATGAATAGGAGAATGGGTGCTACCAAAAATGGAGCCATGAATGTGAGGATGGATGCTACCTTAGATGGAGCCATGAATGTGAGGATGGATGCTACCTTAGATGAAGCCATGAACATGAGGATGGATGCTACCTTAGATGGAGCCATGAACATGAGAATGGATGCTACCTATTGTGCAGCCTTGAATATGAGGATGGATGCTACCAAGCCATGAAAACTGGTAGTCCTATGTAGCCCTTTCCCCATGAACCCATCTATTCTCTTGGGACAGCAAGAGGTTATTTTGCCACCTATTCTGCTCACCTTCCTTCCGGTTATCCCGGATTTGCTCTTCCAACGTTCTCCGCAAATTCCAGGTCTCCAAGATGTCTTCTTCGAGTTGCTTCCGCAGGGCCAAGATGGTGTTTAGCTCCTCCTGCAGATTGTTTATGCTAATTTTTTTTAAAAAAAAGAAAAAGAAAAAGAAGAGAGAATAATTTTTAACTGAGGACCAAAGGAGACCAAGCTTATGAAACGTTTGGAAAAAAAAAATGTGCTCTGGACGTCTGGCGTCTTTTTGTTCTCCTTCTCCTTTGGAAGGATAAAAGATTCTCCTTCCAAAGGAGAAAAAGAATGAAATCGCTTTTAAAAGCCTCTTGAAAGGACAGGATAAACAGATCTTTAGAGAAGATTAAAATAAAAGTTAAAAAAACAAATGCGTCGCTTGTCCCCGTGGTGGTGTCATCTTCCAAACTGTTATGACATCCTTGAGCTTCAAACTTACCGTAGTTTTCAGACTATAAAACGCACCGGAGTATAAGAAGCACCAAGATTTTGAAGAGGTAAACAAGAAAAAAAAAAAGGTTTTTGCCCTCCCCGGGCTCCAGGAGCACTCTGCAGGCTTCCCAAACCTTGTGTCCCGTTTTTGGCAAAAACAGGGCATGCAGAGGGTTTGGGAGGCCTGCAGAGTGCTCCTGGGGGCTGGGGAGGGCAAAAATGCGACGCGTGCAGGGTTTGGGAGGCCAAAAACGGGCCCGTTTTTCACAATAATGGGGCACGCAGAGGGTTTGGGAGGCCTGCAGAGTGCTCCTGGGGGCTGGGGAGGGCAAAAACGCCCCTGTTTTGGGGAAAATCAGGCCTGTTTTTGGCCTCCAAACCCCCACCCCCAACGTGTCACATTTTTGCCCTCCCCAGTCTCCAGGAGCAGTCTGCAGGCTTCCCAAACCCTCAGCATGGCCCGTTATTGTGAAAAATGGGCCTGTTTTTGGTGAAAACAGGATGTGCGGGACCAGGTTTCAGGAGGCCAAAATTGGCTGCATTCGGTGTATCAGGCGCACCAATATTTCCACCCTCTTTTACGGTGGGAAAAAGTGTGTCTTATACGCTGAAAAGTACGGTATTTTTTCCTCAGCAAGGAAACATTAACAGTCTTTAAGAATAACAGAGTTGGAAGGGACCTTAGAGGTCATCTAGTCCCCACCCACTGCTCCCGCAGGAGACCTAGACTAGAGATTCGAACCGCCGAACTGCCGATCTTTCTGATCAACAAGCTCAGCGTCTTAGCCACTGAGCCACAACGACACAAATTTGTCCAGAATTTCTAAAGCCTTCAGAGAGATCTATTTATTTCAGGAGATAAAACATTGATATTTTTCCCCTAGGCTGCCGAGTTCTCGATCTCTCTTCTTTATTCGCTTTTATCTTCACAACAGTCGGGCGAGTTAGGTTAGACTCAGGATGCGTTATAGGGCTCAGCAGAGGTAATCCTCGAAGTACGACAACAAGTAACAGAATAACGGAGCTGGAGGTTTTCTAGTCCAACCCCATGAATGGAGCTCAAAATTTCCGTTGCTAAGCAAGACAGTCACTTAAGTAGGTTTTGCTCCATTTTATGACATTTTCTCCCACGGCGGTTAAGCTAAATGCCGCAGCTATTAAGCTATGAATCATCCGGTCGTTAAGCGAATCTGCTCATCGGAAGTTTACTAATGACGATCACATGACAAGTCGCAAGCACACGGATTTTGATCACGTGACCACAGGGATGCTGCAACGGTCCTGTGAAAACCGGCCGTAAGTCCCCCTTTTTTTTCTCCCAGTGCTGTCGTAACTTCAGTCACTGAACGAGTCGTCGTAAGTCGAGGACTGCCCGTGTACCGAATAAGCTTTGCAGCTGCATCAGAATTTGTCCACCTCGCCTCGGAAGACGGATATGCGAATTGCAGCTTAGAAATTTAGGCTGGTAGCCAAAACTCTGAACTTTACGCTCATTGCTACATGCAAAGGAGAGACATGAAAAGCTAAAATACCTGAAGGGTTTGGCCAGCCCTTCTTTAGACACAGTGGGGAAATAAAACAGCCAACAGCAGGCCGGATGCTTTTTAAATAAAGTTCCTTCATCCAGAGAAGACGTTTTTTTTTTTATAAAAAAATGGGGAGAGGGGAACTAAAGAAGAAGAAGGGACTTTTAATATGATTAAATGCTCCGTTCTTTGAAAAAAGTATAAACAAACACAAAGGCAATTTTTCAAAGTCGGCTCCCTGATTCTCCATGAAATAACCTTTCCCTCCTCCTTTTTACTTTTGAAAGGAGCCAAAATGGTTGCTTGAAGAGGGAGGGAGGGAGGGAGGGAAGGAAGGAGGGAGGGAAAAAATGGGGAGGGAGGGAGGGAGGAAGGAAGGAAGGAAAGAAGGAAAAATGGGGAGGGAGGGAGGGAGGGAGGAAGGAAGGAAGGAAGGAAGGAAGGAAGGAAGGAAGGAAAAAATGGGGAGGGAGGGAAGAAGGGAGGGAGGGAGGGAGGAAGGAAGGAAGGAAAAATGGGGGGGAAGGGAGGAAGGAAAGAAAGAAAGAAAAATGGGGAGAGAGGGAGGAAGGAAGGAAAAAAATGGGGAGGGAGGGAGGAAGGAAGGAAGGAAAGAAAAACTGGGGAGGGAGGGAGGAAGGAAAAATGGGGAGGGAGGGAGAGTGGAAGGAAGGAAAAAATGGGGAAGAAGGAAGGAAGGAAAAAATGGGGAGGAAAGAAGGAAGGAAGGAAGGAAGGAAGGAAGGAAGGAAGGAAGGAAGGAAGGAAGGGATGAATCTCAGAATTAAGCACTGCTTGGAAAACGAATAAATACATAAATGTCAAAAGGCTGCACATTCATTTCCTTAATGAAGGGCATTACTTGATTAAAGGTGACACAGCTGGGATCCAGTTCTTGGCAGGATGGATGTTTGGGAGGGTGGGGGGCGGGGGAAAGAAAGGCTGGATCCAAGATTGACTCCATCATCTTGAAGCACAGGCTGGAGGGGAGCCATTCCTCCACAAAGGAACAAGAACAGATCTCTGAAGCTGCTGACCAATTCATGATCTTCATTCAGTGTCCTCAACAACACCGAAGGGAAAAGGTGCTTCTGCCCTCCTCCTCTTCTCATTTTTCTCCTTCTTCTCCTCTTCCTCCTCTTCCCCTTCTTCTCCTCCTGCTCTTCCTTCTCCTCCCCGTTCTCCTTCTCTCCTCCTCCAGCTCTTCTTTCACTTCCCTTCTTCCTCCTGCTCTTCCTTCTCTTCCTCTTCCTCTTCTCCTCTCCCCTTTCTCCTTCTTCTCTCCTCCTTCACCTCTTCTCTCCTTCTCCTTCTTCTCCTCTTCTCCTTTTATTCCTCCTCCTCCTGCTCTTCCTCTTCCCCTTCCCCTGCTCTTCCTTCTCCTCCTCCTCCTCCTCTTCCCCTCCTCCTTCTCCTTCTCTCCCCTTTCTCCTTCTCCTCCTCCATCTCCTCCTGCTGCTGCTCTCCCTTCTCCTCCTTCTCCTCTTCTCTCTTCCTCCTCCCCCTCCTGGTTCTCCTTTATAATTTTAATCAGCATCATTTGGGCATTCATTGATTTATTTCTTGTAACGAGTGTCATTTCTGAACAGAGAAATAAAACAGGAAAGTCCTTCGAGGAGAACCAGCCCTTACGTACACCAGAAGAGCCTTTATAGACCTGGCCCATCTAGTCCACCCCTTCTCACCCACATAAAGGCCAAATGGAGATGTTTGGACATCTCAACCCTTTCATTTGTGAGCCCAAATAGACGTTTGGCACCAAGATCTCCACAAAGTTTGGGGACGATGTCGTGCAAATGAGGTTAGCCAAGAAATTCCATCTCCTCTTCTAAGCTGTTGTTTTTGTGGCTGGGCTTTTATGTGTTTGAGAAACCCTGGGAAACGTTGCTTAGATGCCACCCCCCAAAGGGCTACACCCACCGCTTGTCAACTTTGAGGCAAAGTAGATACTGCTCACCCATCGGCATCTTTCAGAGACTTGATCAGCGTCGCAAAAATGGTGTGCTCTTTTCGAAGAGTTTCGAGCATTTCGGCATATTCGGATTCCTTGATTCTCTGCAAAAACAAAAAACTTAGCAAAACGAGTGGTGTGGTGGCCTAGAGGTTGCGCTCCTGCCTCACAATCAGGAGGCTGTGAGTTTGATCCTAGGTAGAGGCAGATATTTCTCTCTCTGGGTACGATGTGTGTGTGTGTGTGTGTTTTAATTTGTGCGTATTGTTTAATGGACAGCTAAATTGGGCACACCCACCCAGTCACATGACCACCTAACCACACCCACCCAGTCACTTGACTACCTAGCCACACCCACCCAGCAGGTCCGCCCACCCCCCCCCCCGCACAGAGTGGGCCTCCTCAGGGTGCTGTCCGCCAGACAATGTCGGCTGGCGACCCCCAGGGGGAGAGCCTTCTCTGTGACGGCGCCCACCCTCTGGAACAACCTTCCCCCAGAGTTGCGTACAATAATAGACCTCCGGATTTTTCGTCGGGCCCTGAAAACCTATTTATTTCAACTAGCTGGGCTGGCTTGAGTTAAATTTTAAATTGATTTTAAATTGGGTTGTTTTAATTTACGGCCAAATATTTAATTATTTTAATACTGTTTTTAAATTTTGTATGCTCTGTTTTTACCTTGGCTGTGCACCGCCCTGAGTCCTATTTGGAGAAGGGCGGTATAGAAATTTAATAAATAAATAAATAAATAAATAAACAGTCTGAGGGACCGTCAATTGGCCCCATTTAAAATGACACTGCCTCTTTAGAATAGAGTAGAGTAGAGTAGAATAGAAAATATGGACTAGAATAGAATAGAATAGAATAGAATAGAATAGAATAGAATAGAATAGAATAGAATAGAATAGAATAGAATAACAGAGTTAGAAGGGACCTCGGAGGTCTTCTAGTCCAACCCCCTGCTCTAGCAGGAAGTCCTATACCATTTCAGAAAAATTGTTGTCTAGTCTCTTTTTAAAAACCTCCAGTGTTGGAGCACCCACAACTTCTGGTGGCAAGCTGTTCCACTGATTAATTGTTCTAACTTGTCAGGAAGTTTCTCCTTAGTTCTAGGTCGCTTCTCTCCTTGGTGAATTTCCACCTGTTGCTTCTTGTCCTACCTTCAGGGGCTTTGGAGAAGAAGTTAACCTCTCTCTTCTTTGGGGCAGCCCCTGAGATATTACCACACTGCTAGCTATCATGTCACCCCTAGTCCTTCTTTTCATGCAATTTACAAAAAACATTGGCGCAATCCCCGAATGTCAGCCATCTTCCCGCTGGGCTTAAGCTTTTTATTCAGGGGTGGGCTTCAGATCCTTTAGCAATGGGTTTGCTGCCCCGTTGCTAAGTGGGCGTGGCCATGGTGGGCGTGGCCAGTTGGCCACCTACACCCCCGGGGGGGAGGGCATTTTTCACCCTCCCCAGGCTCCAGAGGCTTTCCTTGAGCCTCCGGGAGGGCGAAAAAAGCTCCCCCTGCGGTCCAGAGGCCGGAAACAGGACCGTTTCCGGACTTCTGGAACCTCCGGTAGGCCCGTTTTTGGCCCTCTCAGACCCTCCACGCGGCCCCTGCACTTACTTGGGATAATGAACAGGCTGCGTGGAGACTCCTGGGAGGGGAGGGGTGGGTGTGGCCAGCCAGAGGTGGCATTTTGGGGTTCGCCAAACCCTGGCGATCCTTGGCTAGAGGATCGCCCTAACCCTGCCGAACCCCCAAGGACCGACTCCTTGTTTTTATTCAATCATTATTTATTTATTTATTTATTTATTGGTTCGATTAATATGCCGCCCTTCTCCTGAGACTCAGGGAGGCTTACAATGCGTTAAGCAATAGCCTTCATACTTTTGTATATACCTGCTTAGTAGGATTTTCGGACCCCCTTAAGCGGTGTTCTTTTTTATACAAAGTCAGCTTATTGTCCCCACAATCCGGGTCCTCATTTTACCTACCTCAAAAGGATGGAAGGCTGAGTCAACCTTGAGCCTGGTGAGATTTGAATTCGCAGTAATTGCAGGCAGCTGGTGCTACTTAACAGCACTTTAGTCTGCTGCGCCACCAAGGCTCTTCCTATTGATCATATTCTATTTGCGACTAACTCTGAAATAGCCTCTAAATACAACGTGGGGCACAGATTTCCCTTGGAAGGTGTTTTTCTTTAAAATATATAATTGGGAGAGAAGGCCTACCTCTAATTCGTGCATCATTTTGGTCACCAGCTGCTCGGATTGGGCTGCGCATTTTTCTTCGATCAAGACTTCGTTCTGTCTCTCTAGCCTCTCTTTGTTTTTCTCCAGGTTTTGAAACTTCGTGGACCATTCCTGCAGCCTCAAATCTTTTTCTCTAATGACCCCATCAAGAGTCTGTGCAAAAAAGAAAAAAAAAAAAACACGGAACAAACAATGCATCGCTTGTCGTTAGCGGGCAGATCGCTAGGAAGAAAGGCGTTTTCTTATGTCCCTCTTGTTTTTGAAAAGGCCCGAAATCATTGATGTCAATCTTGGCGCCTCTTCACAGGTCCAGCAAAGGAATCTTGTGAAATGGCACCACGGCTCTGCAATTTCTTTTAAAAGCCACGGGCCACTCAAGAAAATCAGGAAGTCTGAGTTAACGAGGGAGGAAAATCAGAATAACAGAATAACAGAGGTGGAAGGGACCTTGGAGGTCTTCCAGTCCAACCCCCTGCCTAGGCAGGAAACCCTACACCACTTCAGACAAATGGTTATCCAACATCTTCTTAAAAACTTCCAGTGTTGGAGCATTCACAACTTCTGGAGGCAAGATGTTCCACTGGTTAATTGTTCTAACCGTCAGGAAATTTCTTCTTAATTCTAAGCTGCTTCTCTCCTTGATTAGTTTCCACCCGTTGCTTCTTCTCCTGCCTTCAGGTGCTTTGGAGAATAGGTGGACTCCCTCTTCTTTGTGGCAGCCCCTGAGATATTGGAACACTGCTCTCATGTCTCCCTTAGTCCTTCTTTTCATTAAATGTTCTCCTTGGTTGTCTTCTGCTCTCTGCTCATCTGCTTGAAGTCCCATGGGGTTCCATGTTGGAATGTTCTACCTGGACAAGAAGGTCCATTGGAAAAGCCATGGCTTTCCCCTCTTATGAAATTGATCTTCTCTCCAAGTTGGATCAGACATGGAATCTTGTGAAATGGCACCACGGCTCTGCAATTTCTTTTAAAAGCCACGGGCCGCTCAAGAAAATCAGGAAGTCTGAGTTAACGAGGGAGGAAAATCAGAATAACAGAATAAGAGAGGTGGAAGGGACCTTGGAGGTCTTCTAGTCCAACCCTCTAGCCCAGGGGTCGGCAACCTTAAACGCTCAAAGAGCCATTTGGAACTGTTTCCTATAGAAGAAAAAAAAAACACCGGGAGCCACAAAACCTGGGTGGGTGTGGCCAACTCGATGTCACTCACTCCCACCCAGTCACGTGACCACCTAGCCACGCCTACCCAGCCACAAAACTATTCTCTATGTATCTCTCCCTCTCCCTCTCTTCCCCTCTCTCACACCCCTGTGAAAGAGGGGAAACACTCTGTCTTTCTCTCTCTATGTCTCTCTCTCTCTCTCTCTGTGTGTGTATCAGTGGTTCTTGGTTCTGCAACCTTTGATCCTCTTCACTCAAGAGGACCTGGTAATGCAACTCCATCGCCTTTTCCTTCTCAGCCAACTCGTTCTGAGTTTTTTTCCAACTGGTTTCGAAGGTCCTGGGCGGAGACGGAAAAAGGAGACAAGAAAGCGCACACGGAGATTATTGGGAGAGATCGGGATACATGGCAGGGAGTCCTCGATTTACGGCCTGAATGTCCGTTGCGGTTATTTAAGTGAGCCGCGCCCAATTTTGCAGCTTTCACGAAAGCCGCAGGAGAATCGGAGACACTCCCCTTCCCTCTTTTACCTCAGAGTCGAATACAGGTAGTTGCTCGACTTACAACGGTTCGTTTAGCGACCGTTCCAAGTTACAGCGGCACTGAAAAAAGAGACTTGGGACCGTTTTTCACACTTAACCACTGTTGTATTTATTTATTTTATTCAATTTGTATACCGCCCTTCTCCTAGTGGACTCAGGGCGGTAGCAATCCTCACAATGAAAATTCAGGAGCTTGGCTGCAAAACTCGTATTTATGAGGGTCGGAGTGTCCAAGAGTCACTGTTCTGACCTAAGCTTCCCCAGCAGCACGAAGCCGAGTCCTCGTCCCGATAAACCCCTTTTATTTAATTTACAATGAATTCCTCTCCAGCAAATTCTTTCCTCTCCCACAGTCTTTCAAGATAGTTCACAATTACCGACCTTTATCAGGCTTGGAGAGTGGCCAGGCTGATATCTTTCACACTCTAACCGACAATACTTGGCAAGAATGCAGGAACAGATCTTCACCATAATGAACTAATTGTCTCCTGCAAACTCCACTCCCCTTCGCTCCTCTTTTATTCCCTC
Source organism: Arizona elegans (assembly GCA_022577455.1). Taxonomy (NCBI): domain Eukaryota; kingdom Metazoa; phylum Chordata; class Lepidosauria; order Squamata; family Colubridae; genus Arizona; species Arizona elegans. Next base: position 1,497,110 of record JAKOOJ010000031.1, read on the forward strand.
TGGGAGGAGCCATTCACCATCCATCTGTGGCTTTACTCCCGAGTCAACCCTTGTTCCTTAGTTGTTCCCTTCTCCTGGCAGCTCTATGCATGTGCACACTGGGAACAGGATCCAGTTGTTCTTCTCCCTCACTGATGTCCAACTCCGAAGGCAGCTGACAACTATCAGACGGCCCTGGCCCCATCTCTGCCTCCGATGCAGAGTCTTCCCCAGACTCCAGGGCTGGCCCATGTTCCTCCCCAACGTCCTCACTGTCCAAATCTGCTGCCAGATTCGCTGGCGGCCTACAACAGTCACGTGATCCACTTTTGCGACCTCCCAAGCAAGCAAAGTCAACGGGGAAGCCGGATTCGCTTAACAACTGTGTTGTTAATTTAACAAATGCATTGATTCACTTAACAACTGTGGCAAGAAAGATCGTAAGATGGGGCAAAATCCACTTTAACAACCGTCTTGCCTAGCAACATAAATTTTGGGCTCGATTGGAGTCGTAATCCAAGGACTACCTGTATTTAAAAAAGTAACGCTCCCTTTCTTTTTAAATTTGAGAACGGGACAAATATGGTCCAACCATTTCCCAGCATAGGCAATTTAAAGATCTTTAGGTTAAGATGAAACAGGTCACCAAAGAAATTATTATTATTTGTATAGGCTGGGGAAGTCTTGAATTCGAGAACTGGGCTACGGCTATATCTCCGTGGTTTTTTTTTTATACATTCTGTATGTTCGAAACGTCCCTTTATTTCCCCGTTCGGTTTGTAAATATTCTGTTTGGAGCTGCCTGATCTCATTTGAAAATCTGTATTAGCTGCTGGCTGTCTGGGGATTTGATAATAGGTGTGAAATCTGGTAAGAGCCCTGAAATGTAACAAGCGCAGTAGGGAAAAATAAAAAATCAGCTTCCACATGTCGCTCACATATAGCCCTAGAGAATTGCAGTTCTGGGTCAAATCTGCAAAACTTCGCCTAGACTGAAAATATTTTTGCACATTAAGACAGGACAACAACAGGGTTTTATTTTTTTTAGATAAAACACCCAGTCAGATGCTTTTAAAGATGTCACCCAGCTTTTAAAAAAAAACACCCCCCCCCCCCAAGATATGATTTTTAACACCGCCCTGAAAAAGAGATGCGAAAGAATTCGGTGGAAAAACAGAATTTATAAAGTGATCCTGCAGAAACCGAATGCATCGGTAATAAAAACCCATTCATTAAAAAATTTAATTTAATTTAATTTAATTAATCATATTTCTATGCCGCCCAACTCCCAAGGGACTCTTGGGAGTGACTCAACGTTGTTCTCTCAAGCAAGTATGAAAACAGACGGGCGATTTCTTATTTTTTTTCTACGTGAGGGTTATATTATTGAAATTATAACAGAAGATAATACGGTGGACATTAAAGCATATCGGTTTAGATGTTATTGCATGCTTGTTAAATATTTATATGAAAATAAAAATTTTGTGTAAAAGATAGGAGTGAATAATATGGAGTAAGGAAAATGGAATGTAATAATTATGAATATGTTTAACTCTATTGAAATGTATGATACCCTGTTTCCCCAAAAATAAGACATCCCTTGATAATAAGCCCAATCAGGCTTTTGAGCACATGCGCTAAAATAAGCCTCCTCCCGAAAATTTTAAATATTTAAAAATATTTAAACGCAGAGCTGGAAATCAGGTAAGATGGCAAGAGGAGCCCCGTCTTGCTCCACGTGCCCCAAAATAATAAGACATCCCCAAAAATAAGGCCAAGCGCTTATTTCAGGGTTCAAAAAAATCTAAGACAGGGTCTTATTTTCAGGGAAGCATGGTAGATAGATAATTGATAAGATAGCAGATAGATAGATAGATAGATAGATAGATAGATAGATAGATAGAAGAGAGAGAGAGATAGCAGATAGATAGCAGATAGATATATAGATAGAAGGATAGATAGAGATAGATAACTGATAGCTAGATAGATTAGATAGATAGATACCCTGTTTCCTCCAAAATAAGGCATCCCCTGAAAATAAGCCCAATCTGGCTTTTGAGCGCATGGCAATAAGGCCAAGCACTTAATTCAGGGTTCAAAAAAATATAAGATATGTGCAACCCATCTCTGGGCCACTCCCTTTCTTAGCATTACCTTGCCCCTTAAAATTGCAACAGGGAAAAAAATAATGAGGCTGTAACTCCTGGGGTAAAAAGCTTGGGATAGAAATTGTAAATAAGTCAAAACTGTACCAAGCCGAACAAAACCTCTCATCAGCCTGCTCAGGTGGCCGAAGGTATTGAACGCAAAAAAAAATACCACGCGCGACTTGTGGAAGGGCATTTGGGTTGCTGCTACCCACAATTAAACCGCAGGTGGCATTAATATCCCAAGCCGCTCGCTGTACCTAAGCAAGGATGGAGCCCGCCATCCTTAGCGCCGTTCTATTTTAGAGATCATTTAATTTCCCAGCCTGTAACTTTTCGCTTCTTATTCCTTCCCCTCTTCTGAATTAGACGTAAAGGAGCCAAATAAAATAAAATAAAATGGGGAACGGTTCATTGTCTTGAGTTTTATGGACTGGCAACCCAGCGGAGCAGCTGTCTCTCGCCTGCCGTTAAGTAAGATGGGAAGGTGGCGCGGCTCGCTCACAAAAAGCTTTGCGTGGCAGCCCTCAAAGAGACTGCCGTTACGAAAACACTGGGGCACGCTTTTCGCTCCCGCTTGCCTGCCGGAGGAGCAAAGATTGCACACTGCAATGTATTTAATAACATCAGTGTGTGCGTGTGTGTGTGTGTGTGTATGTATTTTGCACACTTCGTCAAACAAGCGGGAAGCTTGAATTCTGAAAATACAATTAGACCACAACAGGGCTTAAATTTTCGGTGGCTAAATGAGAGGTCGAGCCGGTTCCGCCCCATTTTTACAACCTTTCTCGCCACGGTTGTTAAGCGAATCGGGGTTCCCCTTTGACCTTGCGGGTCGGAAGGTCGCAGAAAGAGGATCCCATGACCCGGGACACTGCGGCCCTCATAAATACGAAGTCGACGGCCCAAGCGTCTGAATTTTGACCACGTACCCCTAAAGAAGCTGCGACGGTCATAAGTGCAGAAAAACCGTCATAAGTCGCTTTTTTTTTCCCAGGGCCGTCATAACTTTGAGCGGTCGCTAAATGAACTGTCGTGAGTCGAGAACTACCTGTACAGCAGGGGGAAAAAAAAAAGAACAAGACGACTAGGTAGCTCAGTGGCTAAGACGCTGAGCTTGTCGATCAGAAATGTCGGCAGTTCAGCGGTTCGAATCCCTAGTACAGGTCTCCTCTGTGAGCAGGGGGTTGGACTAGATGACCTCCCAGGCCTGATTATTTCTTGAGCGGCCACAAAACTAGCACAAAACTGACAGCTGTGGCCAGGGGGACTTTTGGTCAGGTTCGCCTGATCCGCCAGTTGCGGCCCTTTCTTTGTTTTTTTCTTATTTTTTTTTTTTTAATTGCAAAAGTTTTACAATTACATTTTCACCCCCTTTTTCCCCCCCCCCACTACCCCCCCCAGACTTCCCAACCTCCCCAGCCCACCCTAACCCTCCCCTCCCCCCAGACTTCCTAGTATGCTCATGTCAGATAAAAGGAAAAAACCCTCCTTTGTATATAAAACTTGAACCCCTCCCTCCCCCTTACAAATTTTCATCTTCATTACATTAACCTATTTCTATCTTGGTATAACATTTTCAAATAAATTTTCATCCTGGTTACCTTAAAAATATTTCTATCCTAATATAACATTTTCTAACAAATTTTCATCCTTAACCTTAAAATATTTCTATCTTAATATAACATTTTCTAGCAAATTTTTATCCTCAACCCTAAAATGTTTCTATCTTATATAACACTTTTAAATAAAGGCTATTTGATACTTCCTAGTTTGATATTTGTGCTGAACATAATTTATCCACTTCTTCCATTCCCATTCATAGGTCTCTTGAGAACAATCTTTTAGATATGCTGAAATCTTCGCCATCTCTGCAAAACTGGCCATCTTCAAAGTCCATTCCTCAATCGTAGGCAGCGCTTCATTTTTCCAGTATTTACCTATCAACAATCTTGCTGCAGTTATCATGTACAGTATCAATTTTGTTTCCCCCAATGTAAAACCCTTAACTATACCCAATAAAAACAGTTGTGGAGAAAATTGAATTTTTTTCTTTAGAACATTCTGCATGACCCACCAAATTTTTACCCAAAAAGCCTTAACTTTCTTACAGGTCCACCAAACATGATAATATGTAGCGTCTAAGCAGTCACATCTCCAACATTTAGGCTGGACACTAGGGTACATACACGACAATTTTTTTGGATCTAAATGCCATCTATAAAACATCTTATAGAAATTTTCCCGCAGATTCTGCGACTGTGTAAATTTAACATTCTGAACCCAAATTTTTTCCCATGTTTCCAACATCACTGGTTCCTCAAAATTTTGTGCCCACTTAATTTAGTTGCGGCCCTTTCTTGATCAGGATTCCCTGTGCACAGTCCCTCACGCCCTCGTCACCTCTCGCCCGGACTACTGCAATGCTCTCTACATGGGGGTCCCCTTGAAGAGCACCCAGAGGCTCCAACTGGTCCAGAATGCGGCCGCGCGGGTAGTCACGAGAGCCGCATGGCGTTCCCATATAACACCTCTCCTGCGTGAGCTGCACTAGCTCCCGGTGGTCTTCCGGGTGCATTTCAAGGTGTTGGTTATCACCTTTAAAGCGCTCCATAGCATCGGGCCTAGCTATCTTCGAGACCGCCTGCTGCTACCGATGACCTCCCATCGACCCGTGCGCTCCCACAGAGAAGGCCCTCCCTCTGGGGGTCACCAGCCTACATTGTTTGGCTGATGGCGCCCCGAGGAGGCCCTCTCTGTGGGGGCACCCACCCTCTGGAACCAGTTGCCCCCAGAGATAAGGAGAATCCAAGACCTCGGTGCTTTCCGCCGTGCCCTTAAAACCTTCTTTTTCCAGCAAGCCGGGCTGGCTTAACACTTTTTAAAATGTTTTTAATTGTTTGTTATTGTTTTTAATCATGGGGCCAAATTTATATGTTTGTAGTTTATGTTTTTATTTGGCTGTTCACCGCCCTGAGTCCTCAGGGAGAAGGGTGGTATACAAATTTAAAAATAAATAAATAAATAAGTAAGTAAGTAAGTAAGTAAGTAAGTAAGTAAGTAAGTAAGTAAGTAGTTGAATTAAACGTTCTGTTTTTTTCTGAAATTTTTCTTTTCTTGGATTTATCCATGGTTGGCCTACTGGGGGTTGAAAAGCTCAATAAATCGAGTGCCGGCGGGTGTCGCACACTGGCTGTTGTGACGGATATTTTGAGCTGCAGCAGACGGGTGAAAGAGCCACATGCGGCTCCAGAGCCCCAGGTTGCTGACCCCTGGGATAGAGCAACGAAAACTGTTGGCGATGTGAGTGTGAAGATGCTACATATTTTCATATATGGTGGACATGTAAAAAAATTAAGGCTTTTTGGATTAAAATATGGTGGATTATTCAAAATATTTTTAAGGGGAAAAAAATTAAATTTACACCATAGGTTTTTTTTGTTTTGTTGGGAACAGTCACGGATTGTACTGTAATAGAGACTAAGTTGGTTTTGAATTTAATAACGGCTGCCAGGTTACTGGTGGCACAGTACTGGAAGAAGGAAGATCCACCTACCATTGAGGAATGGACATTAAAAGTTGTGCATCTGGCTGAGATGGCAAAAATTTCATCGTATCTTAAAGATCATTCAAATGAAAGACACGTATCAGAATGGAGAAGATGGACTGACTATATGCAAAAAACAAAGTACCCGAACAAGAAGATTCATATAGCTTATGAATGAAATATTTTTAAGTAGTTTATGTTTATAGCTTTTGAGCTATAAGGAGTTAAAGACCTAGAGAGAATATGAATGTAATAATTTGTTAGCATACTTTAGCTTTATGTTTGTGAATGCTATACCCTGTGTCTGTTCTGGGAAGTCTAGGGAGAGGGGTGGGGGGGAAGGGGGGAGGGGGAAAGGGTGTGGGGGGGGAAATGTTTGTATTTCTTATAAAACTTTTCAATTAAAAAAAGAAAAAGCCGGGCTGGGTTAAAAATTTTTAATTGGGTGAATTTTATGGGTAACGGGGTTTTAAATTGGAGAAGCCCAAGATAATTTAATTTTGTTTTAATGTATTTTAATATTTGTATTGTGTGTTTTTAATTCTGGCTGTTCACCGCCCCGAGTCCTTCGGGAGAGGGGGCGGTATAAAAATTAAATAAATAAATAAATAAATAAATAAATAAATAAATAAATAAATAAATAAATAAATAAATAAAACTGTATTCAGAAAACAGTAGTATTTTTGGATCAGCGGGCAATCGACAAGCTTCCATCCTTATTCCTATATCCAAGATATAATTAAATTTCTGTGTGCACACACAAACAAAGGTGCACCTGGCTATAAACCCATGGAGCTCATCTGCCACCGGTAGCTTTTCATCCCTACTGGGTGAATTACACAGCTGTCCTTTCCAGCTCAAAATATCCTAAATATCAATATTAGAGAACTGATGTAGCTCAGGGTTGAGCTGCGGAGTCCTCGGTGCTCTCTGAGCTGGGTTGTTTGCCCAAGCAAAATCCGAAAACGCTGGGGAATTCTTCGCAGCTCGGCACACAGACACCATCAGCCATCAATGGACACATAGAGATAAACCACGTTTACAGAGCATTCAAAAGAGACAAGGAAGAGGCTAAGAAGGAAACAAAAAGACCGGAACGCGAGTCCTCTTCAAGCAAGGGACACCCAGATAAGAAGGGATTAACACCGGACAAACAATCAAGCAGAAAACAATATCCTAATAAAGGAATTTACCAAGGAGAAAATGCACCGTGTACCAACACTGACAGGACAAGCTACTGTACATAGAGGGAGGAAACCCCACACTCACTAGCACTGATGATGTTACCTTAGTCAGGTAAGGAAACGTCTGCAAGCAAACAACCAAATTCTAAGAGCACCAAGGACCCCACAGTTCTCCTCCTCCTCCTCCTCCTCCTCACCAAGGACCCTACAGTTCACCTTCTCTTCTACCACCAATGATATTATCCAGTTTGGCAATGAAATTTCTGCAAGAAAAGAACCAAGTTCAGAGAGCACCAAGGACCCCACACTCCTCTTCCTCCTCCTTCCTCTTTCTCTTCCTCTCCTTCCCCTCTTCCTTTTTCTTCTTTTCTATCCTCCTCCTCCTCCTTCCTCTCCCTCTCCTTCTCCTCTTCCTTTTTCTTCTTTTCTATCCTCCTCCTCCTCCTTTCTCTTCCTCTCCTTCCCCTCTTCCTTTTTCTTCTTTTCTATCCTCCTCCTTTCTCTTTCTCTTCCTCTCCTTCCCCTCTTCCTTTTTCTTCTTTTCTATCCTCCTCCTTCCTCTTCCTCTCCTTCCCCTCTTCCTTTTTCTTCTTTTCTTCCTCCTCCTTCCTCTTTCTCTTCCTCTCCTTCCCCTCTTCCTTTTTCTTCTTTTCTATCCTCCTCCTCCTCCTTCCTCTCCCTCTCCTTCCCCTCTTCCTTTTTCTTCTTTTCTTCCTCCTCCTTCCTCTTTCTCTTCCTCTCCTTCCCCTCTTCCTTTTTCTTCTTTTCTATCCTCCTCCTTCCTCTTTCTCTTCCTCTCCTTCCCCTCTTCCTTTTTCTTCTTTTCTATCCTCCTCCTCCTCCTTCCTCTCCCTTTCCTTCCCCTCTTCCTTTTTCTTCTTTTCTATCCTCCTCCTCCTCCTTTCTCTTCCTCTCCTTCCCCTCTTCCTTTTTCTTCTTTTCTGTCCTCCTCCTCCCTCTCCTTCTCCTTCTCCTCCTCCTCTTCCTCTTCCTCTCCTTCCTTTTTTCCTTTTCCTTTTCTATCCTTCTCCTCCTCCTCCTCCTTTTCCTCCTCCTCCTCACAAACCTCACTCTCTTCTACCACCAATGATGTTACCTAGTCAGGTAATGAAACTTCCGCAAGAAAAAAACAAATCTCAGAGAGCATCAAGGACTCTAGATATCCCAAATGCCTTGGTCGGGCATATTCCATCCTTGAAACATGCACCAAGACTGCAACTCCCATCATCCCCATTCAGTCCTGGCAACCGGAGGGAGAGGGAATGATGGAAGAAGCAGCTCCCTCCCCCAATTTGCAAACCAAGATGGTAACAAAACCTCTGCAAGCATCGGAACATCACTGCAGATGTTCAATGAATAACCCGGGTTTTAAGTGAATTTGGCTTCCCAAAAGGTCGCAAAAGGGGAATCCCGTGACTAGGGGACCCCACAACCGTCATAAATACGAGTCAGGGGCCAAGCATCCAAATGTAAATCACACGACCACGGGGGACGCTGCGACGGTCACCAGTGCGCAAAGTGCAAACTGGGCCCAGGTCATTTTTTTCCAGCGCCATTGTAACTTTGAACCGTCGCTAAGTGAGCTCTTGAAAGTCGAGGACTACCTGTATTGGTAAAAGATTCGTTTCAGGCGCCGAAAATCCCTGTTTGCCCATATTTGCAGAACCGTATCAAGGTTTTTGCAGGCTCACCCAAGCGGAAAGAAAAACAAAAAGACAAAAAAAAGGGGAACAGTGTGAAACAGAACCGCATCGGTAATTCTGTCGTATATAAGCAGATCACAAACGCACAAAAAAAGAGGTTGAAAATGTTGTGGCCATTTGTGGCGAGAGACACCCCTCTGCTGGCTTGAAGCAAGATGACGGCAGCCAAATCGACAATCACCCTTCACGTAGGAATAACTAATCCGGCAGAAAATGAGCTGACTGAAGGCGGAGTTAAACGTGTCATCAGTTTGGAATCATTGCGTAGCCACAAGAGACCCAAGTTTCAGCTCCCCGATAGTTTTTGCCTTTTTTTGTGTTCTAGACCCATCTTTTTTTATATATAAAGTTTTTTTTATTTTTGTTTCTCATCAACACATTTACATGCACAGTCATTTCCATCGTTTTTCATTCATCTTTTCTTTTAACTTTCATTTTTCATTTTTACTTTTTCGGGGCTGCTCTTTTACCCTTTACCTTTACTCCAACCTTTCTTCTTCTCCTCCCCTTCTCTTCCTTCCTGTTTCTCCTCCTCCTTCCTTTGTTCTTCCTCTCCTTCTCTTTCCTACTTCCCCTTCTCTTCCCCCACTCCTCTCTTCTTCCCTCCTTCTAACCTTCTCCTCTATTCCTCTTCCCCTCCCTTTTCTTCCTCTCCTTTTCCCTTTCTTCTTTCTCCTCTCCTCTCCCCCCTTCTTCCCCCTTCTAACCTTCTCCTCTACTCCTCTTTCCCCTCCCTTTTCTTCCTCTCCTTTTCCCTTTCTTCTCCTCCTCCCCTTCTCTTCCTTCCTCTTTCTCCTCCTCCTTCCTTCGTTCTTCCTCTCCTTATCTTTCCTACTTCCCCTTCTCTTCCCCCACTTCTCTCTTCTTCGCCCCTTCTAACCTTCTACTCTGCTCCTCTTTCCCCTCTTTTCTTCCTCTCCTTTTCCCTTTCTTCTCCTCCTCCCCTTCTCTTCCTTCCTCTTTCTCCTCCTCCTTCCTTCGTTCTTCCTCTCCTTCTCTTTCCTACTTCCCCTTCTCTTCCCCCACTCCTCTCTTCTTCCCCTTCTAACCTTCTCCTCTACTTCTCTTTCCCCTCACTCTTCTTCCTCTCCTTTTCCCTTTCTTCTTTCTCCTCTTCTCTCCTTTCTTCTCCCTTCCTCTCTCTCTACTCCTTCCCCTCTCTTCTGTTGTTTCCCTTTTCAGTTCAATCCAAAGTGGAATTCGAGCAGCCCCGATTTCCTAATTATCTTTATTCTCATTTCAATTTCTTATTCAATTATTATTTATTTTTATTTCATCATTTGCGTACATTTTTATAATATCCCATCTGAAGCTCTTGCATTAGCTCAATCTAAGCCCTTTAAAGGAGGCTGGACATCTTTCCAACAACTCAAACCATGACGTACATATCGTTTGTTTCAAAAGAAACAACGTAGGTAAGTAGGGGGGGATAAATAAATAGGTATTTTTTAAAAAAGCTGCAAAGAGCTAACGGACAGAAATCTTGGAGGTTTCTAACACTCTTACTTAAAAGCATGTTGGGCCAAGATTGCCCCATTACAGGTAGTCCTCGACATACGACAACAAATAGAGGCCAAGATTTCCATTGCTAAGGGAGACATCTGTTAAGTGAGTTTCGCCCCTCCCAATAGTGTCTCCTTAAGCCTCAATCCCCAGGTGAGCCTGTGAAGCGGGACGGGGCGTTCTCCTCCCAAGTCATTGGGTCAGCCTGTGCTGTTCTCGCCTCCTCTCCACTCTCCATGCTCGGAGATCAGGAGAGGGTGGTCCTTGCTCGTTGTCTGAGTTCCGTGGCTCCTCCTCTCCACTGCCTGCCTTCTCTTCCCACCCCACTGCTCTCTTAGTCGTCCTGCCTCCATTCTTCCCTGCTGGCAAGCCATCCCATGTCCCAGGGATTCCTCATTCTGCTCCTCCCCGCATTCCTCCAGAGCCAACGAAGCCGCACCCTCGACCTCCATCAGCCCCAGCTCTGGCTCATCCACCTCCGTGGACTCAGATTCCGACAAGGCCATGACAAATCTTTTTTTTTTTTTAATTTGATTTATATGCCGCCCTTCTCCGGAGACTCAGGGCGGCTTACAGTGCGTTAAGCAATAGCCTTCATCCTTTTGTATATTTATACAAAGTCAGCTTATTGCCTCCACAAACTGGGTCCTCAATTTACCTACCTCAGAAAGGATGGAAGGCTGAGTCAACCTTGAGCCTTAGCGAGATTCGAACCTGCAGTAATTGCAGGCAGCTGGTCTTAATAACCAGCTTAATGGGTTCCTTAGACCACTGTACTACCAAGGCTCTTTCTTAATGCCAGCCCTTGGCCCCTGGAAGCTTTAGCGTTTCTGTCTAAGCCTCAAATTCTGTACAACGAGCATCAAAACCGTGTCAACTACACTACCCGTCGGCTCCGGCGAACCGGTTTATTGGAAACGGCAAGAAAGTGGTAGACTCACGTGGATGGTTTTGTCGCTCTGGTTTTTCTGCCGCCCAGCTTCTTCCAAGTCTCTCGCCAGCTTCTCCTTCTCCAGGAGAAGCTCGCTCAGCTCCTGTTCGACCCTCTTCAGCTTGCGTTGGAGCTTCCGGTTCTCGGTGTCCTTGGTCAGGTTTTCCGAGCGCAAGTCCGCCAGCAGGCTCTCTTTCTCCATCAGTAGCTCCTGAGGATCTTCAGCACCCTAGGAGAAGCAAATAAAAACAGTTACAGCGGCCTTTCCCATAGGTATAGCTAAAGGTAAAGGTTCCCCTTGCACATATGGGCTACTCGTTCCCGACTCTAGGGGGCGGTGCTCATCTCCGCTTCAAAGCCGAAGAGCCAGCGCTGTCCGAAGACGTCTCCATAGTCATGTGGCCGGCATGACTCAACGCCAAAGGCGCACGGAACGCTGTTCCCTTCCCACCAAAGATGGTCCCTATTATTTCTACTTGCATTTTTTACATGCTTTCGAACTGCTAGGTTGGCAGAAGCTGGGAGAAGGAACGGGAGCTCACCCCGTTACGCGGCACCAGGGACTCGAACCGCTGAACTGCTGACCTTTCGATCGACAAGCTCAAAGTCTCAGCAGCTGAGCCACCATGTCCCTTTCCCATAGGTATGCTTGGTTTTAAAAGGGTGGTGGGGTTTTTAATATGTGCATGACTAAACATTGTGCCTTGGGATGGCAACCTCTCATAAGGTGGTCCCGCTCCGTGAAGGACTTGATGGTCTCTGAGCTTGGTTGCTTCCTTGCAGACATTTCGTGACCCAACTAGGGTAATATCATCAGTCCTAGAAGAGAGTGGACTTCGCTCTCTGTTTATATACAGCTCCTTCTAGAGCAGATGGTCCTACCTGTCTGGATCATGAAACGTTTGCTGAAAAACAACTAAATTCACCAAGAATCCCATAATCCTCCTCATCCTCCTCCTCCTTTTCCTCCACTCCACAAACCACACTCCTTTCTAACGCTGATGAGGTTACCTAGTTGGGTCATGAAAAGTCTGTAGGAAAACAAGCAAGCTCAGAGAGCACCGAAGACCCCACAATACTCATCTTCCTCTCCCTCCTCCTCCTCCTACTATCTGCAAACCCCACTCCCTTCTAGACTGATGATGCCATTTAGTTGGGTCATGAAACATCTGCAAGTAAACAACCCAGCTCAGAGAGCACCAAAGACCCCACAGTCATCGTCGTCGTCCTCCTCCTCCTCCTCCTACTTCTACTTCTTCTACTTCTACTACTACTACTATTACTATCTGAAAACCCCACTCCCTTCTAGACTGATGATGCCATTTAGTTGGGTCATGAAACATCTTCAAGTAAACAACCCAGCTCAGAGAGCACCAAAGACCCCACAGTCGTCCTCCTACTACTACTACTACTACTTCTACTTCTTCTTCTACTACTACTACTACTACTATTACTATCTGAAAACCCCACTTCCTTCTAGATGATAATATTACCTAGTTGGGTCATGAAAAGTCTGTAGGAAAAGAACCAAGCTAACTAAGAGACCACCGAAGACCCCAGATTACTCTTCCTCCTCCTGTCTGCAAACCCCACTCCTTTTTTTTATTGAAAAAGTTTTACAAATACATTTTCACCCCAATTTCCCCCCCCAACCCTCCCTAACCCCCCCTAACCCTCCCCTCCCCGCAGGACTTCCACAAAATATAATCCAAATCAAAGTCACATTTTATAAAACTTGAACCCCTCCACCCCCTGTATATTATTCAAATCTTCATAAGATTCAGTTATTCTATCCCTGTATAATACATTCAGTTAAAAGCTATCTGATATTTCCTAGTTTGATATTTATTCTGCACATAATCTATCCACTTTTTCCACTCCCATACATAAGTCTCTTGTGTCCCACTCCCTTCTAACACTGATGATACTGAGCTGGCTCATGAAACGTCTGCAGGAAATCAACCAAGCTAAGAGACCACCAAGGATTCCCACAATACTCCTCTTCTTTCTCCTCCCCATCCTCCTCCTTCCCTTCCCTTCCACTCCACTCCACAAACTCCACTCCCTCCTAGCACTGATGATGTTACTTAGTTAGGTCAATGAAACGTCTGCAAGAAAACAACCCCGCCCAGAGAGCTCCAAGGACCCGACAGTTTCCACCCTGAGCTGCAAGCACTACTATCTCCTCCATCTCTTTTGCCCAACCTTGAATTTCTGCATCTGAGCTTGGCAACCGATCTCTTCAGACTTGGCCAACGATGCTTTCAGGCTTTCTATTTCAGAAGCGAGTTCTCCATTCTGAAACAGAGACGAAAGAACGAAAAATATAGGCGCAGACGGAAACCAGCCAACGGTCACAAAGGGGAAGAGGACGCCTCCCTCCGTAGAAAAGTGGACTTTTGAGTCTGAGGCAGCCAAGGATGCCTTTATATTTTGAGATATTCTTCGGCCTCAAATTTCATGTGGTTTTTTTTTTCCCCAGATGTTTCTGGCAGGACAGACCAAATCTCACCTACCTCGTTTTCCTTGGTTTTTAAAACAAGGGTTAAACCCTGGATGGTCTTGTCTCGTTTCAAGGCGTTTTTCTTTTCGGCGGAAAGCTCCGTTTCCCGTTCACGCAGGTTCTCCTGGAGACCCTAAAAGTTTTTTAAAATGTAAATCCAAATTCGGTTCGAGAATAGAATAGAATAGAATAGAATAGAATAGAATAGAATAGAATAGAATAGAATAGAATAGAATGTATATAAACATAAGGAATGGAATGGAATGGAATGGAATAGATTGTATATAAACATAATGAATGGAATGGAATGTAGAATATAGAATATAGAATATAGAATATAGAATATAGAATATAGAATAGAATAGAATAGAATAGAATAGAATAGAATAGAATAGAATAGAATGTATATAAACATAAGGAATGGAATGGAATGGAATGGAATAGATTGTATATAAACATAATGAATGGAATGGAATATAGAATAGAATAGAATAGAATAGAATAGAATAGAATAGAATAGAATAGAATGTATATAAACATAAGGAATGGAATGGAATGAAATGGAATTAATATAAATATAATGAATGGAATGGAATGGAATAGATTATATATAAACATAATGAATGGAATGGAATATAGAATATAGAATATAGAATAGAATGTATATAAACATAAGGAATGGAATGGAATGGAATGGATTGTATATAAACATAATGAATGGAATAGAATAGAATAGAATAGAATAGAATAGAATAGAATAGAATGTATATAAACATATGGAATGGAATGGAATGGAATTAATATAAATATAATGAATGGAATGGAATGGAATAGATTATATATAAACATAATGAATGGAATGGAATATAGAATATAGAATAGAATGTATATAAACATAAGGAATGGAATGGAATGGAATGGATTGTATATAAACATAATGAAGGGAATGGAATATAGAATAGAATAGAATAGAATAGAATAGAATAGAATAGAATAGAATAGAATAGAATAGAATAGAATAGAATAGAATAGAATAGAATAGAATAGAATAGAATAACAGAGTCGGAAGGGACCTTGGAGGTCTTCTAGTTCAACCCCGCTTAGGCAGGAAACCCTACACCACTTCAGACAAATGGTTATCTAATCTCTTCTTAAAAACTTCCAGTGTTGGAGCATTCACAACTTCTGGAGGCAAGTTGTTCCACTGGTTAATTGTTCTCACTGTCAGGAAATTTCTCCTTAGTTCTAAGTTGCTTCTTTCCTTGATGAGTTTCCACCCATTGCTTCTTGTCCTGCCTTCAGGGGCTTTGGAGGATAGCTTGACTCCCTCTTCTTTGGGGCAGCCCCTGAGATATTGGAGCACTGCTATCATGTCACCCCCAGTCCTTCTTGTCAGTAAACTAGATATACCCAATTCTTGCAACCGTTCATCATATGTTTTAGCCTCCAGTCCCCTAATCCTCTTTGTGACTCTTCTCTGCGCTCTTTCTAGAGTCTCCACTTTTTTTTACATCATAGCAATCAAAACTGGATGCAGTACTCCAAAAATTGAACATACCCATGTTGTATTGTGATGCATCGTTGTTCCAGAATAGATAAGAGAAAAATTATTGGGGCTGCCGAAGAACAGATCGCAGTTAAATGTTCTTCTGGCTTGGGGAAATTATTTTCCTTTCTTTTAGAAAATTGAATTCTAAGAGGGGGAAAAAGCTGCCCAACCCCCCCACCCACCCACCCACCCCCAGCGATGTTAAGGTTCTGAGTGCAAAGGACGCAAGTGCCATACCTCGATCTTTTTTTCAAGGTCTTTTTTTTCACTGCTGAATTCGGTCTTGAGAATCTACAACCACAGAAACGATTTTATTTTCATTTCGGCGATAACCTCCCCAAAATGGATGGATGGATTGATGGAACAAACATCCAGCCTACTGACCATCCTTAGCAACCTCCCACAGTTTCCTCACCTCTAAGGCCTTCTCTTTTTCACCATTCAACGCAGCACCTGAATCTTGGCTTTCTTCTGAAGGTCTTCTCTGTCCTTCCTCCAAGAGCTGAAGTTCGGCATTTTTCCTTTCCAGAGAGAGACTCAGTTGCTCTATGCACCTATGGGCACAACACCAGCCTCTTACACCACAGGCAGGGAAAAAGCAAGGAGACCCCAAAACTTGACTCGCTCACAGGATAGAGCCTCTCCAGTTAGGGCCTCAGGATGTCCCAAAGGTGCTTTTTCAAGAGGCAATGTTGTGGTCTGCCAGCAGCCTGCGGAGCTGACAGCGGAGTCGGACCGTGAAGAGGCTGGGGAGGAACATAGGCCAGTCCTGGAGTCTGGGGGAGGCCTGGACAAGGGCTCTGCATCAGAGGCAGAGATGGGGCCAGGGCCATTTGGGAGTGATGCGCGGACTCCGAAGCCTCCAGAGTTGGATATCAGAGAGCCAGAGGAACAGGAGGAGCCTGTTCCTAGTGCGCGCATGCAAAGAGCTGCCAGAAGGCAAGAACAGTTAAAACAAAAGGGACGACTCAGGAGTAAGGCCTGGAGATGACTCGCCCCTCCCATAAGGCTTAAAAGAGGAGCAAAGGCATGTGGGCCCTTTGCAGGAAAGCAACATTGTTAATTCTATTTCCAGTCGGCATCTCTGTTTGATTCTGGATTCTGTGTGGCTTTGCCAAGTAGGTCTTTGGCAGTGTGTCAAGGGAGATAAAAGGTTGGTGATTATCCCAAAGGACTTCTCCCGAAGAACTTTTTGCAACTAGTTGGAACTCAGCTGTGAATGAACATAATTCACAGCTGTTGCAATAAAAGAGCTGTGTTGCAATAAAACAGCTGTGATGGGAAGGGAAACATTTTCCTTGAAAATGTTTCCCTTCCCATCCAAGAAGCTTCTTCACTTCAAGAGGTTCTTCATCCAGGAACCGAAGAAGCTTCTCGGATGAGAAGCGAAACATTTTCCAGGGGGAAAAAAAACCAAGAACATCCAGTTGCCTTTTGGAAAAGCACCTTTGGGACAACCTTGACCTGAATGATTGAGAAGCTCCATAGACATTCAACCTGCGAGTGGTGCAGCGGCCTAGAGGTGGAGTTCTCGCCACACAACCAGGAGGCTGTGAGTTCGATCCTAGGTAGAGGCAGATATTTCTCTTTCTGGGCATACTGAGAATATATATCTGCTGAACAAAACTCCTCATAGGTGACAGGAAAGGCATCCGGCCAGTAAACACTCAGCTCCATTCAGTTGCCCAGACCCCACCCCGCAAGAAATTATGGGGCCGTTAAAAGAAGATGATAAGACATTCAACCTGTCTTTTTCTCCCAGCAGGGCTGTGATATCAATATCTTTGGCCTGCGCAGTGATGATCAAAGAGAGCTGTTGTTCCACGGCCAGTCGCTGGACTCTTTCGCGCTCCGTCAAAGCAAATGCTTTCTCTACTTCTACCCGGGCCGTTCGGAGGTCCTGTTACACAGAAAATAAAAGTGGGACATTGAAATCAAGGGTCAGTCTAAACCACCTTTAAAGCCAACCCTTAGTCCTCACCACTCAGCTCTGGAAAGACCCCCCCAACCACCCAATATTTACGACTCCACCATACTACAAAAAAAGATGTCGAGACTTTGGAAAAAGTTCAGAGAAGACTGACTAAGATGATCAGGAGCTCAAACTGCCCAAAGAGCTGCTGATCCAGTTCTAAAGAGGAACTATTGAGTCTGTCATCTGCACCTCCATAACTGTCTGGTTTGGCTCTGCAACCCAACAAGACAGACACGGACTTTGGAGGATAACTAGAACTGCAGGAAAAACAATCGCTACCAATCTGCCTTCCATGGAGGACCTGTATACTGCACGAGTCAAAAAGAGGGCTGTGAAAATATTTACAGACCCCTCACATCCTGGACATAAATTCTTTCAACTTCTACCCTCAAAACGACGCTATAGAGCACTGCACACCAGAACAACTAGACACAAGGACAGTTTTTTCCCCGAACGCCATCACTCTGCTAAACAAATAATTCCCTCAACACAGTCCAACTATTCACTAAGTCTGCATTACTATTAATCTCCTCATCGTTCCCATCACCCATCTCCTCCCACTTATGACTGTATGTCTGTAACTTGTTGCTGTATCCTTACAATTTATATTGAGATTGTTTCCTAGTATTTGATTGCTTATTTGTACCCTATGACGATCGTTAAGTGTGGTACCTTATGATTATTTACGAGATCGCCTTCTGCCACCGATAGCCTCCCATCGACCAGTACGCTCCCACAGAGAGGGACTCATCGGGGTGCCGTCAGTCAAACAGTGTCGACTGGCGACCCCCAGAGGGAGAGCCTTCTCTGTGGGGGCACCTGCCCTATGGAATGAGCTGCCCCCGGAGATTCGTAGGATTCCCGACCTTCGCACCTTCCGACGCGCCCTCAAAACGCTTTTCTTTCAGCAGGCAAGACTGGCCTAAATGTTATTTTAATGGGTTGTTTTCTGTTATTTTAGTTTCGGCCAAATTATTTAATACTTTTAATTTGCTTTTCACTTTTATATTTGTGGGTTTTATCTTGGCCGTACACTGCCCTGAGTCCTTCGGGAGAAGGGCGCAGGGTGGATAAAAATCAATGATTTTTTAAAAAAAATCAAAAAAATCCAATTTTTTTGATTTAAATCGGATTTTTTTTATTTTTATTGAATTTATTTTAATAAAACACTTTTGGGGTAAAAATCTATCGTAAGATAGTTTCCTATTTAAGATACATAAATAATTTAATTTATTCAGCATGAAATGGAGCTTAGTTATGTAGCATGAGGCTGTATATTCTGCAACACTGGGACTATCGGTGAGTCAACAGTGGGTCAAAGGAGTAGCAGAGATGACAGTTGCTCTTTAAATATTATGATTTAAATCGAGTTGATTTAAATCAAGCCTTTTTACTAGTGATTTAAATCATGATTTAAACTGTGATTTAAATCAACTCGATTTAAATCAAATCCACCCTGGAAGGGCGGTATAGAGATTTAAATATAAATAAATAAAATAAATAAATTCTTGACGAATGTATCTTGTCTTTTATGTACACTGAGAGCTTATGCACCAAAGACAAATTCCTTGTGTGTCCAATCACACTTGGCCAATAAAGAATCTATTCTATTCTATTCTATTCTATTCTATTCTATTCTATTCTATTCTATTCTATTCTATTCTATTCCATTCCATTCCATTCCATTCCATTCCATTCCATTCCATTCCATTCCATTCCATTCCATTCCATTCCATTCCATTCCATTCTATTCTATTCTATTCGCAAAGGCCTGGGGACTAAACCATATGAAGAACAACTGCAGGATTGGGGTTTGGCTAGTCTAGAGAGAAGAAGGACTAAGGGGGACATGATAGCAACGCTGCTTTATTTGAGGGGCTGCCACGAAGAGGAGTGGGTCAACTTATTTTCAAAAGCATCAGCAGGCAGGACAAGAAGCAATGGATGGAAACTAACCAAAGAGAGAAGCAACCTGGAATTAAGGAGAAACTTCCTAACAGTGAAGACAATTAACCAGTGGAACAGCTTGCCACCAGAGGTTGTGGGAGCTCCATCACTGGAGGTTTTTAAGAAGAATCTAGACCTAATCTAAGTGTGAAAAAAAAAGGGTCATAAGTCACTTTTTCAGTGCCGTTGTGGTTTTACAGTCACCAAACGAAGGGTGTAATATTTTGTGTGTGCGTTATTAAATGTATTTCAGTTCTGACTCAATCAAACATTAAACGCATTTCGGTTCTGACTCACTCAAAACGATTCTGCACAGCTCGCTAGGATAAATAATACAATTCCAAACAAAGGCAGCGCAATCTTAAAAGCTCAACTATCACAAACATCGCCGAAAACTAAAAAAAATACGAAATGTTGTTTTTTTTTTTGTTTCATCGCAATCAAAAGACATCGCAATCAAGAAAACTCTTGCACAGCTTGCTAGGGTAAATAATACAATTTCCAAGAGAAGCAGGGCAATCTTAAGAGCTCAAACATCATAAATTGCAATAAAAAATATATTTTGCCTTGTCCCGTGCCTGGGAATACCGTATTTTTCACACTATAAGATGCACCGGAGTATAAGATGCACCTACCTTTTTTGGTGAGGAAAAGAAGAAAAAGAAAGCTGCCTCTGCCTCTGAGCAATTTTGCCTGGTTGCAGCAAACAGCAAACAGCCTGCTTTACTTTCAGTTTCGTTTTCAGCATAGCTTGATTAGCACAAGGAAAAATAAAATCAGCTCCAGCAATTTACCTCTTTGCAGCAAGCAGCAGAGCCCTGCGCAAAACAGCTGAGAGCAAAACACCTCAGAGTCGGGAGGCCGATCCAATCAACTTGTGCTAATTAGGCTGTGCTGAAGCTGGTGTCCAAGACTCGGGATGGGAGAAGAGAAGGACAGTTTTTCCTTGGATTGTCTTGGGATCCTCACCGCCGGCAGACCCCAGCCGAACCTTCCCACCGGATCCAAAGACTCAAAATTCCCCCCAAATTCCAGAAAAAAACTTCCAAGACTTGCCTCCTCTAGAAGCCGGATCCTGCTAGTCAAGCTTGCTTCTACTTCCTGGACTTTTTTCTCTGCATCTTCCTTCAGACGTTGGATTTCGGCATCGCCACCCTGGGCCAAGCTCTCGACGGCTTTCCTGCAAAGGTCAAATATAAGACCGTTTGTTCTGGCCCGCCGGCAGCCAGCGGAAAAGCTCGGACAAGGGCTCTGCATCAGGGGCAGAGAGGGAGATAGACAGCAGCGAGGCAGAGGAATAGCTGGAGCCCGTTCCCAGTGTGAGCTGCCAGAAGACAAGAACTGTTGTGGCCCCGCCCTCTGAGCCTATCTCATCAGAGGAAGAAGGCTCCGAACATGAGGGAGAGGAGTCAGCCAGGCCTCCCTCTCCAGGCCCCTCCCCTCTGGCACTGCCTCAGGTGCCGGCCGAGGAAGGGGAGATTGGCCAGGAGCCAGGTGTCTCTGATGAGGGCGAGGAAGGAGAGCCATCATTCCTGGATGCACGCCAACGAAGTTGTGATAAACGGTTGCAGTAGTTAAGGAGGCGTGCTAGGGATTAGAACTGAGTCACTGGACCACACCCCAGAGACTATATAAGAGAGGGTGGTGGCTGGTAAAACTCTGTGACGAACAAAAACTAACTCTGGCTAGTCACTTGAACAACGTCTGAAGCTGCCGAAGGGATATTGTTTTGCTGGACTATTTGCAATGCGTATGTAATTTTATGTTATCTGTTGCAGTAAAGCTCTTGGCAGACGGTGCTTATATTGTTGCCAAGTTTGAGATAACGACCTGTGTGCGTGCCAAGTACTTTCTTAACCCTCGGCTGGCTGTGTGTGTGTGTGTGTAGATGGGGACAGATCAAAGAACAACTAAGAAAGCAGGGTCGACTTGGGAGTAAAGCTACACCTTGGAGATGATTGGCCCCTCCCATAGGAAACCAAAGAGGAGCGAACGGGGAGCAGGCTTTTGCAGGAAACAATTTGGTCGGTCGGTCGTTTCAAGAGTGGAAAGTCCTGTTCATGATTATAAGAGACTCTGTGCCACGTTTTGCCTTTTGCCTCATTTGGAAACAAGTTACGTGGCAGCTTGCCAAGCAAGATAAGGTTTGTGTTGATAAATATTCCTCCGAAAGACTGTTTGCCAGGCCTTGCTGACTGCGAATGAAAGGAATTCACAGTCATGTAAATAAAAGGGGTTTTGCCGGGACCAAGACTCTGCTTCCTGCTTTTTAAGGAAGCCTAGGTCAGAAGGGACACGGTGGCTCAGTGGCTAAGACGCTGAGCTTGACAATCGAAAGGTCGGCAGTTCAGCGGTTCGAATCCCTAGCGCCGCGTAATGAGGTGAGCTCCCGTGACTTGTCCCAGCTTCTGCCAACCTAGCAGTTTGAAAGCACGTTAAAAAAAAGGCAAGTAGAAAAATAGGGACCACCTTTGGTGGGAAGGGAACAGCGTTCCGTGCGCCTTTGGCACTGAGTCATGCTGGCCACATGATCACGGAGATGTCTCTGGACAGTGCTGGCTCTTCAGCTTTGAAACAGAGATGAGCACCGCCCCCTAGAGTCGGGAACGACTAGCACATATGTGCAAGGGGAACCTTTACCTGTAGGTCAAAACACTGCTGAGGAAGAGAAGCGGAGCAGCAAAAGAGCAAAGGACAGAGCTCCTGTCCAGCTGGACCTCCCTTCTCAACCTAACCCACCTCCCCAGCCTGGCCTCCAGAGGGGGAATCCGTGCACCTGAAACACAATTAAACAAAGGACGGCCGTCCCCGCATTCACAATGGGGAAAATACTCACGATGCTTTCCGGAGCAACTGCTCTCGTTTCTGGAGTTCTCGTTTCACGCTCTCCAATTCGACTTTGAGCTCGATGTTCTAACGGAACGAGAGAGAAATGCAGAAAAACGTGGATTGTTTTTGTTCCCCACGAGGAATTTTGGCAGCACGGTTTCCTATTCCGTAACCGAACTGGGGGCAAGGTTTGGCCAATCGCGAGGGGAAGACTCCCAAGCAGGCCCCGGGACATCCTTCCGAGGCAACGGGGCGAGCACATCATGTTCCTAGACTTAAGACTTTAGAATAACTTTATTGTCACTTTGAATGTTTGGCTCCGCAAACAAACAAGACAGACACAGACTTCAAGGGATAGTTAGAACTGCAGAAAAAACAATGGCTACCAACCTGCCTTCCATGGAGGACCTGTCTAATGCACGAGTCAAAAAGAGGGCTGGGAAAATATCTACAGATCCCTCGCATCCTGGACATAAACTGTTTCAACTTCTACCCTCAAAACGACGCTATAGAGCACTGCACACCAGAACAACTAGACACAAGGACAGTTTTTTCCCCTAACGCCATCACTCTGCTAAACAAATAATTCCCTCAACACTGTCCAACTATTCGCTAAGTCTGCAATACTATTACTATTAGTCTTCTCACTGTTCCTATCACCCATCTCCTCCCACTTATGACTGCATGACTGTAACCTTGTTGCTTGTATCCTTACGATTTATATTCATATTGTTTCCTGACTGCTTATTTGTACCCTATGACTATCATTAAGTGTTGTACCTTATGATTCTTGATAAATGTCTCTTTTCTTTTATGTACACTGAGAGTGTATGCACCAAGACAAATTCCTTGGGTGTCCAAACACACTTGGCCAATAAAGAATTCTACTCTACTCTACTCTACCCTACCCTACCCTACCCTACCCTACCCTACCCTACGCTACCCTACCCTACCCCACCCCACCCCACCCCACCCCACTCCACTCCACTCCACTGTACACGGATCGGCATATATTAAAATGAAATTTCCTTGCTTACAGCTCTCAAAGGGTCACCACCTCCAAGATACACTCCATGAACATGACCAGATAAATAAATACAAAATTATGCATATACCCACTTATATTATGACACAGAGAAACAACAAAGTCTAGTTTAGATGTATATATGTTTATGGCGAGAAAAACAAATCTTGCGTGTTTACCAGACAAATGGCCTAGGGAACAAAGCTGTTCCAGAATCTGGGAATCCTGCTAGAAATACTTTGAAATCTCCTCCCCGAGGGGAGCAAAACAGAAACAGACCATGGAGTGCGTGTGTGGGGTCTCTCACAATGGTTTGAGCTCTAAGCACATAACGCTTATAAGCCACATCCTGAATAAGGGGAAGCAAGCTTCCTATAATCTTCTCCGCTGTCCTCACCACTCTCTGTAGGGACTTTCTATCCGAGGCAGTGCTGTCACCAAAACAGGGATGTCCTTACATGCCGGTAATGTCCTAATATGCAACATACAGAACAGAAACCAGGAACCAAAAACCCACCCAACACTTACAATCCGGTAGACGTCATCATGGGGACCATCGAACTTCTGCTGAATCCGGTCCTCCAGGAAATAGATGCGAAGTTTCAAGTTGAAATTCTCTTTCCGCAGCTCCGTGATTTGCTGGCGATAGAAGAGACGGTGACCTGAACGGTTTTCCAAACGACCAAGTCCACACCGCAAACATCAGTTTCCCCAAATCGAACTTCAGTAGGCCACAGTTACAGCTAGTCCTCGACTTGCAGCAGTTCATTTAGTGACCGTCCAAAGTTACAACAGCCCTGAAAAAAGTGACTTAGGACTATTTTTCACAATTACGACCGTTCCAGCAACCCCATGGTCATGTGTCTGAATTTTGATCACATGACCATGGGGTTGCTGAAACGGTCGTAACTGTGAAAAACAGTCCTAAGTCACTAAGTGACGGTCGCTGTGTCCCAGGGTCACATGATCCCCTTATGCAACCTTCAGACAAGCAAAGTCAATGGGGAAGTCAGATTCACTTAACAACCGGTTTACTAACTTATCAACTACAGTGGTTCACTTAACAACAGAGCCAAGAAAGGTTGTCAAATGGAGCAAAATTCACTCAACGCATTTCTCACTTAACAGCAGAAATTTTGGGCTCAATTGTAGTCATAAGTCGAGGACTACCTGTATCAATTTAACAACTGCAGTGATTCACTTAACAACTGTGGGAAGGAAAGTTGTAAAATGGGGTAAAATTCACTCAACAAACTTCTCACTTAATCGCAGAAATTTGGGGCTCGATTGTGGTCCTAAATTGAGGACTACCTGCATTTGTTGGCGCTCCAGGTTAAAATTGATCAACTTTTATCAATTTATTCTTCTCACTGGCTGGGTCTTTGCCTTCCACCAACAGTTCCTTTTTGGGGTTTTCAAAAAAAAAAAAAGACAGATCTTCCACTTCCTGCAAACTTTCTGCCGTGTTTTTAAGTGTTGGTTGTTGTTTTTTTTAGTATTTTTGCTGGGCCTCCCACAATTCTTGACAGGAAATATGAGAGCCGCGTGGCCAATTCGATTTTATTTCTACTCTCGAAAGCAGCTTTCTTAATTAGGACCACGCTCGCTGAGTGGGGGGCTGTGAAGAGGCTAGGTAGGGGGGGGGAAATCTGAATTTTCTCTTCTCTAAATGCTAGGTTCCCCCAAAGGATGATCCCTTTTTCATTCCATTCAACTTGACTCAGAATCACGCCGCCAAATTTCGCCCTCAAAACGCTGGAAAAAGCAGCGGGTGCGGATTCCTGCTTCCCCAGATAGAGCCAGTGGATTAAACCGCTTCCCAGTGAATGAGCTAAAATTCCCTTCCCTTGTGGCGACATTGCGTCCGTGCTAACTTTGTAATTTACCTCAGCCCCAAAATGGCGGCCTTGCTTCATCGAAGTCTACGTGCAAAATAGATCTTAGTCAAGTGTGTGTGATTTCGGCTTTTTAGAATCAGAATAGAGCTGGAAGGGATCTTGGAGGTCTTCTAGTCCAGCCCCCTGATCAAGCAAGAGATCCTATACCCGTGATGGCACGCGTAGCCATATCGGTGGGCACACAAGCTCAGCTCCGGCGTGCTGATTTTCGGGCCTTTTGGGCCCACCAGAAGTAGGGAAACAGGCTGTTTCCTCCGGAGGGCCTCGGGGGTGGAAGGTGGGGAAGGCAGTTTTTGTCCTCCCCAGATACCTAGAAAGGCTCTGGAGCCTGGGGAGAGACGGGCCTTCTGCCCCACCGGAAGTTGACAAAGTGTATTTCAAGACACGGGGAAGATTTTATATATGGTTAGAAAAGAAATATGAAGATAAGAGGATAGATAAATGATTTAGATAATAGAAAGTTAAACGAGGGAGAGGATAAAAAAGAAATAGAAACCCAGATGACACCAGGGTAAATGAAAAAGGGGGATGGGGGGAAGAAAGAAGATAATAAGAAGTGTACAATTATGATAATACTGATAGAATAAATCTGAAATGAAATTGAAAGAAAGTATATACTATTAGAATACAGGAGTTGTTCGGATACCAAACAAGGAGAATATTCCACAGCAAAGAAGATAGAAAGGAGAGAGGAATAGAGAGTAGGAAGAGGAGAGGGAGGGAGAGGAATGGAAGAAAGGGAAAAGGAGAGGAAGGAAGGGTAGGGGACAGGAGTAGGAGAGAAGGTGACTAGGGGAAAAGAAGAGAGGAGTGGGGGAAAAGAAGGGGAAGTAGGACGAGGTACGAGAGGAGGAAGGAGAAAGGAGGAGAGAGAGGAGGGAGGGAAGAAAGAGGAGAAGAAGAAGGGTTGTTGCGAAATGAGGGAAGAAAGGGTAGAAGAACAAATCTGAATGTAATTAAAATGCCTTATTTTAATGCTTTCATTAAGGAAAACATGTATATGTAGGATTAATTATGTATAAGAAAATGTACATTTTATATTATGTGTATAAGAAATAAAACTGAAAAAGTTTTCAAAAAAAAAAGTTGGCAAACGGGCCGGGGGGATTGCTTGTCAGTGACAGTTTGTCACTAAACAAACTGTTGTAAGTCAAGGACAACCTACATATGTAAAAAAAAAAAACATCCCAAAAAATCCAGTCACCAAACTTACATTTTCAAAATCCTTCATGGTTCGCGCCCTGCTTGGTGAAACGGTCTCTTCGGCCACCTCAGGTAACGCTGCCAATAATCCAAACGTAGAGCAAATATTTGCACACACGTAGACATACAATATATATACTGTAACGGTAGTTTAATACTCGGACGAGGTCAGCAGATGGCTGACGAAAGCTTAGTAGAATCAAATTTTAATTATTTTAGCTCCGGAGCTCACAAAATGTCTGTTTTTTGTTTTACAAACATATACCTGGAACTCTTATTCTTAGAATAGTTTGTAATATATATATATATACATATATACATATAATATATTCTACATTTTTCTAGAGGAAAAACACACACACACACACACATATATATATTTTCTGAGGTTTTCGCGGGTATCTGCATGTAGGTCTTTGGTTATTCAGGTTTTCTCCTGCGTAAAATTGGAAGTATCTTGGCAACGTTTCGACGAAGTCTCATTCGTCATCTTCAGGCTGGTGTTTTCGGCTTCGTGCTTCTAGGAGCAAATTTTACGCGGGAGAAAACCCGAATAACCAAAGACCTATACATACATACATACATGCATACATACATAGCTTTTATTTCCAGTTGAAATTCCCTGAAAACGAGCTCCAGCAGGAATCTCTGGTACCAATAACTGACCCAAATTTAATTTCTGCTCATTATCCTGGAACACTTAAATTTGTAAGTAAATTTATAAGCCTCGGTCTGAACTAACCATGATAAATAAATAAGCCTCGGTCTGAACTAACCATGCAGAAAGGAAACTATTTACACCCCGCTCTTAAAAACCAGCAAAGGGGCCCAAGGAGCAGCAACAGTATTTTTAAAAAAATTTAGAAAACTTTCAAATTTATAATAACAGAAAGAGCGGTACTCAAACAGAAATCCCAAATAAACCTGTATTTATTTTTTTTAAAGATCTCTTCAATCATTTTTCACAACTTGTTTTCCAAGAACCCGCAAATAAATAATTTTTTTACATGCGTCACGTCGTTCAGATTTAGAAAATAATTGCTTTTTATGAAATATGAAATAGTTTCCTGCATTTTTTTTTTCAAATCAGAGGCACCAATTAGTCTTCACCGTGCAGAAATACACAAAAAGCCTTGGCAGTACAGTGGTCTAAAGCACCCTGTTATTAAGACCAGCTGCCTGCAATAACTGCAGGTTCGAATCTCGCCAGGCTCAAGGTTGACTCAGCCTTCCATCCTTTCTAAGGTAGGTAAATTGAGGACCCAGTTTGTGGGGGCAATAAGCTGACTTTGTATAAATATACAAAAGGATGAAGGCTATTGCTTAGTGCATTGTAAGCCGCCCTGAGTCTCCGGAGAAGGGCGGCGTATAAATCAAATTTTAAAAAAAAAATAGAAAGTGATCTTTGAGGTAATTTGGCAAAGCAACTAATACGTTGGAGCTGAAAACCAGAATCTCCCATAAGAGTTTTATTTTTATTTTCCTGGGTTTGGGAAAAACCCAGGAAAATAAAGTAATAAAGTACATTAAGTGTAGATTTGGATTTAAACTACGTTATTGATACTATCATTTTTCTTTTTTGTTTCCAGCTTGAAAACACACAGAGACAGAAATTGCCCTCTATTTTCAACAGATGCAGTTTGAGAGCAATTCTGGTGGGGAAGAAAAGTAGAATTTAAGGGTATGAAACACCCTCTTTGTGGTTCGCAAAAGGCATTGTGCAATTCTCCAAGGATTTTTTTTTTTTTTTCTTCCTCCTGGATGGGTTTTTACAATCACGTAGAAGAAGAAACTTGAATGCAACAAAGTTTCCGGTGCAGACTTAATTACTTCCCTTTTGTTTCTCTTCCAAGTATTTTTTGTTTTGTTTTGTTTTACTTATTTAGATAAATGGCTTGGAATGCAACAATGTGTATTTATGCCAGTCTGCAAAGTTTGACTGAAGTTGCATTTAAAGCAATTTTTTAAAAAGAGTTTTGGCTATTTTATTTTTACCTCCACCGCCTCCCATTTGATTGCGGACCTCGTCTCCCGAGACATCTGGAAGCCGGGAAAAATTGAGGCTAGAAAGAAGGAAGTTTTAAAAATAATCAGCCTGCAGGCCCCAAGCTCTGTCTTCCCTACCCACCTGGCTTTTACAGCCCTGGACTACATGTCCCATCAGCGGTGGAACCAATGGGAATATCTGGATAGAGGCACCGTGATTTATCCAGTCTCTGCAATACACAATATTTCTCCATCTTCCTTCCTATGTGCATTTAAATGAATAAAAATGAATTTTCTGCCTTTGGCTTTTCCCATCCACACCTTCAAAGTGAGCGATGGGAACTGTAGTCCAAGATGCCCAAGTTGAAGGGAGAAGGGTGCAAGAGCCAGGAAGGGGGAATCTGCAGCTATCAAGAGGCTCCATATCCTACATCTGGGGAGGATGGGGCTTGTAGTGAGTCCCCATCTGAATGAAGGAAAGCACCCCCCTCCTGTGATCTCCTGATGTCCCCCAATCCAATCTAGCTGGCAACATGCACCCCAAATCCGATAAGTCTTGTAAGCCCCCCCCCCCTTTCTCTCTTCACAGCACTGCTGGAAGGTAATCCATCCAATCAGCAAAGACAGCTAAAGAGATGGGAGTTGTAGTTGCATCCCCATCAGGATCAGGAAAGAACTTAGTCTAAAGCCCACCCACCCCAATCCGATCCAGCTGGAAACACAGGCACCAATCCAGATCACTCTTGCAAGGATCCCCTCTGCCTCCTTTTCCCCTTTCTAACCACGCTCCTGCAGGGTCGTCCATCCCATCAGCAAAGGCAGACAAGACAAAAGGATGGGAGTTGTAGTACATCCCCTATCTAGATCAGGAAAGAGCCTGGCCTGGCCCATCCCCAGATCCGATCCAGCTGGAAACACACACCCCAATCCTGATCACCTTTGGAAAGGTCTCCCTTATTCCCTCCCGCCCCCCCCAACCCTCCTCCTGCAGGGTCGTCTATCCCATCAGCAAAGGCAGACAAGACAAGAGGATGGGAGTTGTAGTACATCCCCTATCTAGATCAGGAAAGAGCCTGGCCTGGCCCATCCCCAGATCCGATCCAGCTGGAAACACACACCCCAATCCTGATCACCTTTGGAAGGGTCTCCCTTATTCCCTCCCGCCCCCCCCGCAACCCTCCTCCTGCAGGGTCATCTATCCCATCAGCAAAGGCAGACAAGACAAGAGGATGGGAGTTGTAGTACATCCCCTATCTAGATCAGGAAAGAGCCTGGCCTAAAAGCCCCCCACCCTCAGATTCAATCCAGAAACACCCACCCCACAACACCCCAATCCTGATCACCCTTGGAAGGGTCTCCCTTATTCCCTTTTTGTCCCCCCTCTAACCACACTCCTGCAGGGTCGTCCATCCCATCAGCAAAGGCAGCCAAGTCAAGAGGATGGAAGTTGTAGTTGCATCTCCCCCCCCCCCCACACCATCCCCGCCCATCCAGATCAGGAAAGAGCCTGGCCTAAAAGCCCACCCTCCCCCCCCCCCCAGATTCAATCCAGAAACACCCACAACACCCCAATCCTGATCACCCTTGGAAGGGTCTCCCTTATTTTTTTCTCTCCCCCCCACAACAACCCTCCTGTAAGGTCGTCCCAAAGCAGCCCTGCTCACTTTCCCACCCCAAAAAAAAAAAAAAAAAAAAAAAAAAAACTGGACTCAGATCCACTGCGCCGGCCACTGGAGGCTCTATTCGAGGAAAGGAGGGAGGGAGGGGGAGCCAAGAGGGGGAGTGGCGTTGGCCCCGCCCACTCGCTTTGTCCGCAGCGCGCCGGCAGGGAAGGGGTTAACTCCTCCCCCTTCTCCTCCTCCCTCCTCCCCCCTCCCCTCCCGTTAACGGCCCTAACGGCCCTTACCCGCTGTTGACCCCCAGCGGCAAAGTGGGGTCTTCGCCCGGGATGGAGTCCATGGCGCGGCCCCGGGAGGCGGCGAGAGGGAGGCGGCTGACGGTTGGCGGCGGCGGCGGCGGCTGCTGAGGCGGCGGCGCCTCTTTCTTCGTCTCCGACTTTGGCGGCTGCCTCGGAATTTTTAAACAACCGCATCAGGCGCTCGGACCCGCCCCGCCGGCGGCGGCCATCTTGGCGAAGCCGCCGACGCCGCCCGGAGAAGGGCAAAAGGGGGTTGGAGAGCGCAGGACGCCGTCTACAGGGCGCCATTTTGAAGGCGGGAAACGCGCCGAGAAGCCGTTCCCGCCGCCATCTCAGTTGAGGGAAAAAAAAAAAAGAAGAAGAGGGTGGAGACGTGGTGGTTTGAAAGGGCCCGGCCGCGCCTGCGCGGTGAGAGGGAGTGAAGGCGGGGAGGGAAAAGCCGGGCGCCATCTTAGTCGAGGGCTTGGTAACCAAGAAACCAGGAAGAAGTGGGGGAAAAAAAAAAGATGGGCTGACTCACATTCAACAGAGCTTGGAGGTCATCTAGTCCAACCCCCTGCCCAAGCAGGAGACCCTACAACATTTCTGACAGATGGCAGTCCAGGCTCTTCTTTGAAAGCCTCCAGGGATGAATATAGAATATAGAATAACAGAGACGGAAGGGAGCTTGGAGGACATCTAGTCCAACCCCACTGCCCAAGCAGGAGACCCTACAGCATTTCTGACAGATGGCAGTCCAGTCTCTTCTTTGAAAGCTTCCAGGGATGAAGCTCCCACCACTAATTAAGATGCTTTGGGAATTTGGTTGATGGAAATGCAAATTAAAGTTAGGTTGGATGAGGACAGCTCTCCAAAACATGGAGGGGGGGGGGGGCAAGCCAATAAATCCAAGGAGCTGGACCACAACTCCCATTCTCTATTTCTGCTGCCTATCCTGATGGGACTTGGAGTCCACATGTCTTTTAAGAATGGAATAGAACAGAAGAGAAGAGAAGAGAAGAGAAGAGAAGAGAAGAGAAGAGAAGAGAATTCTTTATTGGCCAAGTGTGGTGCCTATGCTCTCGGTGTACATAAAAAGACAAAGTTTCTGATGGGACTTGGAGTCTGTGTGGTTTTTTTCCCCCTGTTTTCATGTGACTGCTTCTTGGATCTCCAGTCTGGAGTTTCGATCCTGGGATCAAAATTCAGATGCTTGGCAACAGGCTCGTATATGTGACGGTTGTAGTGTCCCAGGGGGGTCATGTGATTGATCCTCTTTTGCAAACTTCTGACAAGCAAAGCCCACGGGGAAGATTCTCTTAACAACCATGTTACTGATTTAACAACGGCAGCAATTCGTTTAACAAACGTGACAAAGTCGTAAAATGGGGCGAAACTCAGTTAACCAATTTCTCACTTAGCAACATAAATTCTGCCCTCAGTGTTGGTCATAAATTGAGGACTAACTACTTTCTTTCTCTGCATGTGGTTTGCAGATTCCTCTAGAAATGAGATGCGAAGACGAAGTTGCACGCCATAAAATAAACTTAATAAAGAGCCCAACTGAGTTAGATACAAATTATCTACATTTTATTTGTTGTTTAAATAACATTCTTCAGTATAAATTCCAGGTAAATTCAGATCCATACTCTCACCCCTCGCACACGTACTGTACACACTCTTCCACACACAGAAAGACGTTTTTTTTTCCTTAAACAAATGCATTTCATAAGCCGAACGAATGCTTAGGATTAAAAAGCCCACCCACCCCAAAATATAGTTGACATGTCACGTTAGAACGCATACAAGCTCTGCAAGTCGAAATCTTAATGCAAAGAATCAGAGGCATAAACGTTGCGAGATTATCAGAAGTTTAGAGGGTTGCATTAACAGATAACGCATTTCAAGCTTCTTTTAAATGGATTGTGTCTGTGGGACGTATACTCTTATTTCCCATATCCTTAAAAGTGTCAAACGGACTTGGCAAAACCATGCTAAAATGATCATACTCGTTTCATAAATTTAAATATATTATTTTTTTGGCCTGGTCTATCGTGGTACCTATTTCATTATACAGTTTCATGCCATCTCTCTACAGTTAAACTTCATGCAATTATTTCTAGCTAGGGGAAGGTCATTAAATTTAAGATTTTTTGGAGGGGGGGGAAAAAGATACACAAATACACACAAAGCCTCTCTATTTATGTTTGGAAACCATTTTTCCCAGGTGGTCATGGAACGGATTATTTCACACATTAACTGGCCCATTTCCTTAAAATCGTAAAACATTTTGAACATTGTTTTGTGTAAAGATCAACGGTGCAGGGACGTTATTTTTGTTCCACCCATCAGCTCAGGGATTGAAGTGGCTCACAGTTCTCGTTTATGTGGCTTAAATCAAAATTCACCTGTTTTTTTTAATTCGTGTACATTTCCTTGAAATATGTATCTAGTGGCACCCTTCTGGCACAGATTATCTTCGCTGCACACCTGAGTGATTTAATTTTTCACAGGCTTTTTTAAGGACCCGTGATCAGTAGGTTTTTTTGCACTGTGGAGACATCGCCTGCTCATGGACCGTTCGATCCCATGGGAATAAATCTGTTTTGACTCATTCAATATTACTTGGGGTATTCGATTTATAAGCTCGACGCGCCATTACAATATTTAAAAAAAAAAAAAAAGCCCTTGCAAGCTTGTCAGTTTTTTCAAAAGTTCTTTTGAAGAGTTTTGAATTTTGCCGTTCTCGGGGCTAAAGAAAACATCAGCATTCACTGGTGAGGCTGTACTTCCTGAGAATGCTCAGGAAGATAAATCTATCTCAGCATCTCCTTCTGTCCTACTATCACAGCACCATTGAGAGTGTCCTGACATACGGCATTCTTGCATGGTGTAAGAGCAGCTCTGCAGCGGATAAAAATGCTCTACAGTGAATCATTAAAACTGCCCAGAATATCATCGGACTCCAGCTACCAGCCCTGGATGACACCTTAGAATCTCGCTGTTTGACGAAATTGCATAACGTTCTCAGAGACTCTTCCCATCCTGCTTACAATCTTTTTGGACTGTGTTGCCTTCTGGCAGAAGATACAGAACAATTAAAACTCGGACCACACGTCTTCTGAATAGTTTTTATCCCAGAGCTATAATTGCACTCAACAATGAACTAAAGGGCCACCGTCAGTGAGCTGTTGGACAGCATTACTTGGTCTGTTGTGTGAATGTTTGGGATGGTTTTGGGGTGGGGAATTGTGGTGGGTGAGAGTGTGTTTGGGGATTGTTAATGTGTGTTGGACCTGGTCTTTGGGTGTTAAGTGAATTTCATTGTATGGGTATACTCTGTATACACGTACAATGACAATAAAGTTAGTATTATTATGATGTTCCCTAGTTGGGTAATGAAATGTCTGCAAAGAAAACCACCAAGGTCAGAGAGCACCAGAGGGCTTCGCATAAAACATCATATCCAGCAAACGTGTTCTTGTCAAAATTACCAAGGTCAAGAGCCTTGGTAGTACAGGGGTTTAAGGCACCCTGTTATTAAGCTGGTTATTAAGACCAGCTGCCTGCAATTACTGCAGGTTCGAATCTCGCCAAGGCTCAAGGTTGACTCAGCCTTCCATCCTTTCTAAGGTAGGTAAATTGAGGACCCAGTTGTGGGGGCAATAAGCTGACTTTGTATAAATATACAAAAGAATGAAGGCTATTGCTTAGCACATTGTAAGCCACCCTGAGTCTCCGGAGAAGGGGGGCATATAAATCAAATTTTTTAAAAAATGGAATGTCTGTAAAAAAACAACCAAGCTCAGAGAGCACCAAGGACCCTTCAGATCATTGGCTTCCAGACTACCGCTCAAAATAATGTTATTTGGAGTTATTTAGAGAGAGGAAGCAACTTCTTAGAGAAGAGGGTTTTTGCTAACAGTTCTTGATCCTGCATTGCCTACAGATAGAAATACTGAGGAGAAACCGAATGAGACCAGGCCACACCTGGCGAGACCCACAGTCTTGAGAACAGACACTGGGCAGCAAAAAGATCTGAATGCCACCCATTCGGATGGCAATCTAGATCGTTCTTCTAGATCATGTTCTACAGATGTTCTCATGATCATCCTAAAGACATCTTGGTTGAGAATTTCAGGCCAGGAAAATGTGATCCAGCTTGTAATCCTGCCTGTAACAGAATAAGGAAATCTTGAACCTAAGATAAATAGATAGATGGATGGATGGATGGATGGAGATGATAGATAGATAGATAGATAGATAGATAGATAGATAGATAGATAGATAGATAGATAGATAGATGATAGATTTAAGGCAAGAAACTTCTGGAAATCCAAGCCATCATCTAAGCTCCCATCCCCAAAATAGCAGATGATAATTTCGATATGAGTTTCTGAACTTAATTGGAAAAGCCAGATGTTCCACCCTTACAATAATTCATATTATTCTTACATTAAGGTCAGAGGTGGGTTTCAGCAGGTTCTGACCAGTTCTGGAGAACCAGTAGCGGAAATTTGGAGTCGTTCGGAGAACCGGTAGTAAAAATTCTGACTGACCCCACCCCCATCTATTCTCTACCTCCCAAGTCCCAGCTGATCGGGAGGAAATGGGGATTTTGCAGTAACCTCCCCCTGGAGTGGAGAAGGGAATGGAGATTTTGCAGTATCCTATCCCCTGCCACGCCCACCAAGCCCTGCCACGCCCACCAAGCCACACCCACAGAACCGGTAGTAAAAAAAATTGAAACCCACCACCGATTAAGGTGTCTGTTTTGATGAGTGGGTTTTCATGCAACGCAGACGTCCCTACTTACAAATAAGACAGAGAGTTGGCAAAAGGATGGCGTTCCAAATTCAGTGCAGATTCTAAAATTCGCACCGGAGAAATCTGAATTTCTCCATCCATATCCTTAGAGACTGACTTTGCATTCAGGGGAACAATTCTATGACTCCACTCCATCTCACTATCCTAAATCCTTGCCTCCCCCCAAAATCCCAAAAGTCTTTGTTAGGATATAAAAAAATCCATGAAATAACAAGCAGAGAAAACTTAACCTTGAAGATGCAAACAACTTGTATTGTTCGAAGACAAGAGATTTGCAACGCCCCTGTTTCGTCTGGAGTCCCAGCTCCAGATATTCGCTGTCTAAATTTACAACACTTTAATACAATACTTACTTTCTCCCACCCACAAATCTTAGCTTAGGTCTGGTTTCATTTGGCCTCGTTTTTTTTTTTTTTTAAACGATGCCATGAATCCCTGTACAGATAAAAAAAAATTTAAACAGTTAAAATTCAACACCTGATTTCTTTTTTGTACAAATAGTTACAAACGCAGCCGAAGGAATCTCTGTTCCCCTTCTGTATACACACCATTTTCTGCTCCGAATACGGTCCCGTAAAAATTCTTGGCCTCCTCTTTATAGAATATAGAATAACAGAGTTGGAAGGGACCTTGGAGGTCTTCTAGTCCAACCCCCTGCTTAGGCAGGAAACCCTCCACCACTTCAGACAAATGGTTATCCAGCATCTTCTTCAAAACTTCCAGTGTTGGAGCATTCTTTCACGCTTCCTCTCTGGGAAAGGAATCCAGGTCGAAGCAAAATAGAGGCGCTAAAAAGCCACATTTAACTTTTAAATAACGTTACTAGCTTGGGAGGAAACTATTCACAAAAGGATGGAAAGAGGACGCCTAAGTCCCTTTCTCAAAAAATAAAGAGAGGAGAACGAAGGGAATTACGCAAAACTTTGGTCACCGTTATTCCGTCTGGATCCATCCATCGTTGATTTGTTGTTGTTTTTTAAATAGCAAAACTCAGACCGAGATTTGATTCTTCTTTTTCAAACTCTGTCACTAGTCGCTTTTCCAACAAGCGCTTTAAAAATTCAGTTTCCAGTGTCCGCCTGGGTTTTCTGAGTGGCCATGAGATGATTTCTGAGTGACTTCTCCGAGGGTTCCATACAAAAATATATATATATTCAAGCAGCTGCTTCTTTTTTTAAAAAAATACAGGCGAATACCCACCGTGGCATCAGAAAGGCAGAGCTGAATCCAATCCGTAACTTTCGTTTGACTCGCCTCTGTTATTTGTCCGACTCTCGTCTTGTTGGACAATGGACAAGAAGCTTGGCCAACCCAAGAAAAAGAAAATATATACTTCCTTCTGGCTTGAAACACAGGAACCATGCAATCTTCACCCAAAGCGCCCTGGCGCTGATTCATTCCATTTTTTTTTAAAAAAAAGGAAGAAATTTGCAATCTGTTCCTGCCTGGATTCGTCATGCTTTGTAGTTATGCATTGGCGTGGCCAATGTCAACTGTCCGTTGGGCGCCACTTCGTTGGCGTCGTCTTCTAACAAGCCGGAGATGTCCGCGTTGGGGATGCTGTCGTGGTAGCTGCTGAAGCTGATGTTGTCCTCCTTCAGTTCGATGGTCCAAAACGGAGCATTCAGCTTCCGGTTCTGATATTCGCGGTACATGTAGACGGCGCCTACAAAACCCATCAGCAAAACAACCAGGATGATGATGACGGTTAAGATGATGATGTTGAACTGGGCCCAGGAGACGTCGGCCAACGTCGACGTGCCGTTCTCGGAAGACGGACTTGGGAAAGTCGGCTGCACCGTCCGCTGCACCAACGTGGTGTTGAAGACCACGGTAGGCGAGATGGTTGACGCGTTGAAGTTTGGAGCTGTAGGGGCCGGAGTAGATTCTACATTAAAAAAAAGAAAAAAAGGACAAAGTGAAGAGTTATTAGGTGATGCAAGTAACCAGACCTTAAATGGAGGAGAATGCAATTGCGAACCGGAATTTCCACCGGCGAACGAGCGGGTGGTTAAGCGAGCCACATTCAATTTTACGACCTGTCCTTGCCACAGTTGTTAAGTAAATCCAGGCACCTGAATTTTGGTCATGTGACTGTGGGGACACTGGGACGGTCCTAAGGATTGGTCGTTAAGTCATTTTTATCCAGGTTGTTGTAACTTCGAACGCTTAGCTGCAAGTCAAGGACTACCTGTAGTAATTTACGCACGCTGCTTAGAATGCGCGAACCCAATGGGAGGAAACTCTTACCTTCCTTGGTGCAGTTTGCGCCTTCCAAACGTTTGGCGTATCCTTCTTGGCACTTCTCGCAATGAACCCCAGCTGTGTGGTAGAGACAACCGATACATTCGCCCGTATCTGCCTTGCAGACTGTCGGGGAAAGGGCCGGATCCACGTTCCCGTTGCATTGGCATTTCAGGCAGATGCTGTCCGAGCTGTAGTAGCCCTTGTCGCATTCGTTGCAGAGAGGGCCGATGTACCCAAGATGGCACTCATCACAGCTTGCGGTTTGCTGACCAGGTTCTGATTGGGGTAAGAGGGATGTTAGTTAGCTCAACGGCTCCTATTTGCTACAGGAGTGCTCTCCGCGTTGCCAGCAGTCAGTCAAGCGGGATATGTACATTCTAGTGTTAACGGTTGTGAAGACGCCATGAGGAGGAGGAGGAGGAATGGAGGAAAAAAGGACGAAAGGAGGAAGAAAGGAGGAGGAAGTATGGAAGAAGAAGGAAAGAGAAGAAAGAAGGGAGGAAGGAAGGAAAGAAGAATGGAGGAGGTAGAATGGAAAGAGAAAGAAGGAGAAGACAGAAGGAAGAATGGAGGAGGAGGAATGGATGAAGAAAGGAGGAAGAAAGGAGGAGGAAGAATGGAAGAAGAAAGAAGGAGAAGAGGAATGGAGGAAAACAGAATGGAGGAAGAAAGGAGGAGGAAGTATGGAAGAAGAAAGAATGGAAGGTGAAAGGAGGCAGAGGAATGGAGGAAGAAAGAAGGAGAAGGAAGAATGGAGGAGGAGGCATGGAGGAAAAATGGAAGAAAAGAGGAGGAAGAATGGAAGAAGAAAGAAGGAGAAGGAAGAAGGAGGAATGGAGGAATGGAGGAAGAAGAATGGAGGAAGAAAGGAGGAGGAAGAATGGAAGAAGAAAGAAGGAGAAGGAAGAAGGAGGAATGGAGGAATGGAGGAAGAAGAATGGAGGAAGAAAGGAGGAGGAAGAATGGAAGAAGAAAGAAGGAGAAGGAAGAAGGAGGAATGGAGGAATGGAGGAAGAAGAATGGAGGAAGAAAGGAGGAGGAAGTATGGAAGAAGAAAGAATGGAAGAAGAAAGGAGGCAGAGGAATGGAAGAAGAAAGAAAGAGAAGGAAGGAGGAATGGAGGAATGGAGGAAGAAGAATGGAGGAAGAAAGGAGGAGGAAGAATGGAAGAAGAAAGAAGGAGAAGGAAGAAGGAGGAATGGAGGAATGGAGGAAGAAGAATGGAGGAAGAAAGGAGGAGGAAGTATGGAAGAAGAAAGAATGGAAGAAGAAAGGAGGCAGAGGAATGGAAGAAGAAAGAAAGAGAAGGAAGGAGGAATGGAGGAATGGAGGAAGAAGAATGGAGGAAGAAAGGAGGAGGAAGAATGGAAGAAGAAAGAAGGAGAAGGAAGAAGGAGGAATGGAGGAATGGAGGAAGAAGAATGGAGGAAGAAAGGAGGAGGAAGAATGGAAGAAGAAAGAAGGAGAAGGAAGAAGGAGGAATGGAGGAATGGAGGAAGAAGAATGGAGGAAGAAAGGAGGAGGAAGTATGGAAGAAGAAAGAATGGAAGAAGAAAGGAGGCAGAGGAATGGAAGAAGAAAGAAAGAGAAGGAAGGAGGAATGGAGGAATGGAGGAAGAAGAATGGAGGAAGAAAGGAGGAGGAAGAATGGAAGAAGAAAGAAGGAGAAGGAAGAAGGAGGAATGGAGGAATGGAGGAAGAAGAATGGAGGAAGAAAGGAGGAGGAAGAATGGAAGAAGAAAGAAGGAGAAGGAAGAAGGAGGAATGGAGGAATGGAGGAAGAAGAATGGAGGAAGAAAGGAGGAGGAAGTATGGAAGAAGAAAGAATGGAAGAAGAAAGGAGGCAGAGGAATGGAAGAAGAAAGAAAGAGAAGGAAGGAGGAATGGAGGAATGGAGGAAGAAGAATGGAGGAAGAAAGGAGGAGGAAGAATGGAAGAAGAAAGAAGGAGAAGGAAGAAGGAGGAATGGAGGAATGGAGGAAGAAGAATGGAGGAAGAAAGGAGGAGGAAGAATGGAAGAAGAAAGGAGAAGGGAGAAGGAAGAATGGAGGAGGAGGACGAGGAATGGAGGAAAAAAGGAAGAATGGAAAAAGAAAGAAGAAGAAAAAAGGAAGAATAATGGAGGAGCGGGAGGAGGACAGAAAAAAGAGAAGAAGGAATCAACCAAAATCTCTAAGATCAGATCTGTACATGAACTTGGTGAGATAACTGACAAGAGATGGGTCTTAAGAAGATCTCTGCACAGAAACTCCGGTGATCCTGCCTGGTTTCAGCAACACAGTTATATGGGTGACCCGTTCTCACATCGCTGAGCTGGCCAGCCAGAAGAGGGAGATGTTTCTCCATCAAGGGTCAACCACCGTATTGGTCAATGCAACCAGAGCAAGTGACCAGCAGAGGGAGATGAAGATCCAGCCAGCACAACACAAGTGCCTATTGCGGCGTTGTTGAGACTACCTGGACTATTCTGTCCACAGCAACTCTGTCTACAAAATGCCACTTCTCCATCCTGGGCTCCACGACAACCAGAGAGTCCGCGTGACTTCTTCATTTCTATAAGCTCAAACTAGATCAACCCCCAAAGCCCATCATGGCCAGCATAGCTCCCACAGCTTCCCCATCCACAGATGGGAGATCTCTTCAACCCCGTTGCTCTTCAACCGTTTAAGAAAACCACCTTACTTATCTGACAGCTGCCGCTGGAAAATTCCGTGGAGCAAGGGCAACGGAGACACTCGTGAAGCTCGGAGCGGTTGCGGTAAAATTGTCCTTTGCAATTCTCACAATAGGTGCCTTCGGTGTTTCCATGACAATTAAGGCAAGCGCCTACGTGCAAAACAAACAAACAAACAAACACAACAGAAATGATGAAGCGGTTTGGAGGGGAAGCGACGTTTCGTGGGAAGACGCTCGAGTTGACTCTCTTGAGCGTCTCTCAAATCATCTCTCAACTATTATTTCAGAACAACAGAGTTGGAAGGGACCTTGGAAGTCTTCTAATCCAGGGGTCGGCAACCTGCGGCTCTGGAGCCACATGCGGCTCTTTGGGCCCTCTGCTGAGCCTCCCTGTCAGGTGATCCCACCACTGACTGGCTCTGCTCCTCGCCCTCCCCTCCCAATCTCTCCTCACCTGGCCTGAAAAGGTAAGGGCGATGGTGGGGGATGGAGAAGCGACCAGGGCAGAGTCAGGGAGATACAGAGAGAGGGGGGGAGAGAGAGAGACGTAGAGAGATATAGAGAGAGGGGGAGAGAGAGACATAGAGAGATACAGAGAGAGGGAGAGAGAGACAGAGACATAGAGAGATACAGAGAGAGAGAGCGGGGGAGGGAGAGAGGGAGGGGGAGAGAGAGACATCTCAAAATCATCTTTTGATACCATCGACCATGGTATCATGCTGCACCAGTTGGAAGAGTTAGGGGTGGGGGGCACCGTGTTGCGGTGGTTCTCCTCCTTTCTCTCTGATCGGTCGCAGTCTGTGTTGACAGGGGGGCAGAGGTCGACCCCGAGGCCCCTTGTATGTGGGGTGCCACAGGGGTCGGTTCTCTCACCCCTTCTGTTCAACATTTATGTGAAGCCGCTGGGTGAGATCATCCGTGGTTTTGGGGTGAAGTATCATCAGTATGCTGATGATACTCAGCTATACATCACCCCGGACCACCCCAACGATGCCCTTAAAGTGATGTCCCAGTGCCTGGAGGCTGTATGGATCTGGATGGGGAGGAACAGACTCAGGCTCAACCCATCCAAGACCGAGTGGCTGTGGTTTCCGACGTTCCGATATAGTCAATTGGTGCCATCATTGACTATTGGGGATGAGTCATTGCCCCCCACGGAGAGGGTTCGCAACTTAGGCGTCCTCTTGGACTCGCGGCTGTCTTTAGAAGAACACTTGACGGCTGTGGCCGGGAGGTCTTTTTATCAGGTTCTCCTGATTCGCCAGTTGCGTCCCTTTCTGGATCGGGACTCGTTAAATACGGTCACTCATGCCCTCGTCACTTCACGCCTGGACTACTGTAATGCTCTCTACATGGGGCTCCCCTTGAGGAGCACCCGGAGGCTCCAGCTGGTTCAGAATGCGGCCACGCGGGTGGTTATGGGAGCAGCATGGCGCTCCCATGTGGCTCCCCTCCTGCGCGAGCTGCACTGGCTCCCTGTGGTCTTCCGGGTGCACTTCAAGGTCTTAGTTACCACCTTTAGAGCGCTCCATGGCTTAGGACCGGGGTACTTACGAGACCGCCTTCTGCCACCAATAGCCTCTCATCGACCAGTACGCTCCCATAGAGAGGGGCTTCTCAGGGTGCCGTCAGCCAAACAATGTCGACTGGCGGCCCCCAGGGGGAGAGCCTTTTCTGTGAGGGCACCCACCATCTGGAACGAGCTCCCCCCAGAGATACAGAAGATTCCGGATCTGCGCACTTTCCGCCGTGCCCTCAAAACATTCCTGTTTCAGCAGGCCGGCCTGGCCTAACTTTCCCTTTATATTGCTTTTTTTGATTTTATTTTAAACTGGGATGTATTAAATGTATTTTTATCGTTCGCTGTTCACCGCCCTGAGTCCCTTAAGAATAGGGCGGTATATAAATTTAATAAATAAATAAATAAATAAATAAAAGGGTTTTGTGGTTCTCAGTGTTTTTTAATAACTGGTTCTCTGCCCTAATGGGTAGGCGTGGCTGGGGGGGGTGTCATGTGACTGGTGGAAGTGAGTGACATCGAGTTGGCCACGCCCACCCAGGTTTTGTGACTCCCGGTGTTTTCTTTTCTGTGGGAAACGGGTCCGAATGGCTCTTTGAGTATTTAAGGTTGCAGACCCCTGTTCTAGTCCAACCTCTTGCTCAAACCCTATATAATTTCAGACTGATGGTTGTCCAAAACTCTTCTTAAAAAAAAACCTCAAACGCAACTTTTGGAGGCAAACCGTCCCTTTGGTTAAATTATGGTTTGTTTGTTTTTTTTATCATGGTTTGGGTTGAGGTTCCTCAAGCTAAGTTCTTTTGGTCAGTTCTCCTGACCAATCTAAGCTGCTTTAAGTTCCATCAGAGAATGGTGAGATGGATGTCCAATGACCAAAAGAAGGATAGTCCTGCACTAACTCTTTTCCTCCTATATGAACTGAGCTAGATTTTGCCATGTTAAGTTACTCCTCCTGGAAAACCCTTCCCCATGAGGGCAGGGGTGAGGCTGCTGGGAGTTCGCAGGGGTTCGGGAGAATCTAGCTAAGATTCTGTGCAGTTCGGAGAACTCCCAAATCCCACTCCTAGCTGGCCCCGACCACCCCGTCCCACCCCACCCAGGAGTCCCCATGCCAGAGGTGGGTTTCAGCAGGTTCTGACCAGTTCTGGAGAACCGGTAGCGGGAATTTTGAGTCGTTCGGAGAACCGGTAGTAAAAATTCTGACTGGCCCCACCCCCAATCTATTCTCTGTCTCTCAAGTCCCAGCTGATTGGAAGGAAATTGGGATTTTGCAGTAACCTTCCCTGGAGTGGGGTGGGAATGGAGATTTTACAGTATCCTTCCCCTGCCATGCCCACCAAGCCATGCCCACCAAGCCACACCCACAGAACTGGTAGTAAACAATTTTGAAATGCACCACTGTCCCACGTGGCCCGTTTTGGATGCAGGTAAGTGCAGGACATGTGCAGAGGCTCAGGGAGGGTGAAAAATGGGCCTACCGGAAATTCAGGAAGGCCGTAAACGGGCCCATTTCCAGCCTCCAGAGGGCCTCCAGAGCCTGGGGAGGCTGTTTTTGCTCTCCCGGAGGCTCGAGAAAAGCCTCCGGAGCCTGGGGAGGGCAAAAATGTTCCCCTCCCCCACTGTGGTGCAGGAGGCCGACCAGGCCACTCCCACCATGGCCACGCCCACCCAACAACGAGGCAGAGAACCCCTTGCTAAAATCTTTAAAGCCCACCGCTGCATAAGGACCACTCCTCACAAAACAACCCCGTTTTACCTGTCAAAGGATCGCACTGCAACGAATGATTGTTGCACTGGCATGGCTGGCAAATGGTTCCATTGAACTTGGAGAACCCTTCCGGGCACTGGGCGCATTTGATCCCCGTGGCTCCAGCTTTGCACTGGCACCTTCCAAGGCTGTTTGGAAAGAAAGAACCAGAGATCACGCCGGAGGCATTGTGGAGGCTCCTTCGAAAGCAGCGTTATTGCAATTT
Source organism: Arizona elegans (assembly GCA_022577455.1). NCBI lineage: Eukaryota > Metazoa > Chordata > Lepidosauria > Squamata > Colubridae > Arizona > Arizona elegans. The sequence continues at coordinate 1,540,157 of JAKOOJ010000031.1, forward strand.
GTTAAATCGGGGGTGAAGGAAGAGGGGGTGGGAAATGGAGTCGTCTCCATGCCAATGAGAAGGGCAGGGCTACAACTAACCAAATTGCCAAGCAGCAGAATCGATTGATTTCTGTTGAGGAGGACTTGTGGGTACATTGTGGGTACATGTGAATTGCCAGATGATAGATGAAAGAGAGAGAGAGACAGACAGACAGACAGAGGATAGATAGATAGATAGATAGATAGATAGATAGATACATAGATAGACAGACAGACAGACATTAGATAGAAGACAGATACAAGAAATTAGATGATAGATAAGTGAGAGAGAGAGTAATAGATAGATAGATAGATAGAGACAGATAGATACATAGATAGATAGATAGATATACAGAGAGAGGGACATTAGATAGAAGACAGATACAAGAAATTAGCGAGAAAGAGAGTAGGTGAGATAGATAGATAGATAGATAGATAGATAGATAGATAGATAGATAGATGATAGATAGATAGATAGATATAAAATAGAAGACATACAAGAAATTAGATAGATAGATAG